>JANZLQ010000089.1:818610-858775 GCA_026212715.1 Elanus axillaris | reverse complement strand
GGTGGGGGGGTGGGAATAAATCTTTCAGCTTGGAATCCACATTTTACAAGAATGCTGAGCAGTGGATGGGGCTGGTTTTGTACTGTTTTAGCAAAGCAGTGTCCTTAGTCAACATAAAAATGACCTGAGAAATGTTACATACCTCAAGACAGTTCATTTGGAATTCATATGTACAAAGTAGAAATAACTGATGCTATGCGCACACACACAACACGTACACACACACACACACACGCAGGCATGACAGCCTCTGGCTGTGCTCACCTAGGATGGGTCTTTCATATGCTGCTGCATCCTGGCCACCTTCCCCTTCACGTGGCAGACACAAGCTCAGTCAGACAGATTACATTTCTCAGATTAGTTCTTTGCATTGTGTATTAATTGTACCAGTGCAATAACATTGTCAAAAAAGGAGGAGCTGCTCCAGGGGAGTCCGAGACCCTGGGTCAGATTCAGAAAAGGGTGGTTTAAACTTTTTTTTTTTTAAGCGAGGTACACATTAAGCAGAGCTCTGTGTTAAGGGGATCTCAGCAGAAGGCATGCTTGGCTCAGCCTCTTTCTCCTCCACAGCTTTGTCCTCTGGTTCCAGCTGTTCGCCACTTTTTATGCTTTCTTGGAGCTGCTGGCGTCGCTGCACCTCTGCTTTAAGGTTCTCCAAGTCTTTTTGGCTGAAGGGGAAACCAGGAAGGGAAGCAAACGTTAGACTGGCTTTATGAAGTGTGAAGCATAGAGACAAGGTAGTGCAATTGGAAATGCTCCTAGCACTTGCCCTCTTCCTGCCAGGTGCCAGGTCTCAGCAATACCTGAGCAAGGCTTGGTGCTTGGTTTTGAACCAAGAGGCACCAGGACATGACCGGTCAGTGGCTGCTCAGGGCAGAGGCAGTGAGGTTAATCTTGTCTATGTCCAGGCAGGCACCAGCTGGTGCTGGCAGATTTTTTTTTTTTTTTACTATTGGTGATTATTTATATCTTTAGAAGAATACAGTCTCAGCTCAGGTCATCTTTTTCCACCACCAATCAAATTTTCAACTAAACATCTAAGAGGCAATTTATAATAAATGAAAAAAAAATTAAGAGTAATGCTTTTCAGAGTGGTCTTAAAGATGATGATACTCAGGGCTAGTATTATGATCTTGGCTAATGTTCTTTGTTAACAAATCCTGTAGAGCTGGGGAAGGAATACCTCCAAGGTGTACTTAAAGCAACTACCCTGCTAAGCAGCCTCATCGGTGAAGAGCCAGTGCTGTTCTTCACAGCCCAGCACTGCGCACTTAATTTCTTCTGGGTAGAGACCACTGACTCGCTCTGCTTCAACTACCTCCCACTCCGCAAACAGAGCTAAGCAGAAGAATCCCTTTGCTGCTGGGGTGACAGGCTGAGAACAGGCGATGAGGGGAGATGCCAGCTCCCAGCTGCTTGCAGAGCAACCCAGGGGCAGGTCACACAACCGTGGTCTTGCCCACTGATGCATCCACTCTCCAGGAAGCTTGCCTGATTGCCTTTAGCTTCACAGAGCAGTTGGGGGTTTATGAGATCAGATTGCTGCTACAAGCTCAAGGTTGCAGTTTTGAAAAAGACACCTGATGTTTCACGCGGTGCTCTTCCAAGCAGGAGCTTTTTTTAGTGCCACTAAGGATTGCCCAGGGATGCTGTAGAGCGTCCCTTCACAAGTGTTCGGGAGCGCCTTCAGAGGACCCAGCACCTTCAAAAGCAGCTTTTATGCAGAAGTGACAATTTCTGCCATTAGTTGCCTAGTGCTGCCTGAAGAGAAGAGGTACCCAAGATCACTGGAAACACCACATGACTCTTAATGCAGAGGAAAGCACTGGGTTTATGCTATCTCGGGGACAAAAACAATACAAAAAGAGTACTTGATTTCTAAAGGTACAACGCACAGAGGTATCACTCTACCTTAGTGGAATGAAGAGAATTCCGTTGATAATGTTGAGCTGCTCCAGGACACTGGCCATACTGGGAGCTGTGAACTACAGCGTAAGAGAAAAAAAAAAGTTTTAAAAAAAGAACATGGAGCTACTAAGCAAGTCCAGGTACCATTTACCAACAGTTTAGAAAAACCTAGGTCTCATATGACACACTAATAGCTGTAAGGTGGCGTAATTTATATTTTCTACCTCTTTATACCCGTAAGTTGAAAAGCAGCATGCGGAGGTCCCCAGCCAGTCACTGTGGGCAACTGCCGCTCTGATCTCTGCAGGACTGACTTCAGTTAAATGCAGTGTAGATGTCAGTTCAAAATGTGTTGGGTTATTTATTTTTTTCCCCCTCCTTCAAGTGTTGTAACAAAGGTAAAATCTTTATTACCGTTTTATGGGTTTGAGCCTCTTAGCTGGACACTATTTCCTGGTCTTGACTGTTTACCTGATTCAAGGTCCTTATGCTCAAATTACTCTGCCATAAACTCCTCAGTTCTGTACCCAGTTCTCTGCAGTGAGAAGAAAACCCAACCACTCCCACAGAGCACTATCCTCCCTGCCCTTTCTGCCAGGAGGGAGTCTCGGCAGCTGGAAGCCTCTTTCCCAACCTGCTGGCTCGCAATCCTCTGGCAGCCACTGGTGTACAGCGTAGCAGGGAGGGCACCCATCGCACAAGGTAGTGCGTACTCCCCTAGATATACCACAGCTGGGCTGGTGTGATCTGCCAGGCGCACGGGCAGGTAAGAGCAGCTGGGTTTGGCCCAAGGAGGCCAATCTGCTCCTGCCCTGTGTGCAGCAAGGGAAGGCAGGCCCCCCCCATGCTCCGCTCTGCTGCCCAGCCTCCCCTCGCCACAAAACCCTTGGAAGGAGAACAAAGCACCTGGTGAAAGATGACAGCATTTTTTAGGATGAGGAAACTGAAGTACTTCTGGATTGAGCAACCTGCCCGCAGCCAGTGAGTCAGCGGAGGGGCAGGTTTGCGCGTAGGTGTCCCAGGCTCCCCCACCGCAAGCTGCCCCGCGTGTCTCTAACCAATTTCCCTGGGTGCCCTGCAATGCATTCAGCTGCGCCCATCTGCTTGAGCTCAGGAGAGAGGGCCAGAGCCCAGAACCGCTCTTTTCAGAAGCGGAGGGGACAAACGTTCAGTCCCCACTGGTGACACTCTGCTATGTCTGTCCGAGTCTCTTGCCTTTGCAGGGACCTCCTACCTGTGAAGGGTCTGCAGCCAGCAGAGCCATTACCACCTCCTGCACAGGCAATGTCTGCACACGTACACTCACGTGTCCTTCAGGAGCAGCTAAACACAAATCTCTGCCTTCACGGTAAGTACTCTTGATTGCTTTCATTGCATAAAGGTTACCTTAAGCGGCATGATATTCGCATTGGAGCCATTCTTGTAAATCTCATTCATTGTGCGTTGAAGAGCGACTGCTTGCTGAGTCAGGTATTTCAAGTACTCGGAGCTCTCTTTGGTCTTTTCATGGTGTTCTCCAAGCTAATCAGAAAAGGGGAAAAAAAGAGAAAAGGGTACAACATTACAAATCGGAACAGGAGCCAAACTAGTGTGCACTCCTAGTCTCTGCTAGCTCAACATCCTTACAGAAACTCATCAGAACTGGATTTCACCTGCCTTGGCGTTCAAAAAACAAACAAACAAAAATTCCTCTAGGAGTATCATTATCAACATTACACATTTCCATCAAGTAGGAGCACGTTAGCAGGGTGAGTGGCATTCCCTCCACCAGGCTGTGCTTTCAGCCAGCGAGATGGCACTGAATCACCGTGTACAACTGCAGGCGTGTTCAGGCAGACCCCGGGCTGATGCAGAAGTTTCACTGTGCAACAGCAAGGGCCGCGAGCGGGAGAAGGTATTGCCCATGAAACAGCTCAACTACCAAACTAGTTTGGATCTGGTATTTAAAAGACAGGTGGTGCAAAAAGTGAAAGAACAGACCGGTTCTTTCAGTGCCCTGCCAGAACGTGGGGCCGTGCCACCAACAGAAATTTCTGTCCAGTGACACAGGTACAGCAAGAACAAACTTACAGGAAGTCTATTCAAAGACTTTTGGCATAAAAGGGGTCAATTGTTGTACAGGGCAGCAGTCCTGCCTCCTCCCTAGAAAGACAATTCCCTGGCATCTGCTCAGAGCTGTTTGTAAGAAAGGCCTCCCCGAGTTCCAAGTTGTAGCAGTGTTTTGCAGTGGTACTGCTCGTTTCTGGCGGCGAATGTGATAGGACACAAATTAACAGCACACATGCTCGTTACCTGGTTTTTGTAGATGGTGTAGCCTTCCTTCTCGTGCTGCAGAGCCGACCGGAATTCTGCTTTGCTCTCATACACTCGGGCTACCAAGTGGTGGCTGAGGGAAGGGAAAGGGTTTAGAGGTGTTTTCATTAAGAGGAAACATTTTTGCACTACAGTGAGCGTGACTTTAACATAACAACATTTAGGCTAGAAGTCTTAATATCAGTGTGAAAGAAGACAGCCACTGGACTCTGAATACAGCATGCTGGTAGTTACTTCTCCCCACCCCGTTTGGGGATTAATATACTACACTGATTTGGGTTGGATTTTTGTTGAAATGCTGAGAAGTGACCTACAGAAGTAAAGACTGAACTGGCGATTTTTTTCTTCCTGCACCCAGGAAAGCTGAAGACCACAGCAGTGAACTGAACGGACGCAGCACATCCACAGGAGCATCTTGGGACTAGATTTGTTAACTGAAGAAGGAAGCAGCCACAAGCCCTTGCCCTTCAAAAGGGTCTTTTTGTTTCTTAGAAAGCATATGTGTGAATTACTTGATTATTCACAGACAAAATTAAAAAAACTTCCAGCACAGAAACAAACAGCAAAACAGTGGCAGAGCTGGGACCCAAGTCACCTGGGCTCTTTCTGGTTGGGAGAGCTGACTTGGCTCGGACTTTGCTTCCTTAGTGTTTCTGGAATGAAAAAAAAGATTTCTGGTTTTGGCAGTGTTACTCTGTGGGAGGTGATTAATCTCATCAAGCATCTCAGTGCTACTAAGGGAAGGCAAGATGCTTTCTGCAGAATGCCTATCCATCAACTGCTGGAAAACAAATCAGACTCTTGTGGGTGCTTAGTAAGATTTATTTTCACCCTGACAAAGAACAGATGGGTTGCAATGTGGTAGTAGTAATTAGGAGTGGGCCACTGCTTGGTTGACAGTGAGCCAGTTTTGCATTCAAGGACAGTGCATACAGCCCCAAAGAGCAGTGGGTATTTAGAGCAGATCCTAAAGGTGCCGACCACTCGTAGCTCCCTGGGAAACACAAGGAAGCCACACAGTATTTTATTCAAATACAAGGCTTTATGGTAAAGGACAAAAGCAAATTATACGCTTCTCAAAGACAGCTCCCTGAGGGCTGAAACAATTAAATACAAGTGTTTATGTATCGTCCCAGTCTCCCAGTATAATTACATTAGCCTTGCTCTCCGACCTTCACTTGCCGCATATATTTTTCTACTGAGAGTCTACAAGGACCAGGATCATCCTGACAGATTTTGGGGGCAATCAGCATTACAGCAGATCCCACAATTAACTTTAAGAACAAGGTATCTCTGTCTTTCAAGATGACAACCTTGGATGCTGCACCATGACCTTGACTCATGCAGCCCAGCAGTCCCAAGGAGTCTGACAGCAGGGAAAAGTCTGAGTCTAGTTCAACAGGGTACAGCTGGACACAGCCGGATCAGATCCCTCCCATGTGAGCACATGGTGAATGTACTCACTCTCTGTAACAGTACGGTGACCCAGCCCAGCACTCCACCCTGCCTCACC
The DNA here is from genome assembly GCA_026212715.1 of Elanus axillaris. Classification (NCBI taxonomy): domain Eukaryota; kingdom Metazoa; phylum Chordata; class Aves; order Accipitriformes; family Accipitridae; genus Elanus; species Elanus axillaris. The sequence continues at coordinate 853,041 of JANZLQ010000089.1, read as the reverse complement.
TTAGTGCAACTTTCAAAGACTTGGAGCCGTGATACTTGGAGCTGATGGCCAGCGCGTTCTCCAGGAACCGGAGGGACAGGTCATACTCCATAACCCCATGGAGCACCAAGCCAATGTTATTCTGCACAAAGTCAAGTAGGCAGTCAGAAAGCAAATTCAAACTACGCGTTTACTGCTTCGTAAATACCAAGACCACACAGGTATTTCGCTGTTGAAAAGGCTGTAGCAGCCACAAATCCCCAGCAGATATCTCTGTAGCCCATTAACACTTGACAGGAGACCATCCTTCCCCTTGGGAGCTCAGTCCAAACAAGCCAGACAAAAGAGATATAAGGAACTCTCTCCGTTTTATGCAAAGGCAACAAGAACAGGCTAAATTAAGAAATTTGCCCAGGGATTACAGGTGCTTGAACCCACATCTCCAGTGTCCCAGCACAGAGCTCCAGCCACAGAAGGCTGACCTTGCCAGCTACAAAGAGTCAAACTCCTTTTCTCCCTTCTTCCAGTAGTACTAACTGGTAGTAACCCAGGGTGGGAGCAGCAGTGCCTAAATGTTTATTTTAAATAGCCAGCACCATGGGCATTTTAAAGACCAAGAGGTTTCTTGGAGATGAGAAGCCTGAAGACTCTAAAAGGTTACTTACATCTAAGAGCGCCATTTCTGGATGATCCTCCCCAAACACCAACAGCATGAGGTAGCGTGCACGGTACAGTAAGTTCAATGCTGTAGAGAGCTGGCTGTTTGCAAAGCAATACAAAGCAAGGTGCATCTGTAACAGAAGAAGTAATCCAGCATTAATGGTTTTTACTTGCTACACTGTAAAGCAAACTAATCTCTCCTTTCTACGCCTTTCCTCAGCTGCACACAAATAAAAAGGTCTTCCTTTATGGTTAAAAAGGATTTCAACCACTGAAAAGTCCAGATCTGCTGGCTGATTTACAGCTCCACTGTGGTATCACATAAGACACAGCACTGAGGAAGCTGAAGTGTTTCACTTCAGTTTCTCTTACGCGCTTCAAGGAATATTTCAAAATTGACCTGTCTGTATATGATATTCTGGTTGCGCTTTTGGGAGGATTCTTTCTCTTTGTTTTCAACATAAGCCCAGGGCAAAAGCCAGCAGAATTAATGACTGTAAACATTCAGCAGACAAACCCCCAAAATTCTAAACTACGTAGGACAAATACTGACCATGCAGGACATTCATAATGCAGACGCCTAGGTATTCAGTTTACAAAATCCTAAGATACAAAACTTGAAAGTGGAGGATTCTGGGAAGAACAATGCAGAAGGAAGGAGAACTGCAACTGCTTTCCAGGTGCAGACATGAATTAGGGCTCTCAGACTCCATGCGGACACCTGAGGTGCTGCTTCTCTCCCAGCACCCTGTACTCACGTATTCTTGAATCGTGTTGGGATGTTCAATACCCAGGACCCTCTCGCTCATTAGCACCCCTTTCTGCTGATTACTTAAGGCCTAAATAGAACAGAAGACCCAAGAGCAAGTCACACAGTGCCATGCACTTGAGCAAGCAAGCATGGGGAAGGAATGAGAGGACCAAACAGACCCTATCCAAGCCCTGGCTTACCTCTGAATAGTCTCCCATGATATAGTTGAGACGAGCTAGCAGCCTCAGGCAGGCACAGATTTCTACATGCATAGCACCATACACATTGTTGAACAAGTTTAAGGCTTCATTGATGAGCTCGCAGCCCTCCTTCAAGAAACCTGAAAAAAGTTATATTCATATACGTACGTACGTTAAATAACGACTCGTACTACTGGAGAAGCGCATTGCCCATGAAGTGAGAGCAGCAGTGGGATATGTAGCCATAGGTCACTGCCCTGTGTAAGGACTAAAACCTAGGAGAAGGAAAATGCTGCTCTGCATCCATCCTTGTTCATCCCTGGTAACTTTATTGCACGTGCGTGTTTCCAATGGTCTTGAAGACCATGATTCTCTACCAAAACAGGGTGGGCGGGGGTATATTGGTAGCGGGCAGCGGGCCGTGCCACACATACCCTGCTCTTCCTTTTATCAGCAGTCACCTCAAGAGGCAGAGGCATGTTGGGTCTGTACCTTGCTGAACCTTTGCTTGCCCGCTCTGGAAGAAGTGGAAAGCATCTGAGGCTTTGGGGTTCACATGTTTCACTACAGGGAAGATGTTGAGAATATCCTCTTCTGTGAAGGTAGGCTTGTGCCTGCTGTCAAAGTTGTACTCCTTCAGCAGTATCTGGAGGAACCGAAAAGACCAGAGGTCACGGTCCCCACTTTCATAGGTACTTGACAAGGAAAGAGGGGAAAGTAAGCCTTGAATTCTGCATGCAGATTACCAATCAAAACATCTCCTGTATCGCTCCCTGGGGACAGAGTTTTGAAAGAAGGTCACGCGTAGGTGTGCACCACCGCGCGTGCATGGCAAAGTCACACCGCAGTGCCAAGGCACAGCGGTGCCAGTACTGGAGCCCCGACAGGGCAACCCCATCCAGCCAAACTCCCGCACCCCACAGCGGTAAGGCGGCAGTGGTGTGGGGGAGGAAACCCCCTGTTCTTCAAGCAAGGACAGCCCCAAAGTTCTGCTCTGCTCAGCCAAAGAGCTGCGTCTCTGTGGATGGGGAGTATGCACATGCATGAAAACTTCAGAGGCGAGTTTGGTTTGTCAGAGCCAGCGAGCTACAGGAATTGTATTCAGGCTGGCTAATCTTCCGAGGAAGATGCACAGCAAGTTCACTCTAAAAGGAAGCTGGATTAGAAATCTCTGTCCCCAGGGCTGGAACCTTTGGTTCAACATTAACACCACAAAGACCTTTGGGGCTCGCACCGTCTGTCTGAAAGGCTGTCGTCTGTCTGAAAGGCTGTCCCCTGCAAAGCAGTTTGCACTTACTCTTCATGTTTCTCAGTAGAGAGCGTGATGGGGAAGGGAGGGAAGATGTGGATCTTACCTGGATTCCAGTTTTGAGGGAGATTTCACGAAGCAGGGTGATTTTCTGTAGATTATACACTTCAGCTGCTTGGTCGGCATTCTCACTGCAAAAAGCACACACGAGCTTCAGCACTCAGGTGAGTTTCTGCTCGAGGACATGCCTCTGCTGTGGTGTATCCGAAGATCTGAAGCACAGGTCCCTGTACAGCTAGGTGCTAACTGAAACCAATTACTAACATTACAGTGGTCGATAATGGTCTTATGGAGACGCACAACGGTACTTTTTACTCAAATCCTATGTGTTTCTCTTCAAAGCTCACCACAGAGTTTAGGCAAGAGTCTGAAGGCCTTCAGCTCTTGGTCAAGAGTGAGCTGGCTTTGACAAGAAGGGATGATCCCTGATTTAGCCAACTAGTCATGGTTTTTCTCTTGGGCCACTTTGCCTGGGCTTCCAGTTTAACACTCACCATCTGCACCTTCCAGCAGCCTCATTCGCCATCTCTGTTTCAGGCACAGGAGAAGCTGTCCTTGTCTTTGGAACATAAGCTCCCTTCAGCCTAAATCATCTATACAGCAAAATACCTTTTGACTACACTCCTTCAGCTTCTTGCCTTCTGCTCCCCTCTGCACCACTACGGAGAAGTTTCCCCTCCTCTCTGGGCTTCTTAGCTACCTTTGCCTCATTGGCTTCATCGCATTTCACATCTCAGACTTCCCCCTGCTGCCCTTTGCCTGATTTCTTTCCGTTATAAGGCTGTAAAACTCCCTCAAGAGTATGAGTGTATATTCAAACGGAAAAGAAGTCAAAAAGGCAGGTCCTATTAAAGAACAGTAAGAGCTACAGACATTTGGTGACAGGGTAATTTGCTCTGCTTACCATTCAAGACTAAAATCGAAGTAGTTCTTTGCTTCTGAACAAATATTCTTCCAAAGCTCCTGAGGGGTCATGCTGGCCCATGCAGTGTTATCAGCATTTCCAAGGTTCCTGTTTTTCCTTTTCTTATTCTTCTTCTTGGAGACCAGCTCATCAGCCGGAAGATGGGCAATGGGATTTGGAAAGGAGCTTAGAAAGCAATTGAGGAAGTGGCTGATGGCTGCTGATAAACCCGACAGCTCCACACCCTACAGCGAGACACCAAAATCAGTCCTGGAAGACACCTGCCATCGCACAGGCACTGCTCCGACCCTGAGCCTCACACAAATCCAGTCCTACCAGAAACAGGAAAACCTTCCATGAGAGGGAGAGGAAGGCAACATTTGCAAGTGGAACTAGCACAGACAGAATTATGTAGGTATAAGAGCTAAGCATATACCTACACACGCAAATATATAGTTCCATTTCAGGCTGCTACCTGGGACAGAGAAACTAGAAAGTGTAAAGACTTTGAGACTGGAATAAAGCCAGGTGTACTGTTATGTTATATACAGACAGGGAGAAGGATGCACTAGTGTTCACGCTATTAAAAACGCTTCTTAGAAGGGCAAAAGCAACACTGTGCAAGAGGAAAAGGTACCACAAGGAAAACAAGCTGTGATTTCACTTTTAAAAGCCTTCCAACATAATGAGTGAGAATCTAGGGAAGAAAAGCATGATTACTCTCCGGGAAAGCTATCTTCAAGTGGGAACTTGTTTTCCCTTACACACAGGCCTATACCTATTTTAGCACTAATGAGATTGTACTTCCCGTTGCTAAGCAACCCCCACGAACTGCCTAATGAGAGAAAGGACTCCAACAACTCTCTCTATTTGTGGAAAAAAGTCATTTGAGAGGACACACAAGGCAAGAGGTCAGGCTGTAGGTCATACCTGGAGGTACGTCTTGAAGATGTGTTTGGCCGATCGAGTGATCAATTCACTGATTCCTATTTTCTACCCAAAGGAATAAAGAACAGAGACCAAGAGTCAGTTGGCAATCAGAAGGAAAAATACACTTTGCTTCTGAAGTGGGCTTTTATCAAGATCTGCAGGAGACACATTCTCCAGTCCCTACCCTGCAGCACAGAACTGTTTTGCATTTGACAACACTCCTGGAGCCGGGGAAGAGCCCCTGCACACCCGTGCGCGGTGGCCACAAGCCTCTCCGCGCGGTGGCCACAAGCCTCTCCGCGCAGCACAGCTCTACCTGTGCATCCAGGAGCTACTGCAGCACTAGCCCGGTGCATGCTCATGGGCAGCCACGCTCACAACACTTTCCAGTTTGATCCAAAGCCCGAATGGATCTTAGAGGCTTAGAAAATGCATGGCTTAAAATCCAACTGTGTGTTAACTGCTATTACGCTTGGGGAATCCCTGAAGCACTTCTCTGTCTCAAAGGACACTCAAACTCCCTAACATTATGAAAGCCATTAAAAGGATTTAGGAGCAAAATCCCCCATCCACCACTTACAGGTCCTTCTCCTTCCTCCTCTACTTTTGAAGCTGTTTATTTTTACACGGAGAAAACAATCGGCCAAACTGGAATCTATACAGGGCAAATTATGCCAGAGGCAGTTTTAATTGACAGCCTGAAGTTAAGCCTGATGCTTACAAAAATGTGATCCAGCTGAGCACGGCCAGGGGTCTTGGTGATGAAGTTGATCACTTTGCCTAGGTAACGCATGTTGATGCCCCTCTGGTGCATGGCCTCTGCTAAGGTAGTCCCATCCATCGGGAGCACCGTGTGATCCAGGCAGTCTTTGACCTGAAAGTTAGATGCAAACTTTGGTTACCGAGAGCAAACACGAAGGAAAGAATTTCAATTTTAAAAAAATTACAAAAAAAAAAAAAAAAAATTGCCTGCCTGGGGAGGGAAAAAGGCATTGCCCGACAGAGAAGGCAATCTCCAGGGATGACACTGAAGTTACAAGCACAACAAGAACTGGCAAGTACAGAACACTGATCAGCCAGCCAGAGCCAGGGCTGCCGGGCGCTCCCTACCTCAGGCCGTAGGCTCCACAGCCAGCAAAGTGTCTAAGCCTGGAGAGACTCCTCTGGAGCTCTGCTTAGTGCCTCCTCTGCTCTGCCTCTGGGGTGCGACTGCTGCGCTGGGACCTGGCGCAAAGGAGACCCCGAGCCCCCTGCGCAGCCGCAGGGCCACAGGCAGGAGCGGCGTTGTGCCAGCGGCGGGAGGGAGAGCTGTTTCTCCAGCACTAACAGGACGGCAACACACCCAGCGCTGCAAGGGCACGGGGGGCAGGACCGCTGGTCCCCAGCTGCTCACACACACCTCTTACCTGGGGTTCAGGGTCACCCCGAAGGCCGACAGTGGTGCCGAGCAAGGCTCTTTTGGTGGGTAGAGTGCTGTAATACCAGAGACCACCGCACTACGTGGGCAGGGGCAACAACTGCAGCAGACAGCCCAAAGCGGTTTGTGCAAACTCCTCGCCACTTGTACCATTTTTACTCTTATGTCTCAATGGCGAATGAGCAGCACTAGGCACTCCCAACGAGCATTGGGCAACTGAGGTGTTGAGAGATCAAGTGCCATAGTAAAACAACTCAGGCTTCATCCAATTCCCTGTGCAAAACAAGCAGAGGCAAAGGCCCCGTGAAGCAGCACAGAGGGTTGTAACCAAGTGCTGAGCACGCAGTGTCTCCAGTGGCCCAAGACGACCAGTGAGGCGTTCCGCATAATTCAGCATACAGCTTCCAGTGGTTTGCCAGAGGTTACAGAGGAACTCGGTAGCAGAGCAGGGACTCGGAGGACTCCAGTGGCTTAAGCAATGAGAACCACTTTCCCCTTGGCATGGGTTATTTAACTAATGCTTACGGAGCTAGCAGGCTAACCCTTCTTTAAGGGCCTCACAGTCACTAACTAAAAACATTTCCAGTTAAAAGACGGTGTGGAGTTGTGCACACTTAGCTGATAAGGGGAAACAGCACTTGCATTTTAAGTTGTGTTGTAGCACTGATAAAGAGCGACTTAATTCACGTCATGGTTACTCTCTGATACACAGAGTACAAGAGGACTCCCTGCTTACAGCAGCTGGCCTGTAACTTTTCCTCACATGCCTGTGCAGCATTTTGGGTTTATATACTCATGTATCAACTATCCTGTAAAGCAAGAGTCACCAAGCCCTTTTCCAATTCACTCCCCCTCTTTTTTTATTTAAAGACTGAATAGCTGGTCTTAAAGATTATGCTGGCTACAAAACTAGTGGATTTAGAGTTCAGATGAACATTTCCAGCAAGGAAAATCCCCTCCTACATAAGACCAACAACTCCCGAACCTCTTGGAGTGGAGATCATCAATTCTGCCCTCCTAGTTACAGTGCCTGCTGGAACATATGCATTAGCAGTCAATTTGGAGAGCATCTTGAGAAAGGAAAAGCTGGTATTTCTTACCTAGCCAGGTGCATGGGTAAGCATCCAAAATGCTTTCGACTTACAGAGGGAGTTTTACAATAGATATTCGTAAGAACAATTTCCCAGTTCACTCCAAATTATTAGTCACCAATTGAGTCACAATCGGGGTCAGATAATACAGCAAGTTGTGCAGGATGCCCAGGGCTAGGGAGGATGACTTATGTGGTCTTTATTGTCCCAAACACTTAGCTGTTAATTACCAGTGCCAAAAATTCTTTGTTGGACTGAGGTGGGAAAATTGTGCCATGATGTAAGACGGGAAATGGAAAATCCCTCTTGTGCTTGCACTGTTCACCGTACTTCACCACTGGTGCCAGAACTTGGTTGCCAGCAGGAGAAGACAGCATTTGCTGAGGAGGTGAAGCTGGTGTAGCACTGTTTCAGTGCTTGCTCAGGGTGGGCAGGCTTGAGGCAAGCTTTCAGAGGGGACATGACTGCTGGTCCTCAGTTCCTTACCAAACCTGGGATCTGGCACGACAGCAAGAACGCAGCAGCATCCTTCAGCAACTGCTTCTGATCCTGCACCTCCTCTTTGCTAGACTCAGGAAAACGAACACCTACGAGAGTAAAAGAGAAAAACATAAAAAAAACGTCAACTCGAAGAAGAAGCAAGTCATATACAGAAAGCATATACTGAGAGCAGGCAAAAAGTTAACGTGATTCTGTCTCCCTAGAATTAAAGACACTTCTTCAAAAACTCATCTACTCTACAACATGTTTCAATGGAAAGAGCATTAGCTGCTTTCCTTGATTAGTAGCTGTGCTGCTCTTGCCCACTCATTCATTCTTAATGCAACTTTTTAAAAGCCCCAATTCTGCTCTTTATCTGGTCCATTCTACCTGTTGCAAAGTGCTGTGTACACTACCCGTGCAAAAGAGTCAACCGGCTAGACTGGAGTGGGAACATTTCAGCAGATGGACCAGCAAATACTGCAAGTGCTAGAAACTCAGAACCTTTTGCTTTTGCACACCAAAATTAAAATCAGGTTTTAAGTTCTAGCTGCAAAGTCAGTGCCAAAGCACTAATCCTTCCTTACCAGCCTTAGAAGACGCTTGGGCACTTAAGAACACATGGTCCACATTTATTCCAAGCCAAATTCAACTGTAAGGCCATTCCGCTGCAATTGCAAGCATACAGCTCGGTATTCACCCCCATAAACACTCTGGAAGCTTCTTCTGTATTTCCAAATGAAAAACATTGATTCCAGCCATGGAAAGTTACGTACAATGCCTGCAACTGATGCATGCATTTGAAAGGGCACCGTGACCTGCTTACCAAAATGTAACTAAAACAAACCCTGCCCTTCACTGAGGATGCAACATCAGTTGTTCAGCTACAACTGTTGTTTTTTTGTGTAAACTACTACATTAGGATAAAATTTAATTTTTTTCCCCTCCCTCTGCCTCTTTTCATGTGGTCTAGCAGCTGGAATGCTGGAGAATCACATGAAGATTCTTGGCAGCAATCTGCAGACCTCCCCTGAGCGTAGCAGTGGGAGACAGCTTACTGCCTGCATTTGGTAGCTCGAGCATTGCAATCAATTACACGTCTTTCTCTTCCCTGTATCTCTGTGCTTCATGGAGAATCCTGCACCATGCCCAGCCAGCCAAAAGCCAGCAATATCTTAGCTACAGAACACAATTTTTTCTCTGTAGCTGGCTGGACACGGCAATCCTCTGAAGGAGGACTAAAACCAGCTCTTAGTACACGTACCTGGTGAGAAGATATCTGGGTTAAACCGAATGTCAAATGATGTGTCACTAATGGAGCCTACAGCCTTGCAAGCATTTCGAATCACTTCTCTGCTTTTGGGATCCACTGGAGCAGGAAGAAAAATAGAATACAGATGAACGTGGATTTCAGAAAGTGACAAGCCTAGCTATTAAATTAAGATAAAAGTTTTGTTACTAAAAGCAGCAATGATGGCACATTCTGCAGAAATCCATTACAAAAACAATCAGTTGTAAGATATTTGGAAAGGAGGATGGCTGCAAAATGCAGAAGTCTAAACGAGAGCACGTAAGATGACCCAGAACACCCACGGATCCCCCACCCTGCCAACCACAGATACTCAGAAATCCAAGCCTGGGGTTCCCAAAGGTGTCTGCATCGCATGCTTCCCAGCCCTGCCAGAGCCCGCTCCCCTCTGGCTGCGCTCAGCCTCCGGCAGCCCAGCCCCAGCTGCTGACCCCGCAGGCCGGCTTGCTGGCCAGGCTCTCGCTCCCGTGGCGGAGCTGATGGGCTCGCTGCATTCAGAGACACTTGCCCACCTACCCAACCGGCCCCGGTGCGCGAACAGCTCTACGCAAAGAGCCAAGACGATACTGACAAGAGGAAGCCAGCGCTTGTCCTGTTTAATCATCACCCCGAGCAGCCCCCGGTCTGGCTTAGCTCCTACCCGTGACACAGCCCACCAGCTAGGGCAGGAGGCCTGGGCTGCTTCTGGTGCCGAGGATGAAATACCTGTTCCTTCATCGGATGCAATGGTCTCGGCAAGCTCTTTCACCTGATCAAGTCCAGTCACGTTATCGTCTATTTTACCATCCTCTGACTCAGACTTCTCGCTGTCTGCAGTACCGTTCTCCGGAGAGGCGCCATTTTCCAGCGCACCTGAGCTCTCCTGCTTGTTGGCTTTCTGCTGCATCAGCTGCAGTGCAGCCAGCTTCATGAATAAGAGATACCTACAGTAAAGGAAAAGAGGAATTCAGCACAGCAGGAGAATCCAAGAGGATCACAACTGCTCTGTGAGGAAAAAGCCTCACAAAATTAGCCATACAGTTTCCCTGTGGAAAGGCAGGATGTACACCCTCTTCCCATGAGCTTTCCAAAAATCAAAGGAATGCACGTTAGTTTATCGGAAGATGCAAAAAAACGTGGGTTTTCGTTACCCATCACAATGGGAAAGCAATCTCCTTGCAGTGGTTACAAATTGCTTTCCACACGCAGCGCCAGCAGACAGCTCGAGAAGACTCTCGCCGCCAGATGCACAGGACTCGTCAAACACAAACCAGCAGCAATTTTGCCAGGAGACCTTAGCAGAAAGAGGCCCAGCCTCTGCTAGCCAAGGAGCAGCAGCAGCAGCACCCTACGGCCATGGTCCTGCAGGCTGCTGGTCTGGAAGCTCTCCCAAGAGCAACAAAGCCTGCCTGCAGGCACGTGGCAGAACTGGGAAGGGTGCTGGCTGCAGAACTGGTTGCTCAGCGGGCAGGACTCCTCCGTCAGCAACTGGAGGGCTCATCTTTCAGGCAAGTGAAGCACAGGCTCTGACCATCTGTGACAGCAGAGCACCTGCCGCCCTTCACATTGGAAGCAGGAGCATTAACATCACTAGCACCATGCGGCTGCACCACATGGCTTCAGCTTGTCCTGCTCCCAGAGCTCCCACTTCCTCGCCTGCACTGAGCCCACACGCCGACACATCTCACCACAAAAGTGCCTACAGCAGTTCCCATAAGTAATTTTTTTTCAGCCTCTAGGAAAAAAAAAGGTAGCGTTCAAGACATCTGGACAGCCTTAAAAAGAAGCATAAATCCTTCCCGTTCCCTAGCCATCAGACGCACAAGATATCTGCAGGGAAAGAAGAACCAAATGTTTGGACAGGAAACAACAAAAACAGATCTGGAGACTGAAAAGCAAACCACCTCTTTCCCTGACTGCCTGGAACCCTGTCAGAATCCCTACTGTTTCCACCTCATTAATTAAGTTTCAGTAATTACACCTGCACAGCCAAGCAATGGGGAAGTCAGCTGCCCAATTCTGGGAGCTCTGTTGTGATGTCCCTGGGACGACACAGCTTGGTCCCGACTTCGACCGTTACCAGTTGCAGGTGGAGGAAGGGGGGAGCTCAGCTCACCTGTGTTCTACAAAGGCATCAACAAGTTCTTGCCGGAGACAGCAAAGCTTGTGTCTGTGCTGCTTGGGGAAGCCCATTTTCTTACATTCCTCTGGCATCTCCTCCCCTTCGACAGGCAGGAAGTTTAGATCTGGAGGGAAAGTGCGGAGCAGGTCCAGGATGTAGTGACGCCCGTCGTTGCCAATAATGCCTTTGCACTCCACCGAGGAGCACAGCTCCACCTCCTCATTCTTGTCGTTGAGGACTTTGTGCTTCTGGATCTTAAGTGGCCTGCTGGTCTTCTCCAGCAGCTCCAGGTACTTGGGGTGCGAGACAACTGTCTTGCCAAAGTCTATTGAACCATAGATGACGCTTTGCTCCTGCTCCCGTTCCAAGATGCCAGGAATAATAGACTGAGCTGTCACCCTGTAACCTCTGTAATCCACCACTACAGTCCCCAGCGTGTACAGCCCTTCCACATCCACAGCATTATAGGTCCGCACACCATTGAGGTCATTGGTAGGAGCCACATAAGCAGCAACATCTCCACCAAAGTCCTTGTAGTGGTCACGGACGTCAAAACCCAGGCTGAAGAAAATGTTGTTCCAGATGAACATCTGCATCTTGGTCTCTTCACTGGGGTTGATGGCCATAACATTGCCATCAATGACAGCCATAGCACCTCTTGTTGCTGCTGCAGTGAAGTCGCTGTGAACCTGGAGGCAGGTGGAGAGAAATCTGGGTAAGCAAGGGCTCCCACCCTCCCAGCACCTTGCTCTCAAAGCTCCCTGCAAATTCCTCCTTCACTCCTCTTCTCACAGTCTTCCAGCAGGCAGGTCAGCTGGCTTTTACTTTTGTGAGCCTGCCTAGTGGCTTGGATACAAGCTCCAGGAGCCAGAAATTAGGGCTCAGCATGGCTCAGGCTCATTAGCCCTCTGCAGAGGAAGGCTTCGGTGTGCGTGTGTCCCCCCTCCCCCTGCTCATCCCACCCCCCTGAAGCAGGGCTGGATCAGACGGAACAGCAGAGGACTAAGAGGAGGCTGCCTGAGGGTCAGCAGGGAGACACAGGGTCAAGGAGCACAATCCTTCCCTGTGGGACTGGGAGCAGACTTGCAGACATGCAAGAGACAACAAAACCCCTTGGCTTACAAACAGGGATCCTCCTCTTGCAGTTTCTAAAGGGTAGCCCAGGTGAAGTGTCCAGATGCGATACAGAGAGCAGAGAAGGGGCTGCGTGAGGAGTTGCCTGCGCATCCCAAAGTTACCTTGAAAATGGCTCGTTCTCTCAGCAGCCTCTCAGGCAGGTTCTTGCGGGGCAGCTCTCGTGTGGTCTGCAGCTCCTCATTCCAGTCTCTGGTCTGAAAGAGTCAAAGCCTTGTGGGAAGGAATGCATTGTGTAGGAAGGTGCTGCCAAGTCAGCACTGCTGCTTTATGAGGCATTTTGTGAGAGATGGGAGGGGAAGGGGCAAGAATTCAGGCTGCTGTGGAATTCAGAGGAAGTGAATTAGCAGCAGCAACGAACACTGCTGGTGAGTGAACTTTATTCAACAGCAGTTTCAGATAGATCTTACATTAGCCCAGCTCACGCAGTGCAGTTTAACTGAAATAGCCACTTGCTACCTCTGGAGGAGCACGGTGCAGGTTTCATCAGCCAGCACACCGCAATGTAGTCACGCCGCAGGCAAACAGCCACCCATGGGCAGCCGCTATCGGCCCTGCATTGCTCACAGCCTGCAAGATATTATGCTATGAAGCTGCAACTGAAGCATTTGGAATAGTTCGCTCAGAGACACAAGAGCCACTCCAGGCCTGACTGGCCTGGAGGAGCGCTCTGTCTTCTGTGCAGTGATGCTCAGCAGAGCGGGGACATGGCATTTATAAACACCTGAGCAGAACCTGCTCCTCTCAGGCCTTTACGTGCCCAGGGAGTTGCAGCCTGAGCAGCACAGCCCCTATAGTCAAGGGCACTGTCAAGAACAAGGACTCCTGCAAGTTTTCCTTTGATGAGCAAAACCCTTCCATTAACACCAGAGGTCTACTTGTTAAAAGTTAACCAGTTCCCAGCACAGCTGGCAGCAAAACTCTTGCCACCGTTCTCAGGCGAAGCAAGACCAATACCTGTCCAGGTATGTGCTCTTCATAGCCCAGTCTAGAAGTATAAGCGTCTTCTGCCCGGACACAGTCCATGGCGTGTTCTGCTTGTGGAGCCGTCCAGCTGTACACTTGGAAAGGAGTGGCTATCCTTTCAAAAGGGTGTCTCTGAACCCTGGTTTGGGAGTGAAAACAATCAAGCATTTTCCAAAGGAAGATTTTTTTTTTTTCTATTCTAAGAGAAGTTTCCATCTGCTGCAACATCAGCTTCTGACAAACAACAGGACAAGACCAGGCCTCACAAGCAGCACAGCGGACTTCCATTTAACAAGTACGATACCCCGTGACGACTCACTGGCATGGGCAGCATCTCTCAGCACCAGTCTGCAGAATTACCTGGGCTCTCCCTATCCCCCTTGCCAGTTTTATCCTCAGTTGTATCACCAGAGATCCCCATCACCCTCTGCATTTGGAAGCGGAGGATGCCCATTCCCAGCTAGCCACCTCTCAGGCTGGCCCTCAGCTTTGACACCAATCCGTAAGGGTCGCATTATAAAACCAGCCTACAGCACACATCCACTAACAAAGTGAAAAAGCAAGCTTCACCGAATGGTCCCTTGTGTAATCTGTCTGCTCTCAGCAGGTGCTGGAGTCTCATCTGTATTTACTTCTAGCCCAAGAAGCAATACAGTATAATCATTTTTAAATGGCCAGATAGTCGCAGTGGTGGCTGGAGGCCACTGCTAATTTCCAGCCCTTGTCTAGTGTCACTTTCATCTTCTTAATGAGAGCAGAAGCAGAGCTCCTGAAAGCCACACAATGTGCCTGTCAATTTGCACCCTGCTGAGCCAAGGCAGTTCATTAAGCAGACTCTAAAGAATGACAGGCTTTTGCACAGGACCCACTGTCCTGGAGCAGAATAAATGGTCCCTGCAGCAAGGACAGGAGAATAAAACAATACTTTTTTTTTTTTAATTATTATTATTATTATAGGCACTAGAGGAAATTAGAGAAAATGAACATGCACGGACACGTTTAAAATAATTATTCTGTCTCCACAGTAAGCCTACACAAAGCCCTCATGTTACTTTCCCTGATATTTTATGCTTCAGTCTCTTTTTTGGATTGAGGGGAGAAGTCCCTACTGATCAGGTTACCAGCCCAGTAGCTGCTGCAGCATGTGGCCATGCTTCACATTAACTCTTTGCTGCCCGGCTAGCTAGGAAGTCAAGTCTCCCACGAGGCATGTAGCCATCACGGAGACTCAGCAAGGAGACCTACAGCTCAGGAGCTGGTCAACACGTTAGCAGCTCCCCTTGTATGAACACTGCAGTCCCCATCTGGGCTTTCTCCCTGTCCTGGTTTTGGCTGGTAGAGTGTTATGTCCTGGACTCAGTATAAGAAGAGTGTTGGTAACACACTGATGTTTTCAGTTGTTGGTACAGCAAGTCAAGTATTTTTCAGCTCCTTGTGCCGAGCCAGCGAGAAGGCTGGGGGGGACACAGCCAGGGCAGCTGACCCAAACTGGCCAAAGGGATATTCCATACCATGTGATGTCACACCCCATATATAAAGTGTGGGGAGTTGGCCAGGGAGGGATCACCGCTTGGGAACTAACTGGGCATGCTGGCAAGCGGTGAGCAATTGCATTGTGCATCACTTGTTTTGTATATTCCCATTCTTCTATTAGTATTGTCATTTTTTTTATGGTTATAATCAATTTCTTCCTTTCTGTTCTGTTAAGCTGTCTTATCTGAACCCACAAGTTTTACCTTTTCCCTTCTGATTCTCTCCCCCACCCCACTGTGGGGCGGGGGGAAGTGAGTGAGCGGCTGCATGGTGCTTAGTCGCTGGCTGGCTGGAGTTAAGCCACAACACCCTCCCACCGTGCAGATTGTCCTATGTGTTCAGGTTCTCAGCAGGGACAGAGTGCGCCGAATTCCAAGTAAACCCCACAACTGATACTCACATGGCAAGGGAAAGCTGCCATCCCCCCACCCTTTGCTTTAGGCAGAACTAAAGTCCATAAATCTACATGTTGTAAGCAAGAGTCATCTGGGAGTTACAGCCAAGAGAAACCATCCAGTGGATAAGGATCAGGACTCTGGGCTTCCACCGGCCTCTTTTACTGTCATGCTGAGCAACAGCAGACAAGTCGCATCAGCTCTGACAGCTACGTGTTTCAAGCAGGGGAAAGCCAGTTACATCAGGGTGCTGCCATGACCTTTAGTCAGACATTTTGTGGTCCTTGCTGCATAGACTTGCATGTCCCAACCATTCCACCACTATGTGAGCTCAGAGAAATCAGGCATTGCAGTCCTTACTGTATCAGTGGCATCCAGTTCCCACAGAACCAGCCACATAGCTGAGCCTCACCAAGCAACTTCACAACAGGCTACTCAAGGCAACAAGAGAGGAAAAAGTGCTGCTACCGTTTCTTCTGCAGAGCGGAAAAGTTCTTTTTGAAGGTAGGGCTGATCTGGTTAAGTAGTTCCACCAAGGAATGACTGAGAAAACTGGGGTTTGCAGGTTTGGGATTGAAGTTGTATGCAGTAGACCTGCAAGAGAAAAAAGAAACGAAGTCACAAGCCGTTGTCATGCCTGAGACTTCCCATACCCTAGGAACA
This sequence comes from Elanus axillaris, assembly GCA_026212715.1. Classification (NCBI taxonomy): domain Eukaryota; kingdom Metazoa; phylum Chordata; class Aves; order Accipitriformes; family Accipitridae; genus Elanus; species Elanus axillaris. The sequence goes on along the minus strand of JANZLQ010000089.1, from coordinate 837,219 downwards.
CGGCAGATGAATGAGAGCTTTCCGTATATGCACTGCATGAAAGGCCTGCACAGCGTGCCCTTGCTGGCAAAATGGAGCCCACGTGGCACACGGGCAGATGGGCTGCAAGAGCCCTCCCCAGTCTCTCCCCATGAGATACAGCTAGAAACGCTGTACCTGGGCCCTGATGGATTGCACAGCAAATTTAATTTAGACCTTCTTCAGCCACCACCAGGTTCAAGCAAGGTTTGTATTTTTATAGCTGGGAAGGATTGATTTCAGAGCTTCCCAAACACACCAAAAGGGCCTTTGCTTAACAGAGAACGCAATGGTAATGACGCCAACTATACCAAACAGTTGGTGCCCTCTCAAGATACCTTGTCTCCCGGCTGGAAGGCTGAGAACCAGACCTGCCAGGAGCACACCGAAAGGTCTTCCCCCTCAGGGTCACTTTTTGCCAAACTCAAAAAGGCAACTTGTTTCATGTTCATTGTGCCACTTGGTCTCCTGGGACCTGCACTCAGATGAGTACCTTTGGACTTAGTACTTTTAACACTTATTTTTACAGATCTGGGGGAAAAAAAAAAAATGAACTGAAAACTGGCTTCTGAAAGAAATAATTAACACCAAGCACTTCCACTTCATAACGAGACAGAAGATGGAAATGCGCTTGAATTTTATCTTTTAAACTTTAAGCTCTCCTTCTCTTCAGGCAGCTTCATTCACCTTCTGTGAATTATAACCTTTAATTTCAAACAAGCAGTTACGGTTGCCCAGGCAATTATCTGGACTGCAGGATCGAGGCCACCCAGAGATGTTTCGGAGCTGATGGTTGCTCAGGTACAGCAGGGTTTGTTGCTCTGAACTTCTCTCTCCTGTCCTCCCTCAACTCAAAAGGTCTCTGTTACAGGCTACTGGGCTGGATAGACCCTGCGCCTCCCTCAAGACAGGTGCTCTGACAGGCACAGGCACAGCACAGCCCCTTTAACAGTCTCTCACAGCCACTATTTAAAAAAAAACAAACCCAACCAACCAAAGAAAAACCAAAAAAAAAAACAACCTAGTCCAATCTGTGCCCAGCTTAGGAAGTTCTGACAGGCTGTGCTTTTGCTTTAGGGCAAAATGAGATAGTTGCAATGGTCAAGAAAGAATTCCTTCCCAACTCAAAATGTTCTAATTAGCTGATGACATTATGGGATGTTTAAACTTTCCCTAAAGCATCCAGCATTTATCCACTGTGGAGAAATGGTACCAGGCACAACTGAACAGCCCAATCCAGTATAGCAACTCCTGCAAACCCATGTGAGCAGCGAATTAAAACAGGCTATTTTCCATACGCACACACACACACAAAAAAGCAACAATTGTTTGTTTGTGGGTTCTTTTCCAGTTGGCTATTGCGAGCTCCCCGCTGCAGGGCAGGACAGGAAGAATCTTAGTTACTCACTGATTCAAGTAAAATCCTCGAGTGGATGCAGTGATACTGACATGCCGATCCTCCACCGTGATGACATATAAATACATGAGGTCTCCATGCATTTTCCGGTTACCGGGCGGAGGGTTCCAGCCACTCATTGTCAATACCTTTAGGCACTGCAAAGGCTACAGAAGAACACAACAGAAGCAACTCCTGTCAGCAAGTATTAATTCCCTTGAGTTACAGAGCTGTTCAATGTACATGCCAGATTCCTTTTACCTGCCACCCTCATTTGGTTCCAGAAACAAAGCTTATTAAAAAAAAAAAAACTGGTCTCAAGACCATAGCCTTCCACGAGCTGTTTGCAGTCCACTAATTTGCCTCAGTTTGCTGCCTTTCACACCGTAAGACATCGGTAAAAACAGACACCCTGGGCCTTTGGGCTGCACAAGGCATGGATTTCTTGCTGTACTGGTTTTCAAATGGCAGCTTCTAAACCAGAATCCAAGTGGGAGGGTATGGGAAAGCTAAGGGTAATTTGTAGTGATCCACAGATCCTGTCTCCAGGACTATGCAGAGAAGTGCAGTTCTCCCTTCCCTACCACCCCTCCCAACAAGACTGGCCATTTTACACTCTGCAGATGTCCAGTGTTTTGCACATGAGCTCTTGGACTTTATTCTTTTGGCTAAGCAGTGCTATTCCAGCACTCATTAAGCATCAAGCAGGGCAAATCCCAAAGTCCACTTCAATCTTTCAATCCCTGAACACCAGTTTGCTGCAAGGAATGTGCCAATAGCTGTTTTAATGACACAGGAGAACTCTACCTTCCAGTCTCTGTTCTGGGGCTGAAGGGCACACAGGGGTCTCTCTTTGCTACCTGGCAGGATATGTTCAGGAGGGGTGCAGTCAATTTGTTCCATTTCGGTACCTTTCTTCTTCCGTTTTCCACTGTCTAGAACGGACAGAGATAGAAGGTCAGTGCTGAAAAACATAGCATTCCCTCCCCCAGTAATTATTCAAGGAGGAATGCAGAGGTGCTCCCAGTGTTTCTCTGCACTCCTGAATGATGTGGGACAGCGGACCGTTACAATGTGTTTTAACGAAGCAAGGAGTCAAGGGAATGAAAACACTGACCACACCAGAGAAGCTTTTTTGCCCCGTACCTCCCAAGTCTCCTTCAGTGAAGACACTCAGGAAGGACAATGAATTACAGTCCACACCATTGAAAGCATCTGATGGATCAAGACTCTTCAGAAGGTCCCGAATGTGACGCACGTGTATCCTAGCTTCTCGCACTGTATACGGCTCTGATGAGCAAAAAGGGAGGAAAGAAACTGGAATTACATAGTTGCTTACTCCTTTGGCACACAGGTCTCAAAGAAACCAGAGGGAAGGGCTGGCACGTGGCCAAAACCATTCCCTATGAAAACCCTCACTCATTCCCTCCCGAAGTCTGAAGGAACTTGCCTTCCACCACTTTCAGCAGCGAGCCCTCCTGCAGTCCTTCAATAGTTTTCAGCTCAGCAAAGTTATCGAGGACGTTGCCATCCAGCTGCAGAGAGAAGCACGTCCGATGGCAGGTATCCTCGCGGTCCATTAAAACTTGGTGGATCTCTTGCACCATCTCTTGAGGAGAGACCTTAAGAAGGGAAGAACCCAGACAGTTATTCTGTCCTCACACATGTTCTTGCCAAACTTTGTCCATCTGCTGCAGAATCAAACACCTCTTGTGCTTCTCCAGGCTTGGAAAGGCACACTCTAGCTCTCCCTCCCAGGAAGATCACTTCTAACCCTGCTGAGAGAGCACGACCACCTCTGGCAGGGTCGGCCACCCCAGCTCCATCCCACGGGGCTTTAGCACCCAGAGGTGTCACAGCCTGGTGCTGTGCCAAGCACTTGGCGCGGGACAGAGGTGGCAGAGAGGGCAGCGAAGGAAGAGAGGGTGGTGGGGGAAACCGGGGGCTCTTCGCTTATCCATTCACACTGCGCATTTGTGGTGAGGCTTTGAATGATGCACACGGAAAACAGACCGTTTCCTCCACTCGATCTGCCGCCGAATCCACGGTGCGCTGTGGCATGTCCATGCCAGTGCCGCACCTCCAGGGCAGGCCACCTGCAAGCGCACAGCTCCCGTGATGCAAGAAACTGCCTCGGCTTGTGCACCAGGGCTGCTCTCCTACCTCCCTGCTCTGGCTCCAGCACCACTGACAATGCTTTCTAGCTAGGAGGACTCAGGGTAGTTTACATAAGCTGCTGTAAACAACATGGCCTGCTATTATTAGCCTATTAAAACTAACAGCCATGGGGATTTAAAGGAGAAAAAAAGCTAGGCTGTGCTCATTCCATGGTGGATGTAATTTCACTGCACTCTCTGCTAGTTTTGGGGAGATAATACTTCCCACTGGGTTTAGACTCCAGATGCCTCTCCCCAGAATTAGAGATACTTCATCCAAATGGTGTTTGGTGAAGTATCAAGCTAAATCAGAGTATCAGCTAGGCATGTCAAAGCCCGTCCTGATCTGGCAGCACATCATTGTCCATATGACACATGCAGAGCTCTCCATGCAGAGGGGAAGTAGAGGCTGCATCATTCCCTTGATCTTCAGGTTGGTGCTTGAGCTCCCCGAGTTGTGCTAGCACCTGTTGCTGTACCAAACCCAGGTTAGCCCAAAGGAGCATCATGTCAAAACTGCTAGGCAAGCAAGGGATTTTCCCTTCCCGAGAGCCAGACCCAGAAATCATGTTTTCACATCCCTCCTTTCAAACAGCCCAGAAGTGGGAAGGCCGTTTCCCCTGTGCTCGGCTCCATGCCTGAGCTCCTCCGTGATGGACAAGAAGCAGCTACACCTTGGCTAATTCCCCCTCCCCTTGCTCCACACCTGGAATCCAGAGCAAAACACCCTCCTTGTCCTTGCAAAGCCTAGGCAGGTGTGTTGCTTGCATCTCCTCTTCCTTCCTTTTTCTCTAGAAGCCAGCGGTCAGGCAGCTTCTCTCCTGCACCCTCCACGCTTTGCTGCCTCCTCCCTCACTTAATCCTATCAGAGTTTGGACAAGTCAGGGAGCTGCGAGCAGCCTGAAGGTATTGTCTAGACTATGGGGTCTAACAGGGGCCTCCCTGGGCAGTCCCCTGTCCTCTCCCTTGGCTGGCTGGCTGAAAGGACAGTGCTGTGTATGTCCTGGCTCAAAGGATTCCCACCAACTCCTCCAGCACCACCTCCTCTCCCCTCCCCAGCTGGCCAAGGGAGATACCTGCAGGGAAAAGGGCTCTATCCCTGGTGCACAGATCTTGACGGTAAATCCTGTGTCCTGAATGACAATGACCTCCTGGTCATTCCCATCTTCTCCTGGGTCAGTCTCCTCATGGCCGTTCTGCCTGGCGTCCTTCTCACCCTTGAGACTGTCGTGCGGGCCGCTGCCATTCATCAGTGGCACGCCAGATGGGTGCTCTGGGAGAGAAGAGAGGAATTTAGACAAGATATGAGCAAATGGACGGTCCTCTCCAAGTGGCCAGAGAGACTGGTTCGGACAACGCCACGGCCCTCTGGCCAACTGAAGCGAACCAGGGGTTAATAGGCAGCAAGAATTTTATTCTGCACTTGGTGTTTACAAGACATAGGTGTGCCAGGCCCTTCCCTCCCTTCCCCTCACAGCATAATTAACATGCTCTCACTCGCCTGCGGGGTTTGCATCTTCCACAAACCATGTGCGGAGAGGGGAGGGAAGGAAAGCAGGAAGGATGGGTCAGTGTAAAACACATTCAGCTTAGTCTTAAGAAGCCTCTTAATTAAAAGAAATGGGTGTGTTGGTGCTTTGCAGCCCGGAGGCAGCTGTAACCTCTGCACCAACATGTTACACAGCTCCTAACATACCTCCTGGTACGCTACTGTTCAGCCAGGAGAGAAGGGAGGGGAAGAGATGGCAGTTGCATTGCTAAGCTGTGTGTCACATGGCAGCCAGGTACTCCACCGGCACACAAACAGCTTCCACACCCCTGCCTGCATCTGGCCGCCCTCTGCATTTCCAAAATACTTTGCCGAGATCCCATGGTGCCAGGGTAAGGCTTTGCCCAAGTGATTTTATTCAAGAAAAAGGTGATGACATTTTAAGTGCTCATTTAGACAGATGCGTCACAGGGACAGGGGAGCTCTATGCACCTACTTCACTGCTCCCACAATGGTCTGTTTTCTTTTCCAATAAGGTGGATAGGATCAGAGAGCTGATAAGATCTAGGAAGCTGCACGTCTCCTAGACCACCAAACCAGGCTAGGGACCACGCTGAAGAGGATACGCTGCGTTGCTGGACTGAGCTGCTGCCAGGGTAAGCTGGAATCACGGAAAGAGCTGCTGATGACAGCTGTTGAGCGAGGGAGGAGATTCCCTTGTCCCCAGCCTGGGAGCAGGGCACCACCCTGATCCACCCACCCCAGGCAGCGAACACTAGAAGGGATTTGGGGTCGTACCCCGCAGGGTGCGTTCGCAGCACGGCTGTCCCATCCTGGCCACGCACGGCGAGCACATGGGGCTGCTGGACCCCCGAAATCGCACGTGGCGGTTCCAGCTTGGTGCTCCCAGGCAGGCACCCGCTGGCAGGTAGTGCGGACAGAGTGGGCTGGGGGCTTTCCCAGGCTTTTCAAAGGCTGCACAGGGTCGGGGCAGCTCAAAGCCAGGATAACGCCCCAAGGCTGCTGAGCACCAAGCTGCAGTCCTCCAGCCAGCTCCACCTGGCAGGTCTCTTTCCTCCTCCTCCTCCTCCTCCCCACCTCCTAGCAAGGCATTGGTCCCAGCCCCAGCTGTGCTCCAGGGGAGATAGCAGCTCAACCCCTGACACTTCTGAGATGCAGACTGGCGCTGTGGCTTGAGGACCTAGAGCTATCACAGCTAGTTCTTGCCTATCAGCCCCAACTGCTCTGGCAGCCCAGGGAAGTCATCCAACCTTCACCGTGTATAAGAAAAAGGGTAGAAATGGTCTATCGCCCTGCATACCTCTGGAGCGCAACATGAGGCTGCAGCGACAAGCCCTGCTGAAGCGTCCCTGCAGGGTCACACTCCTACTCCAGTCTACAACTGCCAACAGCAAACCCGCCTCAGAGACAACTGTCAAGGCTGAATTAGGACATGGTGAAAGAGAGCATGAAACACAAGGAAAGCACACCTGTTCCAAAAGGCAGCAGGTAACAGAGCTGCCTTAAGCAGCCTCTGCTACCTTCAGCATCTCAGCAGCTGCTGCTTGTGTTCCCTGTCACTTTGCGTATGTCCCCGAGCGAGCTGTTCATTTCTTTGACAGATGAAACCATGGACAAGCCAGACACGAGGTCTGGCTCTGGCTCTAGCAAGGTGCAGTCACGCTAGAAAGGAGGAAGAAAAGCTTCACATAAAAGTGCCCCAAGAGACGTGGTTTCAGAAAAACCACACCATGCCCAGAAGGCTGGGGAGAACCCCTCATCACACCCTACAACCAGCACAGCCGTACTCCTGGACTGCCTGAACACGCGGGGACGAAGAGGGAGAGCAGAAAAGCTAATTGCAGAAAAGCTATCGCAGGAAATCTACACCTGGAAAGCTACCACCAGCCTCTGCCCACCCAAGCAGGGCAGGATCACTGAACTTTTGCTCCTGACGTAGCAGCCAGAAAGGGGAGGCAGAATTTGGCTAGGAGGAAGGCTGTAGCACTGACCAAAGACCCAACAGTCCATTTTCAACCGCTGTGACAGCAAGACACCATGGGCAACATCCAGGCAGAGCTGCAGCGGTGCTGGCCACCGCCGAGACCCCCAGTCTCCACCTGTCCATGGCCAAGGACCTTTTCCAACAGCCTCACGGATGACAAGCTCAAGGCGCTGCTCACGAACAGTGGGCTTTCGCTGGCAACTGAGGTGTGGAAGGCGCAGCCCCCGGGATGTGCCAGCTCCTGTCCCTCTGCTCTCACCCCCACCCACATCGGCTGTCCTGACGCTCCCGCGGTCTGCCCCGTGCCATGCTCCAGGCACACTCCTGTGCCTGGTAATCATGCTCAAGGCCTGACCAAGGATGCTTTCCAACCAACCGACTCAGCAGCGGTAGCAAGGTGGGCACTGAAGCTACTTCTGTGCCACAACAGTTGGCAGAATATTCCCAAAAGGGACGCCGTCATCTCCGAGTAAAGGTGGTTATGTTTTACGTCTTTTTTCTAAGCAAGATCCAGCAGAGAAGATGCCTCCACAGCAAGCAGAAATAAACCAGCCAGCTTGAAGCTGGAAGTGGGGAGGAGGAAAGCGGTGCACTGGGACTAACCAAGCCAGGAGGAGACAGGCTTCACGTGACGGCTGAGCAATCCCTGCACATGCTGATCTCAAGCACAGCAAACGCCTTCAGCTGCAAAGCAAAGCAAGACTGGGAAAGCCTGCATGCAGCAAGGAAAAGTTACCAACCAGGACCACACTTTTGCTTTTCACTACTCAGTGGCATCAGATCCCCAAACTACCGATGCTTCAGAAATCGGAAGACTGTTTCCTGTCTGCAGAAATACAACTTATTTGCACTTTCCATCCCTCTTTCCCTACTTGAGGGAAGACGGGGCTGGTGCAGCTCTGTGCTTTGTGACAGAGGAGACATGTAGAGGCAACACCTTCATGTCTCCTTACGCCAGATGATCCAGCTCCAGCCGGCACTGTCTTAAGTTTAGATACAAAAGTTAAGCCTGGACTGAGAAAGACCAGCTGTCCGGCAGGTTAACCCTCTGCCTTAAGGCCAGGGAAGGCTTTCCAGTGGGTTTTTTACAGAACGGGTATGTTTTGACAAAAACAGCCTGTTCTGTTTCAACCCCAGCTGACAGCAGCACAGGCAAGCTTGCCTGGAGGACGTGCTGCCTGCTGGGTGCTGACTCACCGCCTGCGCCCTCCCCATGGGGAAGCGGAGCTTCACCCGCCTGCCTTCAAGTGGGTCACCAGATCTTACTGCCTGCTGCAGACTGGCTGTGCTGTGGCCCCAGCAGCATCACCAGGGAAAGCAAGGCAAAAGCATCCGGCACTTGATTCCAGCATACTCAAGACAGCAGGGAGAGCAACAGGGACACCTGCAGAGACCTCTCTCCTGTTACTCACCCTCAGTTCAAGTCCCAAGCGGGCCAGGGGCTGCGTTTAGTTGCAAGCTCTCGCTCACAGGATAAAGTGCCGAGCAATGCACCCGGTTTCGTGGAAGGAGGCTGAGTCACGGGGAAGCGGTCTCACCCGCTCCGGGGGCACTACCCGGCTGCTCCTCCGGCTTACCGCCCCGCTCATGCTGCTGGAGACGGAGCAGGAGATCCCTCCCAGTACATGCTGGCCTCGAGCCGTGGTTTTGTGGTCTTGACCAAAGGCTGTGACCTCCAGTCTCCCCTGTCACTGCAAGGGATGTGCCAGCATCCCAGCAAGGACCCCTCTCCTTTCGGCCCTTGGGTTGTACCCACAGGCACGGCTGAGGCTGCTAAGCTCTGGCTTGTGCTGGCTGGCAGCCCAGCTGTAACACGATGTTCTCATTGCTACTCGGAGCACAGCGTGAACAAACCTCGAGCGCACACAAGACTAAAGCGTCAGGAGAACGGGCAAAGCAAAACACTGAAGAGGGGAAGCGGCGGCGCAGGCACCAGCTCACCAGGAGCAATGGGCTGCCTGACTGCGGCTCGCACCTGGCAGAGAGGATCAGTATAAGGATTAGGTTTCATCTTTGCACCTGGACAACGAGTACAGATGCCGAGGTGACATGCCCTGTTTTAATCACACTTCCTATTTACAGCGAGGCTGCAGAGGTGGTGGGCACCTCACGAACCCGACCGGTCAGGATGCCGGCATGAAAGAGGGTGTACACCTGAACCCAAATATTGCTGGCTGCATACAGTGATAGGCAGCACAGATCATGGGAAGTGTTAGTTAATAACTAATGTTCAAACAAATGTTCTAAACCAACGTCAGTCACTAATCCTTTTCTTGGATTTCAGGTCAAAAAGATGGCAACATTACGTTGCTGTGAGCTAGCCAGGTCTGGAGGGACTGCTCTGTAGATGAGGAGTTTCCTTCCCTACATCAAGTAACAGCAGAGATTATTAAGAGGCACAGAACTGAAAATTAAACCCCTACCTTTTCCATCGCTAAGTTTAGGCGTGCATTTCTTCTTATTGGCTCCAATGTCATCCTGAGGGCCCAAATTCTGCCTTTCCCTCCTCAAAGGTATTTTAAATTCTGAGCGGCGTACGACAGTTTCTGCCCGGTCTCCCAACCACCTGTGCCTGCAGCCTGAACACCCGCCACTGGCACACCGATGGGCACACGAAGAGCGAGCAAAGTGCTAAACCAGAAACCAAGCAACCAGCTCAGGTCGGTCACCCTACACAGCCCCTCATGCCAGCAGGTGCACCCAAAGACAGCACTTGAGACCAAAATTCAGCCACTGCACAGGGACTGAATAAAAACAAAATACAGTGATGGAAAGGCTGTATTTGACCATGCGACTTAAAAAAATAGTCATCTGCATTTTTCATATCCTAGAAGTCCTGGAGAGGACAAAAGCCACTCTGAGCTACCATTTGGTGCCACACTGGAGGGACCGGCAGGGACTCCAGCCACGCTACGCCGGTTCGTGGAGAGGTGGAAGAGGAGGGAAGCAGCATGCAGCCGAGCAGCTGCCCCACAAGCGGGCGGCTGCTCCTCTCCCATGCTGCAGCAACCGGCTGGAGCCCTGCTGTCCCCACAGTGCTGGAAATACTCACTGGGTGAAGAAGAAGGAACCTCTGCTCAGGGCAGCCACAGAGCTGCTCCATCCCTGCAAGTCGGGCATCTCCTCCCAGCTGGGCATGGCTGAAGGCTCCAAGCAAACGCTGCTCTGGTCCCTTGCCACTCCCATCCTTTACAAGGGCCATGTTTGCCGTCACAAACGAGAGAAGGATTTGCCTTATGAATTAAGAAAAAAATAAGCAAAACCCCCTTACGTTTGTTTTACTGACAAGGACAAGGCACAGACAGGTCACTCTGTGGTACACCCCTTGGGTGTGATATCTCACCACCTTCCTCCCTTTCCTTCCTCACCTCCCCTCTCCTTTGTCCTGCCCCATCCCACAGGCACACGCAGCCACCCACCCTCGTTACGGGCATACAGTGTTTTGGCTACGGGAAGCACAACAGAGTGCCACGTCGCTGAGCACCTAGAAGCGCGAGTTTCTTTTTCTTCTTCTTCCTCTTCTGCTGCTGCTGCTTTGAGGGCAGTGCCTGCATCTGAGAGTCAGGATCACAGCTTGACCTGCTGCTGGGGCAGGCAGTGGGGTCCGTCCTTACAAAACCAGTACTTGCGTCTCGAGCCTTAGGTGACACCTCACCAGGGGGGACAGGCGGCACAACTGTCCTTTGGGCCGGTGGGGTTTTCTCCACGCTTGCTGGCAGAGCTGAGGAAGGTGTCCCAGCGCTCCCCGGGGAGGGTGCAGTACCTCTGCATTTTGGCACACTGTCCGGACCCACTAAGGCTGAGTCTAAACATACCTTGCCGTGGCCCTGGCTGGCAGGACATGCTCCAGGGGCCACATCCCCCCTGTCAGCTGCTGCCACGTGCTCCTCCCGGCGGCAGGATCTATCGGCTAAGCTGCTGTCCTCAAGTTTCACGCAGCTCTGGCAGGCCTCAAGCGACGGAGCGTGATTGACCAGCCCTGCCGGCCCTTCCCCAAGGTCGGCTGGAAGGACAGCCACCGCACGGGATGCCTCTGCCTGCCGGAGCAGGCCGGCAGCGCCAACGCTGGGTCTCAAACGGCTCTTATCACAGACCGCCACCGTTCCTTCTTCGCCTTTGGCCTCAGATAGGTCTTGCATGTATTCGGCGCATTTCTGCAGGCTTCCAGTCACCGCCTCGCTGGGGATGATGTCTGGATACGGCCCAGCACACTGGGCAGCTTCTGGCACCTCTGGGCAGACGGCACAGCTTGTGGGAGGCTTTGGTAAGAGGGGTGACCTCTCATCAGGCGAGTTAAAGCTGCGCGTCTGGAAGATTAGATCGGTGACATGCCTGCAGCAGTTTGCAAAAAGGCTGTTCCCCATGATCACAAGCAGCCTGGCTCATACAACACCAGCTTAGAAAAGTTAGTTTTGTTTGCAAATCTCCTGTTTGCACACATATATTGAAGTCCCCACAAGGCAAACCCAGGCGGCAGCCCTCGCCCTCCGCAGCCCGGACCTGCTCGCCTTCTCACGCAGTCAGACGCCTTCTCCAGAGAAAATTCCTACTTGGCCTCAGGGTGGCGGGAGGCAGAGGACGGCAGCTGACGGTGTCCTGCGCGCCCTGAGCTCGCGTCCCGCGTGCCCGCCAGAATCGGATGCTGGGCTCACAGCGGTTCTCCCGAAGTGCCGCCCAGTGACCTTCACCCACCGCGCACCTTCGCCCCTCTCCCCAGCCGCCACGCTCACGCCGTCACCATATCCATGAAGCCCAAAAGTAGCTCCCAGGGGCTGAAGCTCTCCTCTCCCCGCCGCGCCAGAAGAAAACCAGACGCGTATCTAAGAGGTTCCTCAGGCGCGCTCGCGGAGGGATGCCAGCCCGACCGCCCGGGCCCAGGGGTGGTTATAAATAGCCCGATCTCGAGTGCTGCACCAGTGCAGCATGGGACGAGTGCTAGAGCGCTTCAGCACTGCCAAACCTGTAAGCAAGGGAGATGCATTGAATTACAAGGCGAGGGCAGTTACTATGGCACGCCTGGGCCCAGGCACAGCCATCCATACCAAGCAGGCGAGCACAAAACAGCCAGGCATTGAACCAGTAAGTAGTTTCCAGACAAAATTTTCTGTCCTCTCGCCCTGCTCTGCCACATCAAACACAAACAAACCACAAAACCACACACATAACCCCCTAACACCACTCCTCTCTCTGTATTTATTTGAGAAATCCCGGCGACTGAAGCAGGGATTACGGAGCTGGAGACTTCTGCAAGCACCAGGCACCCCGGGGAGGCTGCAGCCAAGCAGGCTGCAGCATGTCTCCAGTGAGGCCACGCCGCAGCCGCCTGCTCCTCGCCTTCCCCCGGCGGCATCAGCCAGGCATCGCAGCCCCTCCGCACGCCAGCACACATCCCGTCCTGACACACACGCTGCTCGTCGTTCCGCTGCTGGGGTCCCTCCAGTGGTCCCGCTTTCCTGGGAGACATGTGAAGAACCAGATCTTTAAAACGCGCGATGTGATGTGCAAGAGCTGCAGCCCGAACCGACCAGCCTTGGACCTGCCTGGAAACGCCTTCCTGTCTGGTTAGCAAACCTGACAAACCCCCCCCCCGGCCCCACTCCTGGGCAGCCTGAGTTTTGGCACAGGCTTCCTCGGCAAGTCTCCCGAGCGCTCGACACGGATTCCTGGATGGGAAGGGGCACAGCTCTGCACGGAGCAGAAGAAATATCATGTGCTACATTCCGAGCGCAAAAAATCTCAAAACTAGAACAAAGCCAAGACCACACAGCTCACATGATCACTTGCTCGAGGCCAACACAACACACACAAGAGGAAGGGCAATCCCTCCTCCAACGGCGGCCCCGGGAAGGCCAGGAGCAGCCCCCAGAGCCTCCATGCCAGCAAGCCACCTACCAGGAGAAAGGCAGAAACCGGCTGAAAACCAGACCAAAAGCTCTCCACAGAGAACCCTGGCTAGCTTCCATTGTCCTTTTAAAGAGAAGAGGAATCGGAAGAGAAGTCTCTCCCGCTCCACCTCGTTTGAGCTGCTGCCCCAGTAAGGAAGGAGCCCTAGGAACCCCCCATGGCTGCTCCTTCGGTGCAGGAGCCGCCAGGCCTTGGAGCCCCGAGACAAGGCACCCTTCGGCCTTGGGAGCCAGCACCGACTTTTCGACCACATCAGCATCGCTAACTCACGTTTTTCTGATGATTTTTGAAGGAGTTTAAGATGTGTCGACAGCTTCAAGTCTTCCTCCTTATCAAGAGGCCTCTGGGAAGAGGCAAAATCTCCTCCTGGAGAAGCACCTGGTCAGGAGGTCTCATGCAGCTGAGCAGCACTTCTTCAACTCAAGGCAAAGCAAGTTCAGAGCAGCGTGGTATGTGCTAGCTTTAACACGTGAAGGCTGGTGTCGGTATAGCAAATGCAAATTAAATTTTAGCTGAATAATAAATTAAACAAAATAGTTTAATGAATGTAAATAAATTGACTAAATGAATAGGCATTCGCTCCACAGATGGCCCTAGTGGAAACATTTCTGCAGGACACCCCGTCAGGGGAGGTGGGAGACAGCACGGAGGTGCCTCCCTCTACCTCCCCAGCGGAAACCGCAGCTTCCCAGAAACTTTCAGCACTTTAGGTGCAACAAGCACTTCTTTTAATAAGGGCCCACAGTGAAACGTTAGAGCTGCTCTACTGCCATCATTAAACTCAAAATTGGTTATAACCCATCTGTGGGTAGAGGTATAAGCACTGCATTTATTTTTCAGCAGCTTTACAACGCCGGGGACTGACTCGCAGGGAGAGCGCAGCGGGGCTGCAGCATGCAGCTCTCTCGGCAAGGGCTCCAGGCTCACTGGTCTGGACGTCTCTCCTGTGGCACTAACAATCCACGGATGGCAAGTGGGGAAATTACTCATTCCTAGCTCTTGTGCATCCACAGTAAAATTTGGCTGGATAGACCTAAACAACTCAAGCCACATTCCACCCTACTTAGAAGTCTGTGGCTTTTTTGTATTCGTACTGATACTGGGACATTTGCATTGCAGCTGTGCCCTAGGGCATTCACGGGGTCCCACAGCTGCTGGCTCAGGCACTTACAAGCCACTGAAATGCCTCACGCTTTGCATTTGGCACCCTGAGCTACCCATACTGTGCTCTCCACACCTGGGAACTACATTTAAACCCGTTTGTAAACTTTCTATCTGGCCAAAACTTTGGAACCTTAGTCCCAAAACTAGCTGGCTGGGTGACCCTGCTACAACAACGTGCAATTCAAACATCACAGAAATCGGGAGCAAAGACTGGGACCCAAGGCAAAGTGCAAAGATCAGCACCAACGAAAACTTCAACTGTGTTAGGAAGAGCATGTTTCTCAAATTTCAAAAGAGAGCCAGATGAAAGAATCGTATTTCAGACAGATACCGAGAAACAGTCAATAATTCTCCAAGTACGTGGTTTTTATCCTGACACATACCTTAGTTTCAGAAAGCTACCGCGACAGCGAGAGCCCGAGACAGTGAACTATCCTGTTAGACTTCGCATGCACTGGGACCAGCAGAAGATCAGGCTTGCAGACACAAACAGCTGCGATGGGAGGCAACAGCCACAGCTCCAGCGTTGCAGGGAAGGCTCCAGCTTCACCCTGTGCTACTACTGATGCTTGTCACCACAACCGCAGCAGCTCTGGAGAAAACTCCACACAGCACAAGCCCGGCAAGACCAACTTTGCCAGTCCCCAGAGCCCCATATAAATCTTCAACTGGCTGAGAGCCCCATACAAATCTTGAACTGGCCGAGAGCCCCCAAGACCTGCCGGGCTGACGGCAGGGAGCTCTGGGTAGGGCTCGCAGGGGAGACCAGAGGGCTGTGATGATGTCCTCAGCAGCTCCCGCCGCCTTCCTGCATCCTGCGGCACAGATGTGCCGATTAGCCCGCAGCCTCCCACCCAGCCGCCCGCGGCTGCCCCGGGCCGCACACGGCCCCAGGGACACAGGCTGCACAGCTGCTCCCCACAGCTCTGCAAGAGCCTGCTGCAGGCGGGAGCCTGGGAAACCTGCCTGTCCCGCAGAAACCCCTCTGCCAGGGACATTAAGCAACCCCATCCTACCTCACACAGTGCCATCACCCAAGCTGGCACCAGAACCCACCTTAACCCCAGCCGAACCTGCGCGTTGAGCTTCCAGGCTGGCGGAGGCTTCGCAAGCTTCAGCGCTACTGCCGGTAAAGACAGAGCCTTACCCCCAGTGCCTGCTCGCAGGGCGCTGCACAACACGGCTCGCTAGTAGGCAATATCCACGTTACCATTTCCAATCCCATCCAACCGCAATGGCAGGAGGGTAGCTAGCAGAGCACCTGGGAAGGAGGGCTGGTGTCAGGCTAATCCGACCCACAGGAGCTCTAGGCAAGCAGGGCAAGAGTCACGATCCTGCAGTTTTACGTTGTTGGACAGTAACTGCGTGAAACTCCTCTGAGCCTGCAGCTTTGACAATAGGTCGCAGCAGAGCTTTTCTCTTTAAAGAGAAGGGCAAACTGAGGGATGCTTTTTTTAAAAAAGCGTGCCATTACTCTAATGTCACTTAGTTATAGGGAACTTTACTTCAGTGGCCTGCTTCACGGGATTTTTCCCTCAGGACCGGTCAAGCAGCTGGGCAAGAACCACAGCAGTAATTTCTTCAGCTTGAGAAAAGAACTTACTTCTGTGAGTGTAGACCTATTTTCCCACCCAGTGAGGGAAGGTTTGTCACCTGTTTAAGTGCCTCTATGCCAAACTGCCAAGAAAATGCCAGATAACCACTCATCCCAGACTCACTAACGTTAAAGAGGTAGAACGCAACAGAAAGCTAAACTGGCAAACAGGTATGTGCAAGCTCTGCCGCATCAACAACACGCTTGCAGGAGGTGAGAAGCAAACGCTAACCCTTAGACAGCCTTGCTACTACTGGCGAAAAAACTGACCTGCTTCCAAAAAGCGACAGTCGCTGCCACCATGGGAGTAGATACACTTGGGTTTTGATCTTTCGTGCTCTGTCCAAGCACTGCCCCGTGGACTGGTTTTACTTCTCAAACGCAAATAAAAAAAAAAAAAAAATGCATGAACTTCAGACCTCTAAAGCTTCTAGAAATAACAACTTTCTAGTACAACCAATAGAGCATGATGCAAGAAAGCAAAGCGAACACTGGAAAGCTGCGCCAGGAGAGGGGTGCACTGCCAGGTTTAGTCATTTACAGACAACGAAGACAAACACAGGACTCTGCAACACAATGCTGTTTTCACTGTGCACGAGGCAGTTCTGCATCTGCAGGTGGATTTATCTAGGTGCATGTTCCTGACCTACTTACTTCAGCTTCTCAGCTGGGAAACCCACAAGCAAGGCTGGCTGCTCAGGCAGAGCAGCAAGCTTCCAGTGGGAGCTCAACTCTTGTTATCCCACCAGCAGAGCTGCTCTGGATGGACATGATCCCCTTGGGTTCCCATCCCCCATCTTGCCGCACAGATGATGTGTTATCACACTCCTTTCCTCTTCTTAACCTTGTAGCGGTGATCAGATTTCTCTTGCACAATATTCCTCCGATTCTCCCCCCCGAAGCCTGTTACAACTGCATATTAAAAAAACCCAACTGCCAGCAATTCAGCCCTTTCCAAAACACGAGCAAATCTCCAAGGTCGGGCAACAGACAGCGATAGCAGATCCCGAGATTAAGAATCAGTCTTCTGACCTTGTTACTAATGCACAGCTACACTTGCCTCCGCAGCAGTTTTCCATTAACGCTTGCGTTCTCCGCTTTTTTAACAGAAGACGTGGCTGAAGATACGGGTGCCTGGGAAGAACAGGGATGGAAGGACCTAGCTAGAAAAGGCAAATCTTTGGGCATGGCAAGGCTGGAAAGCATTTCACGGTAGCTAGAAGCACTGCTAAACTTGCACGTGAGAGAAACTTGTTGTAAAGCAATGACAACTGTAGGAAGAGAAATAACCCAGGAAATGCTGCACACAACGGCCATCTCCTGATCTCGTGCTAGCTGGTAAGAAAGGTAACTAAATCCATAACCGCACCCATCAGAAATCACCACAGGAACCCCAATTGTTCACGTTTTTGTGTGTTTCTGCACTCCGAAGGACAGAGTGGCCCAAACAGTTTTGTCTAGTTTGGAGCTGCAGAGAAGCAGCCATCAGCCCTCTCGCCCGTTAGAGGCGGAGAGAACAACCCCCCAGTCCCAACGCCTGGCACAACAGCGGGATGTATTTCCTCAGCGAGAAGGCCCCTCGGAGCCTGCCCAGCGGCACCGACAGTCTCCTTCAGACAAAACAGGGTGCCCAAGACAAGCCACACAGGCAGCAGCAGGTACACCAGAGCAGAGGCCGATTTTCCCTGGCAGAAAGAGAGGCCTGGGAACCAGAGCTCGTAATGCCGCGGATGCCAAGGTGGACAGGCTGCCCTCACCTCCACCGCAGCACGGCACCTCTGCCTCGAAGCCATGCGGCCAGAAGCACCGCCTCAGCCCCAGGCTCCCAGACAGGACAAGAGCCTTCCTCCTCCTCCTTCTCTGGCCCACGAGGTGCCCGAGCATTCGTGCAGCACTGAAACCCGGGGAGGATTTTTCCACCTCCCTGCCTCCTTCAGCAATCAGCTTGCGCCCTGAGAGGCAGGGATTACACAGCGTAACTTTTTAACCCAGTTGCTGGCACCGCAGGTGTGACGCTGGCTTTAAAAAAGGGTGCGCGGGGGGGAGGGGGAGGCTTTCAGCGCTGCGCTCCCCACTCTTGAACTGCGGCCAGCCTGCTCCAGCACCAAAGGCTGATGAACTTTGCTTTAGGTGACAAACTTCAAAAATTCGCCTCGCCACTGTAAAATCAGGGGAGGGTGGAAGTGGCGGGTCCCTCGCTCAGCGGATACAAGCGCCTCGGGACGAAGGCCAGCCACAAACCACGCCGCTTCTACCCTTTTTCCCTGTACGTTAAAGACGAGAGAAAAAGGCCGAGTCCCAGACGGAGCACTCGGGACCCTAACTTCTTGAAGACAGGGCGCACCAAACTGAGCAAAACCCAGAGCAGGGGGTACCCTCGCAGGGTCTGGGCCCAGGGCGCTGGAGCAGGCTCTGGGGATGGTCAGGACGTGGGGCTGCACCTCCTCCCCGGCCCGAGCTGCTCAGGCTCTGACTTAAAGCAAGCGCGGCCAGCAAATAACTCGTTAAAACATGTCACTTCCAGCTGAGGTCTCGGAGGAGCCATCTGCCCTTCCCAAGAAAGCCCAAGCTCTTGCTCTGGAGTATTCCCTAACGTACCAACGGCTCCTGGATCCCCGACTCCCAGGACGACCCAGCTCTCTCCTACCCACCACCACCGAGACGCCGGCCGTCCGTGCCGCGGCCAGGGCCAGCTCCCCGCTCCGGCTGCGCCCAACCCGCCCTCCGCCCGCACTGAACTTCGTGGCCCGGCGACCGGCCCCGGCGGACGGGAACGGCGGCCGCTTCCTGGCAGCCGGGGCACGGGCACCGGCGTTCCCACCGGGCGGGCCCGGCCCCGCGGATCACCCGCCCCCCCCGCCGACCCGCTCCGCCTGCGGGGCC
>JANZLQ010000089.1:761607-774592 GCA_026212715.1 Elanus axillaris | reverse complement strand
AACCGACCCACCCGGGGGCTGGTGGCCTGGCTAACCGACCCACCCGGGGGCTGGTGGCCTGGCTAACCGACCCACCCGGGGGCTGGTGGCCTGGCTAACCGACCCACCCTGGGGCTGGCATGTCTGCAGGAGACCAGGCTGGCATCTTCAGCTGCCTGGGAGGAAGGTGCCTTCGGACCCTCCTTCCTTCTGCGCCGTTGGTTCACGAATTCACCGGTGCCATGTTGCAGGGAGTTTTGGACGCCCCGGTTTTGGGGGTCTCGCTGGCAGCCGCGGATGCGATGTCGCGGCCCCGTGGTCCCCTGTTGGGTGATGAGAGAGCTGAGCCGGGGCCGTGCAGAATTAGCCTGTGTTTCCTTTCGTAAACAGAATCGCAGCCCAGCCGTTTGTGCTCATTAAGGTCTAGCGTCAGGCAGTTTCTCGCTCTTCCGTTGTGCCTGGTTGGGGGGTGCGATGGAGCCGGCCGAAACGGGAGCACTTCTTCCCCCATGGGCTGCTCCGGCTGCTGCAGGCTTGGGGTTGTGTTCCAGGGAGCTGCGAGCGCCGGGTGCTGCAGGGGAGTTTGGTTCGTTAATCAGCTGTTAACGATGTGGCTCGCTGCCCCAGCTGAGCGGCACCCGCTCCCCAGCGTTACTGGTAGGGCTGGGGCCGCTCGCCGGAGTGGGGAACGCAGCCGGGGTAGGTCAGGGCGACGGGCTCCTGGTTCTGGCAGAGGCCTCTGGGAAAAGCTAATTTTGTCTGGTGCAGATGGTACCAAGGAGGCATCCTCCCCCAGGCCTTTGTTTCTTAATTTTGGCTGATCAGTTATGATTTGGCTGTGCTTGCTCTGAAAGGAGGAGGGATTTTTTTTCTTTTCGTTTTTGAGCCCGACCGTGTGAAATACCTTGGGGGGAAGAAGAGAAGCGAGAAAATGTCGTCGCAGGCAAACCATTCCTGGATGCGCTCCCGTGCGGGCAAGGGGGGATACGCTGGAGTCGAGGGATGCTGGTGGCCTCTGGGAGTTGGGGTTGGTTGGGTCCTTGGTATATTTTTAACCTTTGCCTGGTTCAAGCGCAGTCTGCCGCCTGCGTGGGGATGGGGAGCAGGGAGAGCTCCGCTTCCGTCCCCACCAGCCACGGGCACCCCCAGGCGCTGGTCCCGCTGGTGGGGGCAGGGGGGGCTGCGGGAAGTGGAGACTACGTCCCTACGGCTGCATCGAGGTCCTGCCCTCCCAGGCTCCGAAATCCCGGGGGAGCTGTGTGAATCACTCTTTGTGCTTCAGCAGGACCGTCACGCCGGAGTAATTTTGACCTCCTGACTCCTGCCAAAGGGGGGGTCTGGCCCTGCCTTGCCGCGCATCCTCGCTGCTTCCATCTTGCCTCTGACGGCAGCGAGTTCACGTGAGGACTGAAGCGGCAGAACGAGATGCAGTAGTCGGTGCTTACGGTGCTGCAAGAGTAAATGTTTAAACCAAGAGCTGGCTGTTTTCCTGGGACTCTCCAAGTAGCTTCTGGTGCGATGGCAGCTATAGATTGATGACTGCCGCGGCTGCTGTCGCCTCTGTGTGCGGGGCTGCAGCCGCTGGGAGGGTTCCGATGCGCTGCAGAGCTCGGCCATGCGGGGAAGCTTTTATTTTCAGGCCTGTAGATCGTGAGCAGCTCAGTAGAGCTGGGCAGAAATCAACTGGTACGAGTGTAAGAAAGACGTGACCTGGGGGAAGATGAAGCGAGAGGATAACGTCACACTGCTGTTGATGCAGAGCTTTAACACGGAGCATGCACGCCAGAAACAAATGTGCTCCGAGCAAATGTCTGCTCCGCATATTTCATGGTACCTGAGTTACAGCTTTCAAGCCTGCAGCGGGTTTAGGATTTTTTTTTTTTTTTTAAATAATGTCCTTAAGAGCTCTAAAATGCAAAGGATTTCCATCATTTCAGCCCTTTAAGGAGAGATGGCCGTGGGCAGAAAAGTAGGAGTTGGTTGAAATAGCTGGATTTCAATCCAAGCTTTTTCCCTGGAGTTGAGTGATTTCTCTCTCCAACTCCCTATATCCCCCCCCCCTTCTTTCACACATCAGACAGAACCCAAATGTCTCTCAATTTAAAGCTTTTGGGTGCTTGGATGAGAGTCTGACTCCTGCAAATGCCAAGCGCTGGGCTAAGAGCTGCCTCAAGTCTCCTGGGAGCCGCGTGAGCCAGGCACTGCCCGGCGGAGCCGACGCAAGGGGATGTTGTCTCTGCGTGCCGGCCCTTACTGTAAATCACCCGAGTAGGAGGTGAGTGTTCGAGCAGGCGAACCAGCAGGACCTTGGCAGTCGGAGGCTTTTCCGCGGGTCTTTAAACTGCCGGGACTTTGGGAAGCGAGCCTTGGGTTTTGCTATCTCGCGCGCGGTGGATGATGCACGGCCGCGCAGCTCGTCCCCTCCTGGCTGTGGTGCCAGGTTTTTCTCCGGTGTCGCCCGCTCCGAGTCCCACGGCGGCCCTGGGGCAGCGCAGCCCCCCACCCCGGGGTGCTCGGGGTTCCCACCCTTCCTCCTGACTTTGACCCACAGAGGGTGAGCCCCTGGTGCAGCCCAGTGGGCGCAGGTGGGTGCTGGTGGCTGGTTTGGGGAAGCAGAGGCCGTGAGGTTGGGGTGCCGGACCCCCCCCCAGCCCCCGGATCTGTCCTTGCCTCCCCAGGGCTCTGCTGTGCCCTGTGATACCCAAAGGCTGATGCAGGGGACGATTGCCTGTTTTCTTGGGACTTTATGATTGATGGGAGCTCCGACCCAGCTAGAGGTCAGCATTTCCATTTAAATGAGGTTTCTGAAGCCCGGCTGTAAAAGGACCAGGGGGGTTCGGGGGGGTGCTCAGGCTGCAGACACCCGCTTCAGCGTTACGGAGCTGCCGAGGAGAGAAAACCCGAGTGCCGCAGCCCTGCGGGGCCAGGTGGGAGATGCCTTGCCAGGCTCCGGGGCAGCCAGGGATCCGTTTGCCACGCGAGACGAGGCGATGAGGTTTTTTGCTTACTGTGGTTTAATGCTTTTAGTGAGATGTCCAGTGAAATACACTGTGGAGCATCAGTTGGAGGATCCCCCACCAGGGAGCCAGCCCGGCACAGTAAGCGCAGCCCTGCCATTCTGGGGACGGAGATGGGGAAGAACCACGCTGTGCGGCAGACCCCGGCGTGGCCACCGGTGACCCTCCACGCCGGGACCCGGTGGCAAGTGGGGAGGGGGCAGCCCCGTGGCACAACGCTTGTGGGCAACACCGTGCCCGTGGCTCGGCCACGACACCCGCGCTGCCCGCGCAGCGCTGCCCCCGGCCCCCGCCATTAGGAGAAATACGATATTTGCAGCGTAAGGTTGTGAAAAGCCTGAGGCCACACACACAAAAAAAAAAAAAAACAACCAACCCAACCAAAAACCCACCCCATGACAAAAAACCAAAAAGGAAATGACTTTTTTTTTTTTTTTTTGGGGCGTTTGCATGTGTGCATGCGCTTCTGCGCTCGGGGCAGCGGACCAGGAGGTGCTGGGGTCCCCCCGACCCAGGGGGCACAGGGGTGCTGCTGGCCCCATCGCCGTGTCCGTCCGTCCCCCTCCCCATGGCTGGAGCACCCCGGCAGCACGGAGCCACCACCATGTTCCAGAGAAAACGCAGCGTCTCCTTCGGCGGCTACGGCTGGTGGGTGCCTTTCCTTTCTATCCCTACTTGGGAGCGAGGGGCTGCGCGAGGAGCTTTTCCTCCCGCTGCGGCTTCGATGGAAGAGGCGCCCCGGCACTGCGGCACGGAGCCCTTCCCGCCGCTCCGTGCCCTTCGTGAGCCCCGTGGGTGCCAAGCGGTGAGAGGACCTCGCTGGGGGCTCCCGGGGGCACGTCGCCTGCAAGAGGGTCCTGTGGTTCAGCCCCTCGTGGCGAGGTCCCACCTGGTCCACGGCAGGTTGCCGGTGCCATCGGCGTCTCCCCGAGTCGTCCCCGCTCCGTCTGTCCTCGGCAGAGCACGGCGGCTGCCGCCCGCACCCCGGGTTCAGCGGGAACGTTTGCTTCTCGTGTCCCTGCCTTCCGAGACGTGTTGATCTGTAGGGAAATAGTTTAAGAAAATGGCACTGCTCTCCCTCTGCCCTTCCTCCAGCTTCCCTCTCTTTTGAGGTATTCTACGCCCATTCCAAGACTGTGCTGCGTGACTGCGATCGGGCCCTGGGAACCGATGGCCCAATTGGCGATTTTGTAATGGGTTTGGCTGTTTGGCGCTGGCGCGGAGAGGGTCGCTCTGCCTTCCCCTCCTCGTGCCGTGGCGGCTGTGGGGGCGAGTATTCGTGCTGGTGGGTTTGGAGCTGCTTGAAACCTGCCGGGGGAAGCGCTGAGTACCGGAGTACGCTGTGGGAGGGCAGCGAACGTGTCGAGGGTTTCGGCAAAGTCTCCTGGGAATAGAAGCGCAAACCTTTCTGAAGCCGAGTGTTTTGTCTCAGCTGGATTTTTTTTTTTTTTTTCCTTTACATAAAAATGGGAAGGAAGCGCTCCGATAAACTTCTGTAAAAATAAGCTTTGTGAAATGCGGGCGCACGTTCTGTGGCAGAGAGAAATGGCAGCTCTTGGGCAGCTTTGCTCCGCAGCTGCCGTTGGGACCAGTGGCTCTGGGGTCCCGACCACGCAGGATCCATCCGGGGAGCTGCTGCTGTTGACAGCTCCTCGCTGGGATAGAGCGGAGCTATCACCCCCCACCCCTTTTGCAGGGGCATTCGGGGCCGTCCGGGCTTTGCTCAGTTGTTTTCCTTCTGCGCTTTGGCAGTTGCAGGGAGAAGATAACCACGAGCCGGAGAGTCATGCAGGAAAATGTGGTCTGCTGGCAGTTTGGGGGCTGTGCCGCCGTCCCGGTCCGGGCTGGGGGGAAGCAGGGTGCCGGCTTTCCTTTAAATACATCAGCGTTGGGGTCTGCACCGTGAGAAAGTCAGACCAGGAGGCACTAAGGGGGGGTCCCAAGTGGGGTTGGTGCCCGACTCCCCGTGGAAGACCCCCACCTCGCAGTCGTCCGTTGCCTGGAGAGCGCCGTGCGCGGGTGGGAAAACGCTTCTCCGGGTGTTTACGGGAAAGGAAGGGACCGGTGTCAGCCCGGTACCTGCATCTGCATCTTCTCAGGGCTGCGACCGACACACACCCTTCCTGTGGGGACCGCGCGTGGGGTGGCCGGGCACACCCAGGCCCTGCCTTCGGTCGCTGCAGTCGCTATTTCCAGCCCTGCGCTGGAGTGTAAATCGCTTTGGGTTGGTTGGGTTTTTTTTTAATGTCTGCTGGCAGCGAGGTCCCGGGAGGAGCGTGCTTGTCCTGGGGAGGACAGGACACGGTTCTGCTGCCCTTGGATGGCGGGATGCCCACCGCGGGCGAAGCCAAGCCCTGGTGTTGCAGCCCAGGAGCTGCCGCGTCCCCGTCCCGGCTCGCTGGGCTCCCCGGTGAGCCGTGCGGGTGCCAGCCCCATCCATCCCCTCTCCTCCCAGGCCGTGGGCACCCAGCCGGCATCGGCTGCTCCTTTCCCCTGGGCGCTGCTTTGGGCGGCAGCGGGGGACCCCCCCCCCATTTTTGCTGGTGCTGCCAGGTCTTGGGGGGCCCCAGGGCCGTGCCGGGGTGCAGAGGGAGGAGCTGGGGCGCGGGGTGTTTCACTGCACCCCACCTCGGGAGTGGGCGGCTCGTGTCACTTAGTCATATTGCAACTGCGGTTCCTCCAGCGAAGGGTTTGCTTTCTCGTGTGTTTCTTTTTTTTTGTCGCCTTTTTTTTTTTTTTTTCCTCTCCGAGAGGCCAAATAACAGCAAACTGATTTTTCTTCCTGCCGTTCTGGATGAAGCTGCTCGGTGCAGCTCTCCCCGCTCCAGCCACCCACCGTCCCCGTGGCGGACTTGCATCTGCCTCCAAGTTTGGCAAACAGCTATTTACACCAGCAGGCTTTAATGTTCGACTCGATTTAATGATCAACGAGGTCCGTGGACAGGCTTGCTAAGTATTAAGTGACAACAGCGGGTGCCCTGGGTCTCTTTTTAGGAGCAGCAGCGTGCCGGCTCTCCAGGAGCGGATTTTTGGGGAAATGCCTAGAACAAGTCTCCCGTGGCTGTGGGGTTTTGTGAGTGCAGTGTCGGTCTGAGCAAGGGAGGGACCCCGGGGAGGGTCGTGGTGGGTGCAGGCAGGGTGGGCTGGGGTGTGCAGGGGGGCTTTGCCCTCGGGGAGCGGGGACACCCCGCGCCGGGACCCTCGGGTGTCTCTCCCTGCGGCATGGCGTGCCGGGGATCCGCTCCCGCTGCGTCGCCCACGGGCGCAGCCTCCTTGCGATGGAGAAGTTCAGCCTGGGAGCGGAGGGTGGTAAAGCTGCGAGTAGAGGGGAAACGGCATTTCGGCAGCCTTGCCGTGTGTCCTCTGCGATCGCAGTGCAAAATACGTGGGGTTTGGGGTTTTTCTTTTTTTGGTGTGTGGGTTTTTTTTGTTTTGGTTGGTTTGGTTTTTTTTTTTTTTTTTAGAGATGTGGAATTAATTAACGTGGCAGATAACAGAGCATGTGCAATGACTGCCAAAAGACATAATTTTGCGTTTTGAGACATTACTATGATTTGCATTAATTAATATTAATGTGACTTTAACCACAACGATGCCGTGGAGATAGGCACTTATTAATGGTGCCAAATAAATAAGTGAAGCAACTGGGGCTCCCGGCCCAGCACGAGCTGCCCGGGGCTGGGAGCGATGGGGCTGCTCCGCGCTCCGTCTGCCCAGGGCTCTCGGCGGGTGTGCGGGTACTCGCGGAGGGTGAGGGGGTAAGAAAAGGGTAAGTCAGCCTGTAAATCAGGTAAATCGGGTGGGGATGAGCCCGAGCTCCGGCAGCGACCAGCCAGGTACGGAAAATCCTGCACCCTGCTGTATCCTTGTTCCTTCCCCTGGAAGGCTGCAGGGTCGAGTTTGCCGGGTTTGGCAGCGTCTTCCCAGCACGTCGGGTCTGTCGTCTTTAAATACGTGTTTTGCGGGAGATGTGAGCCGGTGCTTTGGAGAGAGCTGGGACATGGATAATGTCCTCCTC
This sequence comes from Elanus axillaris, assembly GCA_026212715.1. NCBI lineage: Eukaryota > Metazoa > Chordata > Aves > Accipitriformes > Accipitridae > Elanus > Elanus axillaris. The sequence continues at coordinate 767,578 of JANZLQ010000089.1, read as the reverse complement.
TGGCGCCCGGTTCACCTCTGGCATTTTGGATGAGGAGGCGACAGTTCTCCACTGGTCACCACCAGAAAATAACTGGGGGCGATTTTGTTTTGCTTGGCTTTGGGTTAAATTCTGGTGGATTTTATCTTCCGGTCAAGCCTTTCCGTGGTGATCATCGTGTCAGCCAGACCGACGGCACCTCCGACGGAGATGCCGGGGCTGGAGCCGGGAGGGGGGACAGCCCTCCCTCCTGCGCCCGGAGTAACGCGCTCCTCTGCTTTCTCCCCAGGATCGACAAGACGATGCTCGCCAGCCTGAAGATCAAGTGAGTACCCGCGCTCTTCTCTCGCGCGTGAAGCCATCTCCCCGTGAGATGCGCGGTGCTGGGCGACGGCTTTGTGCACGGAGGGTGCTTTCTTGTTAGCCGGGCTGTCTTCCCGGGTCCGGCTCTGCGCGGCGGTAGACCAGCCGTTACCTACCCGTTCCCGGAGAAGTGTTTGTGTGTGTCACCCGGCCTGTTCTCCTGTCACGTCCACGGTGATTCAGGCACTGAGTGACTATAATAAACGCAGCGACACAACCGCTGTATGGTCAGCGGGTTAAGGCATGCATGGTGCAGTTCAGGGGGCACCAGCTCTGCCTGGGGAGGGATGGGGATGGGAATCAGCAGGACGGGCTGCCACCGAGCTTCCGGCTGCAAGGTCAGTGGAGCCTGGAATTTTTTAATTTCGTTTTTGAATCTTGCGGTCTGGAAAGGGGTGGGTGTCAGTGGGATAGTGGGTGCCTGTGCTTGTTGCCCCCTGCTGCCCGGGGGGGGCTCCGGGAGTGGCTCTGGAAGGGGCGAAGACGCTCTCGGAGCCCAGGAGGGTCCGTGAGCTCGTGGTGTTGCTCGGTGGGTCCGTCTCGGGTTTGCCACGGACTTGCTGGAAGCTGACGGCGTGGGCTGCGTGGCCTCTGGCAAGGCGGCCGCTGGGCCAGATCCTGCTCTGTAATGGAGTGAGGTGTGCGGGACCACCACCCCTGCTGGAAAACGTCATCCGCTGGCAGGGGAAGAGCAAGTGGGAAGGGGCCGGGAAGGGTGGCACTGATGCTCTCCGGTCTCCCGGCACTCACGCTGGCTGGGACCTGCCTCCCCTTCCCACCGGGCCTTGTCCTCCCGGCTCTGCGGCGGGGGGACCGATCCTTCCCTGCCACCGTGGCGCGTCCTCCCCTCTCCCCGGTCCGCGGAGAAGCTCCCCGAATTGAGGGTTTTCCATCGCAAGGACGCGCGCGGCTCCGGCGCTATCGGCATAACTGTGTGCTAATACAGAAATATTCTGGCCAAGCCTCCCTTGAGCTCGGGGTAATGGGTATGGGTAACGGCTCATGTGGTTTCCCTCTATAATCATTACTTGTGCAAATTATTCCTTAATGGAAAAGTGTACAGAAAGCCTTGGGGGAACCTGCTGCCTGAATAAGCCTGCAAACGCCCATTGTAAATAGCACAACAGAGACGCTGTTGCTGCGCTCATTGCTCAGGTTTTTGCTGAACTAATGAGAAGTTTAAATCACTGTTTGCCCCTTTTAGGAGCGGAGGAGAATCTCAGCAGACTCTCCTTTTCCCGTGGAGCTGGGAAGGATTTAGCTGCTCCTTGTACGCTGCGGTACACTGTGCCCTGATTTTTTTCCAGGGCCCGTGCAGCAATTTTGCTGCAGAAGTACCATTTAACCCCCTTTCCCCGCCGTGCCGCGCTCCTGCTCGGGCAGGGGTGAGGCTCTGGGGCCACGTTCCTCTCTCCCTCCCTCCTGCCCCACGGGAGGAAGGGATTTGCTCAGGGCATTCGGTGAGCATCCACTGGAGTTGTTTTATCCCCGCTATTTGCAGCTAATGCTTTCCACAGCCTCATAGCCCTTCTGGTTTGTGGACAGATTGCTTCATTAAATGGTTCTGTAATTGGGGCTCAGCCAGAGCCACATTAGGTATTTGTAAAGGCTTTCAAAATTAAAAAAAATTAAAAAAAAAATAGTTTTGGTTTTCTAACGCCCTCTTATTATCGCTGCAGCCTTCTGGCTAAGATACCAGGCGTAGGCAATTTTCTTTCACCGTATAACTTGTTAACGAAAAGACAAGCTGCTTTCTGCACGCCGAGGAGCACTTCACAAAGCCTCGTGCGTGCTGCAAACATCAATATTGACTTGCAGAAACCTGGCAGGGAAGGAATAGCGGGCGCGTGGTGGTGGATGCGGCCCCCAGCTTTCGGCCGCAGAGGGGGTCCCGTGCGGCTGGGGGGCTGCAGGAGCCCCAGCCCCCCGTGCCCGGGGCGAGGGCTGTTCGCTGGGGCAGCATCGAGCCCCTCCGTCCCGCCCAAAGTTGGGATTTGGGAGATAATTTGGGCAGCGGGAGGGTCCGGGCGAGACAGCTCGCCTGCCCGCTGCTCTTGTTCGGCGGAATAAACCCGCGCACGCAGGTGGCACTAGAGCATCAAAGCAGTTTTCCCTCTGTCTGCTTCTCCTTTTTCTTTTTTAATTTGGGTTTCATTAGTTCCTATGGTAACCATGAATATGTCTGAGGGACTCGGAACCGGAGAGCGCGAGTAGACGTTGCGGAGCGGGAGTGTCGGGGAGAGGTGATGGATGGGGAGCCCCGGCACGGCCGTCAGGGGCTCGGCTGGCCGCGTTCGGTGGCGGGGAAGGGGCTGCTGCTGCTCAACGGCCACGTTGGCTGCTCAGCCTCCGAAATGCCGAGGAAGCTCTGGTGAGTTTGGGACTGGCTCTGCCTCGGGGAGCTGTGCCCGTGCCCTGCCAAGGGCAGGAAAACCCCGAAAGCGTCGGGTCTCCGGCGGGGAGCTTGTGCGCCCAGACCCACCGCTTTGGGTTTAAACGTGCGGCTGGCACCAGGCCGTCCCTGGCTCCCAAAACCGCTCTTTTGGGGCAGGAGAGAGCTGAGTTTCTGGCTGCTGCGGGGAGCCGTGGGCAGCTCTGGAGAAGCCCGGGCACGGTCCCACCTCGTGTGGCTGAGGGCTGCTCTTGGGCAGCCTCGCGGAGCACCCGAGGGCGGTGGATGGGGGACGGAGGGTATGGGAGAGGGCTTGGAAATACTCTGCCTGCTGGTTTTGGGGCGTGCATGTCCCCGGGGGCGGCAGCGGGACCTGGTGCTGGGGGGCTCGGGGGCTGGGAGAGGGGCCGGGGCTGCTGACAGCCACCGGGACCGGGGCCAGCCCCCGGCTGCTGCGAGACGGAGAGCGAGGAACCTGTGCGGTAAATGGGATTTGGCATGTGCAGACCCAGGATTTGGGCACGGAGCAGTTCCATTGCGATCCCTGGTTTTCTGTTAAGTTTTTCTTTTTTTATTCCTTACCAGCTTCATGGGAAAGCACTGGGGGCAGTTGAACCCCCCCCCGGCTGGCAAAAGGGGCATCACGCCCAGAAGCAGCCCTCCGGACCTTGGCTTGGGGCTGGTGTTTTCTTGGGTCACCTCAGGTCTCTGCAGAAAGTGTCACTGGGATCGCGGGGTGCTCTCGTGGTGCCCTTAGTGCTCCTTGGGGCACAGCTTCATGCAGGGCTTGTAAAACGTGGTGGAGTTTGAGGTCTGGCTGTGCTGCCGGGGAAGGCACGAGCTGACCCAGACGGCAGCTAAACCCAGTTCCTGAGCGGGGAGGTCACCCTGGAGGAAAAAAAAAATCAACCTGTCAAAGGATCTTTGCGTATCAAAAATCAACCCCAGCCAGATGAGCCTGCCTAGTGAGTGTGTCTGCTTCTCACAACGGCCCTGCGCCGAGCCCAGGCAGCACGGCGAGCGCAGGGGTCCCCAGGGGCCAGGCAGGGACCCCCAAGCCCCCTCTGCCTCCGGACATCCTTGTACTGGGGACGCCGGAGGTGGGAAGGTGTGATGGGGACGAGCCCGTGGGGACCTTCCTCCGATGGGGCCGAACCCGTGGGGACCTTCCTCCGATGGGGACGAGCCCGTGGGGACCTTCCTCCTCCATCCATCCAGACTTCTTGGGAATGCGCTGGTGGGGTGATGTCCTGGGCGGGAGGTGAGCCAGCCCTTTGCCTGCTGGTGGCCCTTCAGCCCTCTGCGCTCTGGTTATTTTCTCTTTGCTATCACCAGTGGGAAGTATTGAGAAACCACAGAGTATTTAAAAAAAAAAAAAAATCAATAAAAAAAGTGCCTTTTTCAGGCAAAGAGTCACCTCTTGCTAGCCTTATAAAGCAAAAATAGCGATGAAATAATCTGTCTCTGTGGAACAGGAAGGCCTTGTACACCAATTACTGAGAGTCAGTGCGTGTACAGCTAAAATTCACATGAAAGAGCATGTGATGCCCATCTGATGATGGGAACGGTGGTGGAAAATAAAGGTGGAAAGAGAAGAGATGAAAGATTTACTTGACCTTTGTAAAATGAGCTGTGTCCAGGCTTGGGGCTCTTTAATATTTGATGGGCCAGAGCTGAGTTAATGGGAAGATGTGGGAATGATTTAGCTTCTTGGCGGTAGCCGCGCTGACTATTGCAGTAATCTCGGAGGTTTGCGCTTAGGTCTTGTGAGGACAAGGTCTGGAGAGCAGATTGTGTCTAAGTAAATTCCTTTGACTTTATTACCACCTTTTAAAATGGATAATTGCATGCAAATGTATGTGTCGCAGTTATACTTTAGCTGTAGTAGTGCATGCGTTATGCTGCAAACCCGCTATCGAAACTACCGCAGAGCGGCTGTCTGCAGCGGACAGGGGAGGCGGGCAGGTCTCCTGTTTAATTTGATCCATAACTGCGTATGTCCGAGGCTGCCGGCTGGAACCTCCCGCAGCCACCCCCTCCAGCCGGTGTGCCGGGCAGGCACTTCTCGGCCCTGGCGCGGAAATGCAAGAGAAGGATATGGGGGGGCGAGTCCAAAGGATGCCCGGCGACTCGGAGCAAGCTATGAGATCGGTTAAAAATCGGTGCTGGGGCTGGAGGGGCAAAGCGAGGTACGGCTGGTCCAGGCTCCCGGTTGAGTGCTGGGCAGTCTCTAACCGGGTCTGTGCGCGGATGAGCATTAATCGGGCACCCAGCTGAGGTGACGGTTGTTTAACACTCATCGTTGAACGCTCATCGCCCCGCTGGCTTGGACGTTCTTCTCGCCCTGGAGTGGTGCCTCCCCCTTCCTGACGTTGTTGTTGTCGGTTATATTCATTTTTGTTGATGGGCACGTGGCTCATCTAATCACAGCAAATTCTCCTGAGCTTTTCCTCAGCCATCTTTCTCGGGCCCCTGACTCTAATCTCACCCCGATGTTTTGTCAAGTTTTGCTGGAAACTTTAAGGGTCCGCGATGGGTCACAAGCCAGCAGACCCCTCGCAGGGGCTGGGTGGGTTCTCGCAGGGTTTCCGCTGTGTCCACGCCGCAGCGAGGGGCAAGGAGGCAAAGCACGCCCTGAAATGGTCCCGTCCCCTCAAAACGATGGTGTAAACCCGGTTTGCCTTGTTTCCGCAGCGAAGCTGCTGCTCTCTCTCCTCTCCCGGGAGATTCCTCGTGGGCGTGCAGGGCCGCGGCAGCTTGGAGGCACGTGGCTGGACACGGCATCCCAAGCAAAGCCAGTCCTCGTGCCGGCGGCAGGTCTCGTGCCGGGGTCCCTGTTGGGATGAAGCCCCTCGGGAGCGCCAGGAAGGCCGCGGGCGAGCGGCCAGGAATGGTGACGGGTCCCCGGTGCTGCCGCGGGCGCCGGCTGCCCGTGTTCCGCTCGCCGTCTGCTGCGGCCGAGCTGCCTCCTGCCCCTTTGGGCCAAGGCCGGGGGATGCGAGGGCTGCGCGGATAAATGTCAGTGCGATCCTCACGCAGAGCCGAGGTGACAGCTCTGCCTGGCCGAGACGGGCTGGGGGGGGGAAGGAGAAACACCTGCCCACCCCCCCGGGCTGCCCGTGCGTCCGGCCGGTGGGTGGCTGGAGATGCCCCGGGCTTTGGCTGTGCCGGACCCAGATTTGGGTCCTTCATTGATTCAGTGATGTTTTGATGGTTTGCTTTGTGTTTGTGGGGGTT
>JANZLQ010000089.1:746464-761127 GCA_026212715.1 Elanus axillaris | reverse complement strand
CGCCCGGGGGGCCAGGCCGGCTAGCGGCGGGCGGCGGGCGAGGGGTGCCGTTAGCTGCCGGGCCTGCCCCGCGGCGGCTGCCCGCTCGGCTGGGCCATGCGGTAGCGGGCTGCGGCGGGCCCGGGCTGTCGGCGGCCATGGAGCAGCTCCCGGGAGGCCGGCGGCCCCGGCTGGTTTCCTCGCTGGGGATGGGGCAGCGCTCGGTGCCCCCAAGGGCAGCCGGGACCTGGCGCTGGCTTTGCCCCTGCCCCGGCCGGGGGGGTCCTGCCCAGCGCTTCGCCCCCGGGGACCCCCGCAGCGGGGAGCTGGGCTGCGGGTCCCGGGGTCCCAGGACCCTCCCCGGGCTGGAGATCTTTGTGCAGCACAGGGAAACAAGGCGGGGGGGTGCGTGGTTTAAAAGGAGGAAGGTAATCCCAGTGAAGCCAGGGTGGCAGCAGGGCAAGCACGTCTGGGGGCCGGAGTGAATCGTCATGCTGCTGCTTTATTTGCTGCTTATGCAGAGAAATTAGCCCGTCGGACGCGTTTTTGTTGCCGGTTTAGGGTCCCTTGGCCTGTGGACGAGCAGGTCAGGCTGTGCCGTCGCCCAGCCGAGGCTGCTGCGGGCGCCCAGGGTGGGCACAGAGCCGCCCGCCGAGCCCTTGGCTGGAGCTTGGCCACGGTGCTGGCACCTCAGCCACCACAGAGCCAGCCTGAGCGGGTCCCGCTGCCTCTGGAAAGGCCCATCCCAGCCCCAGCCGCTTCTGTGAAATCTGGGCTTTGCCCTCGCGGCCAGCGCTGGCTGCCAGGCTGAGATAGGGATGGTCCCATCCCGCCTGGGCGCTGTGCCGGGGCTCGGCCCTGCCCTGCCCAGGGGTGGTCTCGGGGCGCAGAGACACCCCTCTCGGCCCCAAAACCTCCTTTGCTGGTGCTGAGCCCCGGCCGCCGGTGCTGAGCCCCGGCCGCCGGAGCCGCGCGCTCGCTGGGGCCGTGAGTAGGTGCTGCTGACGGGCAAGCGGGCTCGGGATGGCTGCAGTAGGTGATGCTGGGGGTTACGCCTCACGTCCTTAGGACAGAACATGGGTTTGGGGGGTTTCTTTTGCTTTAGTGGTGGGGTTTTGGGTTTATCTCTCTTTTGTGATTAAAGATAAACCCCAGCAGGGCGGCGGAGTCTGCCTCTGCCCCTTGCTCTCCAGCACGCCTGGAGGCGAAGGGAAAGGGGTTCTGCCCGTGGAGGGCCGACGCAGCACCCGGCTTCGGACATCGCAGCTCGGCCGGGGGCTGCGGCTGGTGGAGCTGAAGCAGCGTGGCATCCCACCAACAGTTCAAGTGCAGAACCGCCCCCCCCAAATCCCAGCTATCTCCTAGAGGGGAATAACAGCCTGGGAGACGGGAGTCTTAACGGTACGCTGTTTTCTTTACGGCCAGAAATGGCTTTCAGTGGGCACCAGAGCTGCTCTTTTTGTTGAGGCGCGGTGTAATTTTAGGAAGGAAAATCACAAAGGATCTGAGGAGCTTTGGCGAGGGCTGGTTGAGCGGAGACACAGCTCGTCACGGCCGCAGCGAGGATGGGGCAGGGCTCCGGGAGCCACCCTGGGGCTGGGGGCACTGAAACACGGAGCGTTTGGAGCCCCAGGGCTGCCGCTGCTGCTTGGTACCTGCTGCGCCAGCCGGAATGGGGAGCGGTGCAGCACCAGTCCCCGGCAGCCACCGGCACGTGGGCGCTGGTGGGAGAACGACGAGCTGGAGGGGGTCGGTCTTTGCTCATCAGCTCCCAGCGCTGCTGGGGTGGGTGCTGGACTGAGGGTCCCCTGCGAGCAGCATCTCGCGCGGCCGGTCGCTGTGCGTTGTGTTGCGCAAGACCCTTGCACGGGCCGTGCGGCCGTGGCCGGGAAGCGATGAACAAGGACGCGCTGGAGACACTGGCCAGAGGGAGGGGTGGTCGGGGATGGGCAGGGAATGGGGTGCTTGCCCCAGGAGGTGAGCAGCAGCAGGAGGGGCACAGTCAGCCCTGCCTCGGCCAGCCCCAGAGGCTGGCTGGGGATTTACAAAATCTAGCCAGTCCCAACGTCTCCCCGCTATCTCCGGCGAGCAGGCGGGAGCGCTCGCCTCTTCGTGGAAGGGCGGTTATCGGCCCGGCTGCCCCTGGAGACACCCAGCCCCGCGCCCGCGCAGCATCCTTGCAGCACGTTTCAAAGCCTGCCTGGGTCGGAGGAAGCTTTCCCGGGAGGAGAAAGGTGCTGTCGGCTTTGAGAACGTGGCGTGTTTCAGCCATTTAATCTGGTAAGATTCGTCTATATAAAATTGCAGGGGGGAGGCTACTGGCACAGCCATAGTGATGCTCCCACCCTGGGAGGCCACCCTTGGTATCTGGCTAGGTCCTTTCCTCTCAGTAGCTTGCTGCAGGTCTTGGGGTTTGTTTGGGGGGTTTGCTGCCGCAGAAACCCCAGATACAGAGAGGAGGCGGTGGGCTGGGATCCGGTGACGCAGACGCTGCTTCCCGGTGACGTTGGAGGTGGCGCGGCGGCGCGTTCTGCTTGTGTGCGCTACCCGGTCCCATATGTTGAAATGTTGTTGTTGCTGTCAAAACAGCCTTCACATATTTAAAGCTAGATTATCCACAATTACATCTGCCCAGAGGACTTAGCAACCCCACGTGGGTCTATTTTTAGCTCCGTTTCAGAACTAATAAACTGTGCTGGTTTATGTATCTCTCCTCCTGCCATATTTATAGCCTGTCAAAGTAGGAGCTGTTTGCAGACAATCGAAAGGCGGCTGCTCGGAAGAATCCGGCCCTCTAAAAGCAAATATTGTTGTGACAGGGGGAGGGAGCCTTAACGGCTGAAGGGACGGAGACACCATCTGCCTGCGGGTACATGCTCCCAAATATCCGGGGGTGCAGGAGGAGGGGGTGTCTGCGGGAGACGAGGGGCTCACCCGGGGCAGGGTCCCTGGCTGCCGGCGAGTGCCGGAGGTTCGAGGGACTTTTACCCCGCTTGGCATCCCCGCCGGCCTCCCCTCGGCCACGGCGGGGTGGCTCCTTGCCGCTGGTGCGGGTGCGATTTGGGGAGTGCCATCAGCCTGGGCTCTGCTGAGCCGAGGAGCCCAGAGCAGGGCAGGGAGCACCAGAGCAGCAGCGCAGGCGCTGTGCCAAAGCCAGTGGGTTGTTCCTGATGATAATTTTGTTAATTACTGTACCGCTCCCGCCGGCTGTCGCTCTTCCTTCTAGTCGGTGGGGTCCTGGCTTCCCAACGGCAGCAGGGGCGGGCTGGCTCTGCGCCGGGTGCGCGGGAGCTGCCCGGCAGCACGACCGTGCCGCGGGAAGGTTCGGTGCCAGACGGTGCCGGCAGGGCCCGCGGTCCCTGTCTGGAAAGGGCCCTCTCCATCGCCAGCGTTCTGGTTCCAGTGGGGCTCGTGGTGCTGGTTTCGTGCTCCCTTAGCAAGCACCAGCGTCAGCGTTGGACCCGACCAGTAGCCGAGGACCTTGCATCTTCCAAAGCCTGTTGTAAAACCCTGGCTCGTCTCAGGCTCCCACCCAGAAGAGACGTGTAGAGGCTTGACAGGTACTTGAATAGGTCAGAGCTACAGCATGAAGACTCAAAGGTCAGCCCTCTCAGACGCCGTCCCGTCTCGTTCCTCTCAAACGTTACCAGTGTCAGGCCAGGGACTGCCACAGCTCCTTCCTCCTACAAGCGATTTGGTGTTAATCCTCTCCAGTTTGGAATGCAGAACTCGATGTTCACGTAGGGGCGATAAGGCGTCCTGGCTGCGCTGGGGGCTTGGAAGAAGGGCGGTTTTTCCATCAGGTCTTCACTGGAGCTCCAAAAACCCAGCGCAACTGCGCTAGCAGAGCGATTCGCTCTTTGCTCGCGTGTTCAGCTTGAGGACAGGGAGGTGTGCTGGCAGGCAGGAGAATGGGAACGCGACGGTAAGAGGTAGAGGATCAGACCCGGGGTTCTCTGTCCGCTCCCTGAAGAGTGCCAGTGCTCAGGGAAAGACTGAGGAATGGGACAAGTAGGTTGTGTCCTTTCATCTGAGATGCCAGTCCCTCCCAGGCTCTCTGCAGCCCAGGCTGGTGGCAAAGGAGAGTTTTCCTTTCGACTGCGGTTGTAGCGTCGCCCACGACTGCTGCTGCGGCGGCAGCGGCTGCGGGCTCTGTGTACACAAGATGCTGCCCGTCTCCTACCAGGGAGGACAAGCAGCCGGCCAGAGACCCTATAGCAACGTGGGCAGCGTGTACGTGGAGCCGGTATGGAGCCGGTACCCCTCTGTCCAGCCTCCCTCGCGTGGGGGTGTGGGTACCAGCTGCCAGCGAGAGCTCCTGCCCACGGGTCTCGGACCCGCCGCTTCCCACAGCCCTGGCACGCTTGATCCAGGTCTCTCGTTCCTCACGGTTGATGAGGTTGCGCAGCGTGAGGTGATTTAACGAGGAAGACGGCAGGTTTCCAGCTAACGACTGCATCATTTTCTGTCTTTTTGATCTGGAGCAAGAGGCAAGGAAAAAAGCCATAGAGCAACGGAAACCCATTTCTGAGTGGGATTGACTTCAGCACATTCCCTGCTGTACGGATGCGTCACCCAGATAATACCTGTGTTGTAGCTCCACAAATCATACGTCTTTTAACGCCCCCACCTCAAACTAGGTGTCTGAGGGAGGTGGGTGATCGAGACGGCGGCATCTCCCGGGGGATCTGCCGAGGGCTGGGTCGCTGCTGGTCCGGCCGCTGCCCTGCGCGGCACCGGGATGCGTTCCCGCGCCAAGCGACGACCACCCCTCGCCGCTCATCCCCGGCGAGGGCAGCAAAGCCGGGCGCTGATCTCCCCCCGAGGCTTCTGGAGGTACGAAGCGTTTCTCCCTGCGTGGCACCCATCTGCGGTGCTGCCTGGGGGCTGGTGCTCTTCCCGCGGGGCAGGGGGATTCGCACAGCGGCAGCTGCGATCCCTCCCTGTCTCCGAAACGCCCCAGCATGGGGGGAACCAAGGCACAGAGACAGCACAAGGTTTTTCCAGGGCTCCTGCAGACACCCGTGGCAGTGCCAGGCTGGTCACCCTTGAGGCTGCCATCTCCCCATCATGTCTTTAGATTAACTGGCCCCTCCTGACGCTTTCCTTGGGCTGGGGGGGGTCTCGAGAGAGAGCACGACTGCGGTGCCGCTGCCCTGTCGAGGGGAATTAGGGAGGCCTGGGCGCGCACTCCGCTTGGCTGGGGCTCCTCTTTTACATAATGCGATTAGCGCTCCTCTGGAGCAACCCCTCCCGAGCCAGCTGAATATTCAGCATTGCCATAAGGATCTGCGTTTGCAGCCACCGGCTCTTCTGCTCGCTCCGGCCGGGCGTGGACCTGCTCCCAGCCCGCTCCAGCCACGGCTGCGGCCGCGTGTGCCGGACCCCTGCACGGCACCGGCGTGTCCGGCGGCACGAGTTGAGCAAAACCTATGCCTGGGATCGTAGGCTGCGCGGCGCGGGACCGGTGGCGCGGTGCTGCATCCAACGGCGCCGCTGGATGCTTTGGGATGTCGAGGCTGAGACTGGCTCTGGTAGGGATGGGGCTGAAGAGGTGGCTTCTCCGCAGCAGCCGCGCTCGGGGACGTGGAGCAGCATCGCCCGTTGCCTCCGGAGGAGCGGCGCTGGCCGGCCCCGCGCCTCTCCCGGCATTCCCCTGCCCGTGGCTGACAAGAGCCCTCTCGGGGTGGTGGGCAGCTCTCCCCGAAACGCCGGGCTCCCGGGAGCAGTCCCTGGAAGGCTGAGCCCTCCTCGCTCCCCCTGCGCTCCGCCGGGGATCTCCTGGGGTCTCGCAGCGCCCTCGGGAAGGGGCATCGCTGGGCTGAGTTTAAAGTTTGGGCCTAATCCCGAGCTTCCCAGCTGGATGTCGATGGCAATGGATCGGAATAATGGCGTCAGGGACGGTCTTTGTTCCGCGCAGGGAGCAGGGGAAGGCCCAAGGGCTGAGGAGGGTGCTGGTGGTGCTGGAAGCGTCGGGCGTGTGGCTGATGTTAGTTTGCTGTGCATCCTGAATCTGGCTTTATTAGGGATGTTAATGATAAATGATGGCATTTAGTTCACTGATTTGCTAGTAAAATTCAAAGGGCCTGCTCATGCTGTAAAGACTTATTTCCTCTGCTGATTTGATCTAATTTAATTGAATGCTGAAATCTTGGAGCTCGTCTCTCCAGAAAGCCTGTGTTCACAGGGAAAAAGACCCCAAATTATCAAGAATACAATTTCCATATAATTGTGCTGCTGTCGTAGGCATCACTACCTTGTGCTGTGTTTAACCACCAGAAATAATACAGTCTCTCAAGGGAGCAACCCGGGCAGGGGCTGATGCTGCGCTCGAGCCCCGGGGCTCCCTGCCCGCCCATGGCAGCAGCGTGACGCACGCCTGCCTTCTCCTCGCCGCCCCGATTCTCCGCCCGGCCTTCGGCAGCTCACTTCATCTCCCCGCGCTGCCGTGATCCCGCCTGCCAAACGGCTTTGGTTTATCACGGTGCTGGCTGGCCCTGCGACGTGCCGCGGAGCCAGGGCCAGCGCCGCTCGCCGGCACCGAAGGGCGGGCTGGGCACCAAAACGCGGCTCTTGCTTTGAAGTCCCAGACGTGCGTGATGGGAAAGTGCTCTCTAAGGGCTTCTTACCAAAGCTGTGTCTCTCTGGAGGCTGCCGAAGGAGGAACGCTTCCAAAAATAAAACCATGGGAACCTATAGATGCGTGTAGATAGATATCTGTAGATCTTCTTGCATAAAGCGGATCCAGCTGCCTAAGGCCCCTGGGCTATCCGAGATGGTTTGTATACCGAACACAGACTAGAGAACTGAATGTTCCTGTCTGGCCACGGAGGGTTTGAGTGGGGAAACGTTGCTGCAGTAGCCCTGGATGAAGAGCTTTGCCATCGTTTGCGTGGCCTTGGCTCTGCTGGCAAGGTTTGCTTTGCAAGTCACGATTAGAATTTTGGTAATCTTCTTGGGCTGGACGAGCCCTTACTGCCACGGACTGCTGCGGCTCCCTGGCACGCGACTGGCGAAGCCCTGGAAAAGCGGAACCTGCGCCTTGGGTGATGCTTCATCCTCAGCAGGGCTAATTACGTGGGAGGGGGCTGGGGGGGAACTTCTAATTAGGCTTTGCTGCCCTGGTCCCCAGGAGGGGGAACTGGTGCCTCCCTGCCCTCGGAGGGAGCTGGGCTGCTGAGGGCTAAGGTTTGGGTCGGCTTTTCGGGCTTTTTGGGCTTGTGGCCGGTGGGCGCGTGGTGCGTGCCTTGCGATGCCCATCCCACGGTCCGGTCCAGCCCTGCCCGCTCGCTGCAGGGAGCGGGGCCACCGGAGGAAATGGGCGAGTGGGTAATTTGCAGCTCATCTAATTAAAAGGCTGCGATTTTGAAGGCTGGTCAGGGAAGACGAGAAAGGAGGCGGCACTGAAGGAGAGTGGCTGCTCGTCACTGCCTGGGGACAGAGTCCCTGGCCCCGGTGCCGGCGGGTGCTGGGCGCGGGGGGCCGAGGAATTGGGTGCCCGTGGGTGTGGGGGGCACAGTGATGGGGTGGGGGGTGTTGCTGCCTGGTGCTGGGGGAGCAGACGCAGACAGGACCCGTGCTCTGTGGTGCAAATCCCAGCAGCTCTCGCTTGAGCAAATAGCCATTCGTTTGACCTCCTGCCAGCCCTGCCAAGCAGGCAAATATTTGCTGCCTCCTTCTCTCGGCTGCTGGCGGGAAGGGGAAAGGAAGGGAAGGGAAGGGAAGGGGTATCCTGCCGCTGCAGAGCGGCAGGTCCTGTGGGCCAGCTGTACCATCACCGGAGTTCTGGTACGGGTCGCCTTCCTGGGGTACAAATAGCCACGCTGTAACGTCCGCTTCCAGTCTTTTGTGCTCAAAGTTCAATTACAGCGTGATCATACGCATTCCTTTTTTATCGCCGTGCTAATGCAGAGATATCTTAGTTTGTACTCTGCGTGCTATTGCGATACACAGCAGCAGCGTCAAAGGACTGCTGGTAACACCACGTGCAAAGTGTCCAGTCGATTTCATGGCGAAACCTCTCTCCCTTCCAGCCTCAGACCCTGTCCCGTCCACCGCTACGCCTGATCCCTAGTTTTCCACCAGTTCTTACGATCTCGGTTTGAGTGCTCTAGCAAACAGCCCAATGTCAGGTGTATTTTAAGGTCTGACTAACAACATGCACACAGCAGCAGTGACACGGTGCTTGGCGTCACCTGTACGCTCTGCAGCGATTACCCATTTCGCCGTGATGCTCCGGAGACTGTACGACCCTGAGCGGGGAATGGTCCAGGGTGTGCAGGGAGGAGACGCTGCCAGCACCTTCCTTAGCCGCCGCTCCTGGAGAGCGGCTCTGGTTACCCAGAAAAGGCTGCGTAACTTGCTAGGACTGGGATCTGTTTGCAAGCAGTAGCAGCAAACAGCTGATTGCAGCGGGTGAGGTCTGTGATGAGGGACTTGTCCCGCTCTTCTCCGGAGAGTACAAACGGAGGATCCGCAAGGGCTGAGCCTCTTGGTTCCCAGACGGGAGCAACCTGCAGCCCCGTGGCTTAATCAAGTGGTGTTTCCTGCCTCTCTCTGAAGCTTAATTTGCTTTTTACTTCTCCTCCGTGGGGCACAGGGGGGCTGTGTGTGAGTCTGGGTGTCTGCCAGCGTGGGAACGTACTGCGCACAGCCGAGGAGCCGCCTCCGCAGCCCCTGCAGCCCACCGGCCGCGGTTTTGGGGGGGGCTCTGCTGATTTCTGCCCGGTTTTGGGGTGGGCGAGGAAGGGCAGGGGGGTACTGCCGGTGTTCACAGCGCCGGTTTCCACTCCAGCGGGACGGGACAGGGAGGCTGCTGGGCACAGCGTGTGCGCAGGAACCACTGCTGGCGCCCAGGCTCTGCCCCAGGTGCCGGTGTCGCTGCCTGGTTTCATGCTGGGGCACCACAGTGGGAAAAATTGTTCGTGTTTCGCGCCGGAGGTGCTCGTAAACTGGAGCAGGAGGGGCCGCAGCCAGCCCTTAGGACCACCTGGGCTGGCCAGAGCAGGTACCGAGGATCTGGAGACGATGGGAGGCTGGGAGTGGGGGGGGGGCACCTGGGGCTCAGTTCCTGCATGGGCCAGGAGCGGTGGTGGCGAGGGCAAGGGGGGGGGGGCTGGCAGAAGGGGGTACCTGTGTCTGCCCACCCCCCGGGGCACCGGGATCCTACTGGGGGATCCTACCCTGCGGGGCCGGTGTCCGAGGGGCATTCTCCCCGAGAGCCTCCAGTCTCGCAGGCGCTGATGAAGGCAGGGGAGCAGCCGGGCGCCGGGGTGGCTGACAGCCAGGAACACGCTTCCCTGCAGGGAAGTGTGGTTGCTGTGCTCCTTTGAGGGATTGGCCCGTTCGCTGTGCCTTTTTTATAATTCAAAAAAAAAAAATTTTTGTTTTTAATGCCGATGCCTGCTATGAGGTGCTGGGAGATGCAACAGGGTCGGGTCTGGAGCCTGCTGAGCCCCTGATTATTTTTAGGTCGTGTTTTGCCATCGCTTTGAATACCCAAGTCTCTTCTCTCTAAGCCTCTCTACCACAGAATGGGTGCCCATGTGCACCCGTGCTGCTCTCCGCTCATCCGGGCTCCCGGCTGCTTCCCAGCCCTTACGGGTGCCGTACCGGCAGTGCCATTGGCCACCAGACCCTGCTGCCGCTCTCGTGCGGGGCCGGCGTGTTTTTAACGGGTGGCAATACCTGGCCGAGTCCTGGCTTCCTTCTGCAGCGAGAGGTCATTCGCTTGTAATGAGTTTTTGTTCTTTCATTGCAGCTTTGATTGCTTTCCCTGCTTCTTTCCTGGGAAGGCTGATAATCGCAGCGGGGAGATAAAACACCACGGGCCACGCTCAGCCCCAAGTCAGGCAAAAGGTCGATGCTTGTGTGCGCTGGTGAGGGGGACGGGCTGTGGATGGGGGACAAGCACGTTGCGTTGGCTCCCGGTCAAACAAGGCAGATAAATTTCGTTTTGCTTTGCACATCAACCCAGTACTTCTGTACGGGAGCCGCAGTAGCGGGGCGCAGGGAGCTACCGGGCTTGGGCGCTGCGGTGCGGCGGGGAAGCCTCGCCGGCTGTGCCGGGGGAGCTGGGTCTGCGGCCCCGTGCCTTGGCGTACACCGGTCCCTCTTCCGACGACGCCAGCCGCGGAAGGTGCTGAGGTTGCTGTCGCGCCTGTCTCCTGCCGTTTCAGGAGAGAGAAAACTCGCTGTGTGCTCTCCGCACTGCCTGCCTGGAGGAGCTGGCTTCATGCTTGCTTGGTATTTCCTCCATGTCTTTCTAACCGAAGCCATAAAATAAATCTCTAATCAGATTACTTAGGGCTGATGTAACGTAATCGAAAGCTCTATTTCTTGTGATACGTCGTTTAAAACTGGATGCGCTCTTATCCTCTTCCTGCAGCGCCGCTTGAAACGCTGTAATCGCTTTCTCCCTAGTTTGCAAGCTCCCAAATCCTTTTCTTCCCGTGCCAGGGAAATATGAATGTGACCGCTCCTTTGCGGAGAACCGGTTACTATTTTTGTCTTTCGGTCCGCGTCACTTCGGTTCCTTTTGTTCCTCTCCGGCTCTGGGTCCCTGGCGCAGCCGCCCCCGTCCCAGCTCTCCAGCCCGGGCAGCGCCAGCCGTGTCCCACTCGGGTGGGGGGGAAGCATCCGCGGGGGTCTCCGGGTGAGTCCCTGGGGTGGTGGGGAAGGGTCCCTGGGCAGAGCCTTGGTGCCCCGTCGGCTGCCACGGCGCTGCGGGGACGGGCTGGCCGTGGCAAATGCCGTGGCAAATGCCGTGGCAAATGCCTGGCATAGCTCGTGTATTTCTGTCTCTGTCCCTCGTGAGCAAGGGAACCAGAAATATCTCTCGCAAAGGGAGGCGCAGAGGGCGTCAGGGACTTATCCTGCGCCGTCTGACGAGGCAGCGCCGCGGCTCTGGCCGGAGAAGCCCTGAGCCGCCGGAGCGGGGCTCGGCTGCGCCCGCTGCTCAGGTGTGAGCGAGGGGGCTGTGGGGGTCTCGGTGGGTGGCAATGTGCCCGTGAGCAGCTTGGGGAGGTGGATAGGCCGCTCGCCGGCGGGGGATTTACTCTCACTGCAGCGTTTGACACAAAAGCCAGAGTTATTCCATAAATATATGGCTTATTAATAATATTAATAACGTAATTTATTCACGGGCGATTCAGTAATATCAGGGATGAAGGCTTGATCTTGCCGCAACCTGTTGTTTTCTGATCCTTCTTTCTTAGCAGCGTGTCCAGAAGAAAATGCCAGGCTTTGCATAAATGAGCCAGCCACCCAGGTGATTTATTAATCACGGCGTGTAATTGTCCTAACCTGCCGTGAGCTCTCTCCGGCCCCTTGGGACCTGGCTTCCTCCTTAGCTGCAAACCTGTTTTCTCTGAAGCACAAACATCAGGGCATCTTTGAAAAAGATATTTATTTCTTCGTAAAACAGGGGCAGCTGCTTAACTGGGAGGCTATTTAGTGATTTTCTTTAAAGGAAGGACGGAGACTCAGAGAAGTCCAGAAATGCTGGGGGTGGGGAGGGAGCTCCTGGTCTCCAGCCCAGGCTGCGGAGCGGAGCGGGCTGTGGCTCCCTCCAGCCGAGCCCAGGAAAATTCCATGGATGGGGGCTGGTGGGACCTCTTCCAGGGCCGAGCCAACCTCCTTGGTCTTCCCGACTTATTTCCAGTCCAAGGCTCGCAAACTGCAGCTTTCTCTCTTATGAGGCGTCCTTTGGCGCATCTGGGCAGACACCGGTGGGAGGGCTGGTCCCGACCTGCCGTCCCTCTCCGGCCCTTCCGGAGGGCGATGGCCTGGCGGGAGCCGGAGGCTGGCTGGAGTCTCCCTGGCCCCGTGCCGCGGGGCTGGGGACCTGCGCCGGAGAGGTCTTCCTTTAGCCAGCAAGGACGCAGGCGGAGTGGTTGCCCCTTGCTGGGATCGGTTTGACGGGATTCTCTCTCGGAGGGAGCAAGGGCTGAACGGGGCACGCGCGCCACGGCCGGTGCGGTGCCGGAGCCAAGGAGACCTGGCTCTGCTCCCAGGTCAGGGTGTCCCAGCGACCCGCGGCTGGCCGTGCGATGCAGCTCGCCGTGCCACAGCCTGCCGTGCCTGCCCTGCTCCCGCTCCTCCCTTCGGCGAGCAGAGATCCTCCCCGTGTGCCGACCCTTGCCGAGGGGGACCACCGGGCGTGGGAGGGGGGAGCAGCGGGTGCCGGGGAAGGCAGGGGCTCTTCAGACCCACTGGCCCTGCCGCCTCCGCTGCTTCCCCCGGCATCCCGCTCCAGTCTTTCCTGGAGCCTTTCGTCAGACGGCAGAGCATAAGACACGCAGGGCGGCTTCTTCAGGGCCCCATCGCGGCCACAACCGATGTCCTGGGGAGCTGGAGGTCCCTGGTGCTCCCTCAGCTGTCTGCTTCCAGCGGCGGAGCATCCCCACCTCCTAGGGAAACCCACGGCCTCCTAGGAAAACCCAAACCCACGGCCTCCTAGGGAAACCCACGGCCTCCTAGGAAAACCCAAACCCACGGCCTCCTAGGAGGATGTTGCCATCGCCGGACGGGAGCTGCTTCGTGCTGGGGTGGGGGGAGCAAAGGGGGCTCCAGCGTTTCCCTCGCAGCCCCTTCCGTGCGCGAGAGAGGCCGCAGGTCCCTGGTGTGGCACGGCACGGCACGGCGCCGCGGCCGGGTACCGAGCTTCCGCCCTGAGCCTTCGCTGCCCCGCCAGCCCCTTGCCGCTTGTCGCCTTGCCCTCGTCCTAGAAATTACAAATCAGCCGCACCAGAGTGCAGAAGAAATCGGTTATAGCGCAGGCTCCCTTGCTGGACTTGGGTGGAGAAGAAAATATGGCTGAGTGTGTCTGCTTAAAGCGATTCTCTATTTCCAAATAGGAAAGAACTGAACATCTTTAAAAATCAATACAAAGCCACTTCAGCATAAAACAAGAGGAGATTAATACTTAACTTGTCTGGAGAAGGGGAAGAGAGACGGTGGAAAATGTCTCCAGAGAGAGAGACTCAATGAAATTCGAAGCTGCCTGTTTAATGCGAGAGGTAGAAGGTTTAAAATTAAACCCCCTCCCCCACCATGAACTGGAAGCTAATGAGGTGCTGGAGAATTGGCGTAATTTGGCATGGAAATGGGTTCTCATTTCTTTCCTTTTTTTTTTTTTTTTTTTTTTTTTTGCTATGCCTGAGAAATGTGTCAGACTGATGATTTCTGCTTGAAAGGAAGCAGCCAGGTATTTTCTGCAAGAACAAAGGGTTTTGTTGGTCCAACAGAAACTTTATTAAAAGGCTTGGCAGCGCGAGTTGAGCACTCTTCCCTGCCCGCGAGGGTGGAGGTCGCGCCCAGGGCTAACAGAATTCCTTCCCCTCGCCCGCTCGCGTTCCCTCGCCCACCACCTGCGGTTTGGCGTCATCCGATGCCGTACTGAGGAGGCAGCGACGTGTTTTGGGGTGTTTTGGGAACGGGTTGGGCTTTTCCTTGGAGGGGGAAGTGGGGACCTCGGCGCTCCTCTGCTGGAATTACTGCGCTGGAGAGACCCGCTGCTGCTTCGGCCTTCCCAGGGACCCATCCAGCTCTGCTGACATACGAAAAGAGTAATCTTGGATTTAAGTTTAGACCTCGACTCTTCGAAGAGCTACCCGTGTGCTGCGTAGGTCAGTATGGTCGGTGTGCTGACGGCTGAACTGCCATCGGGTTCTTCTGGGGCGAATTAATGCGCCACGTCGACAAAAATAACAGCGTTTCACGTATTTTTATCCGAGTTACAGCAGAATGCATAAAGAGATTGCGGCGATGACAGTGTTTTGCCGTTGAGTTTAAAGAAGACATCCGATTAGAGATTGTGCCGAAACGTTTAGATAGAAGAGGCCAGAGCTGAGGTTGTGTCGATCACCTCAAGCGTGGCGGGCGGGAGGAGGCGGTGAGAGCGGCCGCTCCGCGCCAGATGTGGGCCGTGGCTTTTGCGAGCCGTTCGCTCCCGAGCAAACACATTTATTGCAGACTTTGCCAGGAGAGCCCCACCGGCGGTTAATGATTGACTGCCCTGGCCAGGGAGTTTCCAGGCAGCTCGTGTCCCGCGGAGGCTGCCGGGCCGCGGCAGCGTGCGGGATACCCTCCCCGGTGGGTGAGGAGCGGGGGGCCGGTGGTCTCCCCACCTTTCCCCAGGAGGTGCCGCAGGGACGGGGGGGGGTATCCCGCCTGGGCGGGACGCTCGTCGCGGGGCGGCCGTGGTCGGCCCTGCAGCCCGTGCGTGCCCCCCCCCCAGCAGGCTGCCCGTTTGCGGCAGGGTCCCCCCAAAAGCCCTTGACCTGCCGGCTGGGACAATTTGTGGAGCAGGCGCTCCGGGGGTCCTGCAGCCCGCGGCCGGCCGGAGGTCGTGCTCCCCCTGCTTTAGGGCCAGGCTGGTGGAAGCGCGGGGGGTGGGGGGGGAACGCTTTCAGGGGCTCGGCCGGGCGACGCAGTAGGATTACGACGGCTCCTCGGAGGCTGCCACAGAGATGCGGAGCACCGGTGGGTTTTGGGCCGAGGCGGCTCTTTCGGTCCTGTGCAGGGCTGGGGTTTTCCGCCTGCGGGTTCTCAGCCGTGCCTACGGCGGGGACCGTGTTCCCGTCCCTCTAGCCAGGAGCGCGCTCCAAAGGAAAGCGGTAGCTCGTCCTGTGTCTTAATTCCTGCGAAAATCAGACTCGCAGAGGAGGAAGGTGAGATTGGGG
>JANZLQ010000089.1:727489-740523 GCA_026212715.1 Elanus axillaris | reverse complement strand
TCTAATAATTTTTTTTTTTTTTTTTTTTTTCCTTCTCCCTTAATTTGCCTGATGAGAAAAACAAAGAACTAAAGTTACAAAACCGATGCCTGCATTGCCTTCCGGAAGGGCTGGCGTCCGGCCGTGCCGCTCCGGAGGATGCTCGTGGCCAGGGTGGGCTCGGGGGCATCGGGGCTGGGCGAAGCACCCGGCTGCCTGCCGGGGCGCTGGGCGCTGCCTCCGGGGAGCGAGCCGTAACCTTTGGTTAGCTTATCGATGCCGGAGCCGTGCGTCTGCCACGGTGCCAGGGAGAGGCGAGGGGGGAGCGATCGCAGAGGCCGTTTATTGGAGCTGTGCTGTGCCAAGCCCAGGCTTCAGCTCATCACACTGTTCTTGCTGTCCGTCCCCACCCCGTCCTCTGCCCCGCTCCCCAATTGCCCTCTTGTGGCGTGTCTGCTGTCAGGCTGCTCAGGCAGGAGTTTGGGTTTCTTCTTGCTCTGCGCCATCCTGGTGCGGGAACCCGCTGGAAGAGCTGCCAGCCTTTTGGGAAGGCTGATGCAGAACGTGCCAGGGGCGGGGGGGGGGGGCCGTGCCATTGGGGGTCCCGGCCCCGTGGGCTGAGCTTCCCGGGGTCCGAGCTGGGTGCTGGGCCGGTGGGGAGCTGCACAGCGTCCCCCGGCCCCGATCCTTGCTGGCGTGAACGTCCGGGACCTTTACTGCCATTCGGAGACTTGTACCCCCGGCGCCGGTTGGGGAGCGGGTCGCGGTGTGGGGCTGCCACGAGCACCCGCTGGCCCGGGTGTCATCTTCAGGGGAGGTCCCGGGGGCTGATTCTCCCTGGGAGCGTGCCGGTGCGCAGATAAAGATGTGCTAATCTTCTTCATGATTCATTTATCATCCCGTGAGGGTAATCTGTTGGGGAATTAGGCTGATGGCCCTTGACCCTGTAGCTGACGGCAGACTGAATCATCGGAGCCTGTGGTTGCAGTTGAACGTAACATATTTCCAGTGCACGGAGGGTAATTACAAGCGGTGGCTGGTGAATGGGTTTGTTTTGCTCTCCCCGGAATTGCAGGAGCAGTTCCAGCAGTTTGGCCCCAAAGAAGCAATCAGCATGTGACAGAGGAACACGTTGTTGTGTGAGTGATTTTATAATACTTAGAATATGATGCTATGGCAACCTGCTACAAATCCCAGATCAAATAAAATTATTTGTGTGCATCCCTGTAACTTTAATCTTTGCAAAGTCTGATACGTTTTATGCCTTTGAGGCCACTGTGCAGATCAGTGCAATCAGGCAGAGCTCAGGGTTCAAAGCAAGGAGAGCAAAGGATGGGTGGTTTGCTCCAGATCAGGCTGTGCTTTAGTGTCCTAGAAAGACAAAGAGCAAACAGTAAAAATCTGTCATCCTCGGCATTTTTTCAGCAGTGGAGTCATGGCGAAGCTTGCGGAGAGGAGAAAGGGAAGGAGCTTGATAAACGGTACGGGTGGGCAGGACGTGAATTCTGCTATTGCCCACACATCGTCCCACATCGTTTTAATTCGTTTCTTCCATTGAAAATCTGGAAGATGCTAAGAGCTTACACGAGACGTAATAACGTAAGGCAAGTTTGACCTACTCTGATTTAAAAAAAAAAAAAAGAAAACCTCCCCCATGTATTGCTTTAAGGTAACGTAAAATGTCAGCCCTTGTTCCGGACTCACGTTTGGACACGGACCACCGGGTACGTCCCCCCGTGACTCCGGCCGCGGTTGCGTTGCTGGCACAGCCGGGGCGGTGCGGCAGCCCTGGGTGCCCTGCGGCCGCGATGGGGACGGGGCGGGCGCTGCTGGTCCAGCTGCGGGGCAGCTCCCCGCTCCGCTCCTCCCGTCCCACCGCGTCGCAGCCCAGAGGCCAAAAAATCCACCTTCCTCCTCGGCAGGACTGTCCGAGTCCAGGACAAGTGAAGTCCCGACAGCGGGGCCCCGCTGCCAGCGTGCCCGCGCCACGCCAGGCTCCGAGAACTGCAGTCGGCAGTTAATTCCAAGTACCGGGGGATTTGGTCTGCCGGGTCCCGGGAGCTTGCCGGCCAGGTCCCCGCGTGCCGGTGGCTGGTCTCGGCTGCGGCACTGCCCGGCACGGAGGTGCGTGGCCCTGTCCCACACCGCGCTGATCCCCCTGCGCCCGGCCGGGGCTGGTCTTAAGCCTCTGGAGCAGGTTTATGGACTTGAACTCCAGCCCTGAATTTCCCCCGACACCCAGCTGATGTTCCCCTGGCTACGACTGAAGTCCGTTAATTCTTGTTCCTTGGTTGTTGACTAACGAGAACTATCGATCTGCGTCCTGTCCGTCCCTTCCTTCCCTCGGTCGCGGGCGCTGCGGCTCCCCGCTTCTCCTGTCTCCATATGTGCAGGACGTTAACAGCACAGGCTGACAGCTGGCAGACCCCCCCAGCCAAGTCTAATCGTGCCGGCCGCCGGCTCCGAGGCACCGCCGGCTCCGGCTGCTCTCCGCTGCTCCGCCGTCAAGTCAGTCCCGCAGCGACAGGGAGAGATGCCAAATCCCCGGTCCGGGCCGCGTCGTGCAGCTTTCTCCTCAATGCCCATCCGCACGCGCGCCTGTGCGTACGTACACATGTATGCATTTCAGGAGACGGAGTCGGCTTTGCACGGGAGCGGGAGAAGTCGGTGAGCAGGAGCAGTTGTGCGTACGGGCAGGAGGAGCAGGAGCCGGCCCTTCCCAAGCTCCGTTTCAGCCTCTTGTTAGCGGGGACGTGGCCCAGCAGCCGCCCCTTTGCTCACAGGGGTGATGGTGGGGTTTTGCGCTTGCCGTTGCTCCAACCGTCTCCTCGAAAACTTGCCCGCGGTGCCCGCAGCATCCCCGCTGCATCCCCGCAGCATCCCCCCGCCAGCGCGCAGCCCCGCCGAGGAGGGGCCGCAGGGCACCCCGGCCTCCTCCGTGACTCCGTGGGGTTGCTCCCTGCCGTCCCGGGAGCTGGCACTGGCGGAGGAGGGCGGCACGGACCGGAGGGCAGGAGCCGGGGCGTGGGGCTGGCGGCGAGGCCAGGCGTCGTCCCGGGTCGGCTGCGTGCGCCCTGGCAGGAGCTGCCCGTTTGGAGAGGGTCCCGGCGGGCATCGGTGCCTGGCTGCCGCGCACGCTGTGCCGTGCCGTGCCGTGCCGTGCCGTGCCGTGCCGGGGCGGGCTGCCATGGGAACCAAACCTCGTTACTGAGAGATAAACAGTTGGACGTTTTGGCCCGGTTTCTGCAGGACTAACCTGGCAGGGACGAGAGGAAACTAAATTAAATCTCAGATTTTCTGACTCCCAGAGTAGCATCTGGCAGCACTGCTGCGAGTGGCGGCTTGGTCGTCTGCCTGGGAAACCGCCGGTGTGAAAGGGACGGGGTATTTTAATCAGATAATCGGTGGCGGGCAGAGGTTGTGCCTTTTTTGAGGTTTCGGGGCCTTTTGTGGGGGGCTTCCGTGGCAGGTCCGTGGCACGGGGGCAGCTCCCCGCTTCCCCGGGGTCTCGCATCCTCACGACACCTCTCGCTGCCTCCAGATTCAGCACCCGTGTCGGGTGCCCTCCGGGCACAGGGTCCTGCCAAACCCACGCCCGGGTGTCCCTGGCTTTTGCGCCGGTGTCACCGGGCCGGAACCTTCCTTTGCCGGGTCGGCCGCGGATCCAGCCCAGGCGGGGAGGGTGCCAGATGGAGGGAAGCCGTGGGGATGGATTGTCATAGAAACCCTGCGGTCCCGCTCCGCCGGCCGGCCGAGCTCCGCACCACCGGCACCGCTCCGTGCCCCGGCACCGTGCCCCAGCCCCACGGCTGGGCTCCGGCTGGCTCCCGGGGACGGAGCCCGGGCACGGGGCTCTTCAGATGACTTTTATCATCTTTATATGCGGTTCATTTTTTTTCCCTCAGATTCAAGATACTATTTTACAGGCAGCCCGCACGCCCGCGGCTTCGCCAAAGAAGATAAGCCCTTATCTCCCGCCTCACGCCCTTGCTCGAGGCGCGGGGGAAGCTGACATGCCTGCATTTGGTTTTTCAGGAAACAGGAGCTGCTGAACAGCTCGGATGTGACCGTCCCGGAGCGGCCGCTGTCCCCCCCGCTCACCGCCCCGCCGACCATGAAGGTGAGTGTGCGGGTGACGCTGCGCCGGGCTGTGGGCGCGTGGTCCGGCCGAGGTGCCGGTTTTGGAAACTGAAGCTGGCGAGGAGCGGCACTTCCAACGCAGCGGCTGTACGGATTTGGGCTGTTCCCGAGGGAGCAGCAGTAGGTGGTTTCTGGAGTTCAGCCTGCAGCGTGTTCAGACACCATCGGCGGCAGCGGGGCGTGCGTGCCGGCGGGGCCCCATCCTGCACCGCCGCTGACGTTACGCAATCGCGAGCGGCGGTGCCAAGCAGGGTGCAGAATCCCAGTGCTGTTATCCCGCCAGCACGAGGCAGCCGGCGCTTTCCCGGCAGGCGGGCGCCGCTGGCAGGGTCCGACCCACCGCTCGCTCCCGCCGGGACCACTCGGCCGTTGCCTTTTGCCGTGCCGGAGGCAGCAGGCTGTGGGACGCGGCACATCCCCTCCGCTCTGCCCGTGCCAGGCTGCCTGTGCCGGGCTCTGCCCCTCCTGCAGTTTTCCCAAACCCAACCGGAGAAGGTCAGGAGCAACCTGGTCAGACTTGGAAGCTGGTCCTGCTTGAGCTGGGGTTGACCGGGCACCTCCACGGCTCCCAGCTCGCGGTTCTCTCTCCCAAACGGTATCAAGTGAGCGGGGAGCGCGCGGCGGGACGGTGACCTGGGGCAAAGCTTCAGAGCAAACTGAGCAGGAAAAATCAGTCTGAGAGATGGAAATGAATGGGAAAATAGGGTTCAGCTTCACCAAAAGTAGCTTCTGTCCGAGTAACCCGAGACGTTTCTGCGGTACCGGAGTTTCCACAGGCAATCCCAGCTCTTCCCCCCAGGTTGCTGCAGAGCGCTCAATAGGCTGCCGCCCGGGAAATTGCTCATTAAGCTGGAGAAGACGAGATGGATGCGAGGATCACAAGGTGGCTGACAACCTGCTTAAATGGTTGTTAAGAGCAAGTGGGCTTGGAAATGGAGTATCGAGTTGGAGGAGTTTGTTAGCGGAGCTTCTGGCGGTTCGGCTTATTTAGGGTTTTGTGTTTGACCCGGGCATGGGAGGGGGCTGGCACAGCCCACTGGTGGCACGAGCTGTGGCACCTCATCGGGCTGCAGGGGAGGAGAGGGGAGTCCCGGGGGGTTGGAGCCTGGCGTGATGGGGGGGAGCGGGCACGCGCCTCCGAGGAGAGCCGGCCGGCAGCGGGGGTGTTGTCCGGGGGGCACCGTGGGAAATGGGGGAAGAGTGGGGGGGTTGATCCTGGCCGCGGGGTGCACCCGGGGGTGGGGAGCGTGCCGGCAGCAGAGCGTGCTTCCCGGTCCTCGAGCCAGCAGCGTTCCTTGGGCCGGCGCCCGAGGCGGGGAAGCCAAAGCCCCCGTGCTGTTTACCAGCGTCGGCGGAGAAGAATTTTCCTGGGATGGCACTGGGCGATGCACAGCCCTGCAGGGGCTCGGAGGGGTTTCACCTCCGGGGTGTTGCTGCCTCCCGCGGCGGGATGCCTGGTGCCCACCCTGCCCGTCTACCACCGGAGAGGTGGGGAGCATCCGTGTTCCTCCTGGGCGAGCGCTGCGGCTGCTCCACGGCCCCGGCCTGCCCTGCCCCTGCGGGAGGAAGCAGTTGGTGCCATTTATTTTGCCTTGCAGAAAGGTGGTAAATTGCTCGGTAACACCCGGCCGGAGTTCGACTTTCTGTGGCCCCCGCTGCATCCCTGGGGCTCGTCCTGCTGCCGTGCTCCCTCGTGCCTTCACCGGCTTTACAGCAGCACCCGTGTCCTGAGCGGGTCTGCCTTCGCCTTCGTCCTCGTCGTGTTTTAAATGGAAATTCTGCCTTTTAATGAGCTTGTGAGCCGAGCAGGGCGAGCCCTGCGGTGTGGGTGCCGGCGTCTGCTCCCTGCCCAGGTGCTGCTGCAGGAGGGGGTATGGGGGGGGCGAGACCCCCGGCACGCCGCGGGCCGGGGGGTACGGCTGCTCCTCCGCTGGAGCTGGGGCAACGCGGGGCAGCGGGAGGTTGGGCTCTTGGACGGTGTTTAAACTTCAGCTCAAGGCTTCCCTCGGCTCGGGAAACTTGGCATGGAAACCTATGGAAAGCCCGGCACGGGAAAAGTATGTAGATGCTACTCCATACGTGTCAGGCAACGTAAGCTCCCCAAAAGCAGATGCTGAGGTCTTTTTTTTTTCCACGCATCTCAAAGATGGCCATTTCTTCTCTCATCGCGAGCTGCGCGGCCCTGTCTCGCTGCGGGTGCTGTGGCAGGGGCAGGGCATGGCGATGGCTTTGGCTGAGGACACGTCTCCGCGGGCAAGGCTGGAGGCTGGCTCTTTCACTGCTGGTTCTTCATTTTTATAATCGCGTCATTAAAGCAATTAAAAGGCGATTACTGACTTGTTCTGCTTTACAGCGGGATTAAAGGGCTCCGGAATCTTTTGCAGATGGCACAGGTTGTCCTTTTGGAAAGGCAAGGCCGAGCTGGGAGCCCGCGGCGCGTGCTCCCTCCCTCAGTCCCCGCTGTGATGCCTGCGGCAGAGCCTCTGCCGTCGTGGCTGCCCGCGCTGGCACCCCGGCCAGGCAGCGGCAGAGGAAGATCCCGCGTCTTGCCTGGACGCTGCTTTGCCAGGCTCAGGTAGCTCCCGAGGTGCCGAACAGAAATAAATCTGTGTGGTCTTCAGGCCGGGGGCTGTCTGCGGGCCACTGGGTTGGTCTGGGCGTCTGCTTGTTTGGAGCTTCCCCGTGCTCCCGCTGCCGCTTTGCTCTCAGCTGCCGTCGGCTCTTGGAAGGGCAGGGGCTGGGATGCATTTGCTGACATTTGAGAGGTGGAACGGGGGATGCCTGGGAGAGGAGATGTCAGGGATTAAGGAGCCATCGGCTTGATGATGGGAAACCTGGGGTGACTGTGGATGGGAGGCAGGGAGCCGGTCCTTCTGGAGATGCCGGCTCGGTCCCCGGAGCGTCGCGGTCAGCGCGGGGGATGCTGGGCGGTCGCTCAGCGCTGGCGTAGCCGAGCCTGCGGTGAGATGCTGCACGGCATGAGCGGATTGAGTCGACATCCGTGGTGCTCGTCCTGCTCTGCCCTGCTCTGGGTAGACTTTAAGGTGCTTCCCGGAGATCTGTGCAAGACTTAGCGTCATGGAGAGGGACAAGGGGTAGGTATGGGCATTGGGAGCAGGGACAGGAGCAAGTCCCCGTCGGCTGCGACTGCCGGTGCTCCGTCACAGCCGCGCAGGCATTTTGGCTGAAGCAGTTGGGTCTGGCCTCCTCCCTGGGTGGTGTTGGGATGGGAAGGCCCTGTTGGTGCTGGCGTCTGCTCTGCAGCTCCTGGGTCAGCAGGTTGGGTTGTCCTGAGCTGACCCGGAGAGGATTTATGGTCGGGATTCATTCAGCAACTTTGGAAGGGCTGTGGCTTTTTTGTGCATGCAGATTTCCAGCTGGAGGGGTCAGATTTTCTGCCTCCTGCCCAGCACCCCAGGTGAGTGCCCACCTGAGTGGCACAGCGCATCCCGCCGTGGGGCCGCGCATCCCGCCGTGGGGTCGCGCATCCCGCCGTGGGGTCGCGCATCGTGCCGTGGGGCCGAGCATCCCGCCGTGGGGTCACGCATCCCGCCGTGGGGCCGCGCATCCCGCCGTGGGGCCGCGCATCGTGCCGTGGGGCCGAGCATCGTGCCGTGGGTCCGTGCATCCCGCCGTGGGGCCGTGCATCGTGCCGTGGGGCCGCCGTGGGGCCGTGCATCCCAGCAGGCGCCTACCTGTCCCCCCTGCAAACCCTCACCCGCTTCCTGCCCAACCTGTTTCGGGCGCTTTGCCTTCCAGGGGAGCCACCCTTTGAAATAACAAAGCCGCAGTCCTGCCGAGCCTCTGGCTGGGAGAAACATTAACGAAGGGAGGTGTCAGGGCTGGGCGGGATGGCCGGTGCTCTGCTGCTTTTGCTGGGTGCCGGTGAGGGAGTCCGGTCGCGGCAGCAGCCGTGGCTGCGTTGCTGATGCGGGGCAGGGTGATGCCGGAGAGATGACGGATTTCTTACGGGGCCTGCTGGTGAGTGCTGTGCGACCCATGGGGGGGTGCTGGGGGGGGTCGAAGGGGCACTGTGTGCCCCAGCCGGCTCGGCTTTGGACCCCGTGTCTTGCCTGGTGCTGCCGGAGAGGAATCCTGAACTTTTCTGTGCCGAAGCACTGGGACGTGACTGCCCATCTCCTCTCGCGCTTAGCGTAGCACGCTGAGTGATGAGGGGTCGAGGACACGTGAGCAGGAAAGGACCAGCACCGCCACCGTTTCGGGTCGAGTATTTTGCGTTTCTGAGGTTGTTAGGACAAGCTGCTGGGGAGGTTTGTCCTGCCGAAGGCGGCAGGGGAAATGGCTGTCCGCCTGGTGTTGCCTTTTGGTTGCGTTTAAGAGCAGAGGGAGGTTTAGTTTGGAGCAGACAGTCCCAGCGGACGCGGGCAGGGTGAGCGTAACCCTTCCTGCCGGCTGGGCCTGCGGCAGGTGGCATTGCTTCCTGCTGGGCGTCACAAAGGTGTAATTGTCTCCACGATAATTACCAAAATATTCGTGGCCCAGAAAAGTTGGCTTTAAGTATGCATAAATCCCTGAAGGGTACAGACTGCTGTCTGCTGCGTTAAGTACACGTACGCATTCTCTGCTGAACTTGCTGCGGCAGGTGGATCCGGTGCTGCTGTGCGGTTTGGTTCTCCGGTTCTGGCTGCTGGCAGAGTGGGACCTGGAAACTATTTTAATTGACTCAGAGAGCGCTGCTCTATCGCAGAGACCTGAAGAGAAACCGGAATCTAAACCGAGCTCAAAATAAGGAAGAGCCTTCTTAAAGCGCTTCTTCCAGCTTTGGGCACAGAGCTCTTCTGAGCCCAGGGTTTGTTTTTCCTCCCGGAGGTGCGGTGGGTAAAAATGGGGCGTAGAAACACGGCCAGGGCTGCTTCTGAGCCACGGCAGCCCTCGCCTGCGCTGGCAGCATCGTCCCCCTCTCCCAGCTGGTGTCACTGGGGCCGTCACCAGGCTGCTCGTGCCGTAAAGCTGACCTTTGCTCGCCACGTTTATTAAAAGAAAATCTCTCTGAGGTTTTCCTTTGGTCTTTGGGTTTCGTTTCTTCATCTCCTCCTCGGTTTTTTTCTCTCTTTTTTTGTCTTTTGCGAATTTCAGTCTGTTCTAAGAGCTCACTAAAAATCACCCCCCACACCCCCTTCTGCCCCACATCTCACATCCCTCTCCTGCAAACCATTTCTGATAGCCAGCAGCACCAGGGCTGCTCATCCTGCTTTCTGATCTCCCTCCTGCCCTGGCAGCATCTGCCGTGGTGCCAGCCTCTCCTTGGCCCCGCGAGCTGTGAGCCCGTCGGCTGCGGCCGGAGAGCGGCGGGTGGCCGGGAGCGAGCCTGGATTATAGAGGGGAGAGGAGGGATGGTGCTGCTGCTTCGTGTCTCCAGAAGAGCCACTTATTAGTTTACTGGGAGGGCCCCAATGTTTACAGCTATAGTTTGACTAGATAGTTTATTTGCGTGTACCGGAGAGCAGGAAAAGCCGGCACCGGGGCCCCTTTGGGCAGCGCAGGTGGGTCAGGGCAGCAAGAGGGTTTCCTCAAGTCCCCCCTTGCCCGCGGAGACGTGGCTTTAGCCCCTCTCCCGGAGGGGCGGCGAGGGGCTCTGCCCGCCCTGGCTTTGTTGGCCCGGAGCCCCCAGCACTAAGCGTTTCCAGAGGCGTGGGAGCCGCGTGTCCCGCGTGCCGCCGCAGCGGCGTGGGGTGCTCCCGGGGCTGCGGCCGGGCAGGGGTGGGCTGGGGGAGCCGGGCTGGGGCTGCTCTCCAGGGGAGCCTCCAAGGAGCAGGATTTTTAATCGGAGCCTAATCTCTTTAGTTCCTTCGGCAAGTAGGACACTAACCCTCGCCGGCAGCCGCATCGCTGGTGACGCGCAGAGCCCAGGGCTTGCAGCTTGCCAGGGAAGGGACGTGGGCAGGGCTGCTCTGGGTGTCTCGTTGGCCAGCGTATTCGTTTGCTTCCTTGGATGGATCGATCTGGGCCCGTTCCGTGTCCAAAGGGAAGGTTGCGGCTGCTGGGTTGTGTGCGCAGACCACCCCCCGCCTGCCGGGGCCCCGCAAAGCAGCAGGAGGACCGCGGGGGCCAGGGCGCACGCAGCCCATCCCTCTGCCCGCGGTGGGTCCGGCTCTGCCCCACGGCCCTTGGCAGCCCTCTGGGTTTTCTTCCCGCCCGAGCCCCGAGCCCCAGCGCCCGCGGTGCGGAAGCCAGCGGCACGTTGCGGAGCACGGCCGCAGCGGGTGCTCTCCTTCCCGTCCTCCCGCCGGGCTGGCCCGTGTCCCACCGGGCAGGATTGCACCAGCAGCTCCGCTCTCCCCTTGGCATCTCCAGCCCACGTCGCTGCTGCAGAGAGCCGGGAAACACGGACCTTAGAAACCTGAGGAAGCACCCGGGGAACAAAAGGAACCCAAAGAGATTGCCCAGCCGATGGTGCCAAGGCTGCTGTGGTTAGAAAAAGAAATGACTAAAGAACCGTTATCGAACCGTACGCAGGGCGGGCTGGGGAATTGCCGGGGCGAGTGTTACCGGTGATGGAGGACTGCAGCAGTGAAGCCCGAGCTCCGAGTCGGGCTGGACGGCAGCTCCCGTGGCGGGCAGCCGGGACAAGCGCCGCAGCATCGCTCGGCCTGTCTCTTCAGGCTTTTTTGGAATGGAAGTGCAGAGCAGGAGGAATTAGGGAGGTGGGGAGCGGCTGCCCGTCGCTGCTCCCTGCGCTGCCTGCGGCTGCAGCGGGGACACTTGCTGTGGGATGGCCCCGGGAGGCTGCGGGGCTGGAGGGAGCGTGCGGAAGGCAGATGCCATCGGCCGCGGACAGAGCCCCTTCTGCCTGGTCCTGCTGAGCCAGAGTGCCCGGTACGAGGCGGGGGGGGGAGCCTGGCGTCCGGGCCTTGATTTGGCTTGGGCTGGCTGGCCTCGTGTCTGCTTTAATTGAACAGGAGGTTTCCTTCTTTTCTTTTTCAGTCTGCAGAATTCTTCGAAATGCTGGAAAAAATGCAGGTGAGCAGCAGCGTGCGTGCCAGGAACACGGGACTTTCCCCCCCACCGCCCCCGCCCCCGGCAGAGGCTGCAGGGGCACAGGTCCCCCGGCACCTCATGCATTTAATGTGCTGGGAGGCTTTGCGTGATCCTGACCTGGTTCGAATTGTCGCCGACGTCGCCGGCGCTGTGCGAGCCCTGCTGAAAGGGGGGCACGGCAGCCGCTTCCAGCTCACACCGAGCAGGAAAGAGCTGCACCGAAACGCCCCGGAGCGCGGGGGGAAAGCGGCGGTGTCGGCAGTGTCTTCCTCCGAGGTTATTCTGCATCTCCCCGAGCAGTTCTGGGGAAGAAGGTTGAGTGAGGTCTTGGCCCGTGTGTCGGCAGGCAGGGGCACGCGCTCTGAGATGTGGTCCCGTCGCTCCCTGTTAAAGCCGGGACGCTGCTGCCTGTCTTTGCGGATGGCAGAGCTCCGGTACGGAGCACGGCTGGGCCAAGCACTGTCTACCCGGTACCCCTCGGGTCAGGGCGAGCCGGTCCCTCATCCCACCCTAAACCACATCAGGACCTGCCCGAGGAGGAGGGTCAGGGGACCAGGGTGTCCCCCGGCACGTGCCTTGTCCCCGCGGGAGATGCCCCTCGCTCCCGGTGCCAGGACGTGCGGAGCTCCTCCAGCGCGGCACGGGCGAGCCGGCCACGGCGGGGGGGATTTCCTTTAGGAGCCCATCCTGGAGGAATTACGATGAAGCTGGAGTGGGTAGATGGGACGTTTTGTGCTTGGTGCTGTGCCGGCACCTGGGAAACCCGCTCGCATTTGGACGTTTTCAGTGTGGTGTTGCCGCGTCCCCGGTCTTGTCCTACCGTCACCCATTTTCGCTGCGTGATGACGGCATGCCGGCAGCTCTGCCTTGCTCATCCCAGGCAGCAACCCCCCTCCTTGCATGCCACTCATGTCAGAGTGATTTCCATGGAGCAAGATACTCTTGTGGTTTCATCTGTGTCGTTGAAAACATCTTAATAATTTGGTGTATTCGTTTTGTTCCAAACAGGCACCAAAACTTGAAGAACAGAGAACTGGAAGCCAAAAACATAAGGTTGGTTGAATTGTGTTTCTTGCCTGGATCTTTTCACGTCGTCCCCCCGCCTTATCTCAGGGCTTTCATGTGTATAG
The DNA here is from genome assembly GCA_026212715.1 of Elanus axillaris. Taxonomy (NCBI): domain Eukaryota; kingdom Metazoa; phylum Chordata; class Aves; order Accipitriformes; family Accipitridae; genus Elanus; species Elanus axillaris. The sequence goes on along the minus strand of JANZLQ010000089.1, from coordinate 728,275 downwards.
TCAAAGGCAGTCGCTCAAAGGACTAAAAAGGATTTAAACGTTGTCTAAAAAAAAAGGCACTGATTGAATTGCAAAGATGAGAGAGTGGTGCCTGTAAGTCCCTAATCCAGCTTTACGTCCAAACCTGTGCATTTCAGCCGTGAGCTGTGTAAAGTGGCTGGGTTCCGCCGCAGAGCTGGGAAAGCTTACACTGATAACGAAGACCCCTTTGGAAAAGGGTTCGCCCTGCCGCGGCGCTTTCCTGCAGACCCCGAGCGGGGAGGTGTCCGCGGGCAGCACTGCTCCCGAGGCGCGTGCCCACGGAGCACGTGGTGGCCTCGCCGGCAGCATTGCTCTCTGTGACCGCCTGGCACCCGGTGCGGGGCGGTAGGACGGGAGGGAGCTGGATGCGCTCCCCGAATTGGATGTGCAGGGCTGTGTGGTCGTAAGGGGCGGCTGGTGGGGAGCAGACAGTCATAACGCCCTGTTTTGATTCCTTTTTCAGGAAGACTACATCCCGTACCCCAGCATCGATGAGGTGGGTGCCCTGAACCACCCTGGGCGCCTTTGGCCAATGCCTTTCCAAAATTGCCAGTACCAGGGGAATTGGTGGAGATCCTGTTTCCGAGAGGAGCTGCGCAAAGCATGCTTCCCGTCCCCACCTTTGCGGTTGCTGCTTTTCCTCGGTAGCACCTGCCCGCTTCTAGGAGAGAGAGAAGAGGTTTCAGAGAGGGGCTGGATTTAACCACCCCACCCCCCCCCCCAGCCCTGCTGGGGCTTGGGGCTGCTGTGGGAGGGGGCAGCGGG
>JANZLQ010000089.1:691949-715714 GCA_026212715.1 Elanus axillaris | reverse complement strand
GGTTGGGGGCTTGGGGGGGGGGGGCAGTTCCCAACCTGCCCGTGACTTAGTCCTTGGGACAAGCCTTTAGCTGGGCTCGCTGCTTGCAGGCCACTAGACGTTCCCGTCTCGTGCAGAGCCACGGGATGTGACGAGCCGGGATGCGGGGCTGTCACCCCGCTGGCCCCCCCGGAGTCAGGAAGGGCACAGTCCCACCCTGCCCAAGCAGCACTTTTGCAACTCGCTTTTCTTCTGTCCCACGTTGTATTTTGTTCTCAACTCGTTTTTACGTGACAGAGCAGCAGACGTAAGAACCTCTCGGCAACTCTTACCCGATAGAAAGTTTAATGAAGCAGCGTTTCTTTCCCACCCCGCTGGCCGTTGCTTCGGGAATCGTTGCAAACCTAAAAGGTGTGAGGGAACGTGCGCAGGAGCCTACCTGCACCTCAGCGCTGGCAAGTGCTAAGGAGCATCCCCACCCTTTGGGTGGCAAATGGAAGTCAGCTGAGTGGCCCAATTAACGCGCTGGGGGCTATAACAGGCAGCTGGGTGGCAGCAGCAGGGTCAGGTAGGCTGTTGGGAAGAGCTCTCCCTGTCTCGGTTTCCACATTTCTGCTGTATTCTTCCATCTGCTTGGGTGTAGCGAGGCCCTGTGGTCTCAGCGGAGTGCTCCTGATAGGGTAAATAATCAATTTAAAATTTTTTAAAATCTTTTTTAACAAGGGTTAGGGGAAAAGGCCCCTGTGGGCGAGGGGAGCGGGTGAATCTGAGGAGCTTGGTGCCTCGGCAGGGGTTTGTCCGTGCCGGTGCTGGTCTCGGCGGCTCCGGTGCCGAGCGCGGCTGTTGGCTCTGGCAGCTGCCCGCTCCCCTGCCCCGACCTGCCGGGGGGGCTGCGTGGGGCCGGGGCTGCCAGTCCCCCGCGGCGGCCCAGCCACCGCGTCGTGGGCTGCTTGGTGTCAGAGTCTTCCGGCTATTTTTAAGCGTTGCAGCTGTGTATCTCTTGATCAGATAGCACCAGGTCGGGGGGGTTAAGCAACAGAAGTTTGTGGTTTGGAGATGGGAACTAGAGCCTCGCGTTCGTGTTCTGACTCTGGCTTGCAACCATTTAGTACCTGCCAGCTGACCGACTTCTTTCAGCTTCTTCACCCGAAACTTCTCCCTAACCGCAAAAGGGCAGCTCCAGCTGCAGAGCTTGCTTTCTGTGCAAACACCATGGGAGTGCTCCATCTGCTGAAAAACTAAGATAAGGCTTAATGGGCACGGCTGCGTGAAAGCTTTGGTGATTTAAGTTAGGACTTTCGGGGTGATGGTATGGAAGTATATAAATAGAAAACAATTATGCTTTTGAGAAGCTGTTCTGAAGTTATTAGCTGCTGCAATGTATGCAGAATCCTCAGCACGAGGGAGAACATACGCTTTTCAATAAAAGCACTTTGTCTTACAGCGTGTTAAGAAGTTAGCTCAAGCTGTTTGTAAACTCAGGAGGCTTTTAAAAATAGGCTGAGGTGCATCATGTCAGAAGTCCGGAAGGTAAGTGTTGGGCAGTGACGTGATGGTGACAACTGTGGCAATGTGTAAAACCAGAGTATGAATTTGTAACAGCCCGGTGTAGGTGGGAAGGAAAGGGCAGGTTTGCTCCACATAATCCTTCTGAAAAGCTCTCGGGCTTGGGGGACAGTTGAAATACAGCAGAGGCAGCTCTTCCCCAACTAACTGTTGGGACTGCAGCGGCGCCGTCCTGGCCACTTGCATTTCCCTTCAGCACTTTGAAGGTATGGAAGTCTCCAGGGGAATTTTTTTCTGTTACCTGAAACACGCAATCACTCCGCAATGCCTGAGAAAAGCTGTCTGGGATTTGGGCTCTCTTTTTTTGTTCTGCTCTTGCCTGAGGAAGGCTGTAGCTGAGCGGTTTCTAGCTCTGTCTGTGTTTTGCGGTGCATGTAAACCGGGAGTCCGAACTGCTGGCTCCGATTTCTCTCCCGGGCCAGATGATCTGAGTGTTTGCTGTAACGTAAGGGCTGATCCGACAGTCAAGCTTGTCGACATCCTCATTTGCCAAGTGAAGAATATCCGCCGAGAACTCTGTAAGAAAAAAGCATGCATGGACTTGTTTTGACGCCAGCCCATCTAAATGTGCGGCAAACCCAGCGCACGTCTACGTGCAGGTCTTCGCTGCCCAGCCTCGCTCTGCGCTGCACGTGGTCCGTCTCGGGACCAGCCCCCAAAGAGCCAGCTCTTCCATGAATCAACTGTCCCTCCTGCTTCCCGCCGGCACGGTGCAGCATCCCACGGACTGAACTCCGGAGGGTCCGGGGGCTTCACCGGGGCGGAGGCGATGCCTGACTCCCGCTTTATTCAACGTGTAGGAGGGGACAAGCTGTGTGCGTCACCCAAAATCAGACTCTCGCAATGCCGTGGTCTTAAGTCCAAAGACGAGTCCTCACCGGAATGTGAAATCGAAGCCAGGCACCGAGTTTTGAAATGCTGATTTATTTTTTTTTTTTATCTTTAGTACGCAAAACACAGTCAACCTAAGGGCAAAAATACCCCAAGAGGCAAACGTCTCTTCTGAATCTTCCAGAGCATCACTGGATTTTTGACACTGGATGCAACTGGCATCCCCTCTAGTCCCTGCAAAAAGGAGCAGGGGGGCACCTCCGCTGTTCCTCGGCACTGCAGCAGCCACCGGCGGTGGGCAGCCTGCGGGTGCCGGGCGCGAGATCTGTTGCCCCTCTTGCAGGACGCTGCCTGCGACTCCTCGCCTTGATGAGGAGCAAGACTCGCTTACTTGGCTTCAGCAAATAACTCGCCTTGTACGGTAAATGAGGGGATATTGTCGGAGGAAGGTGTTCTGGCTGAGACCTTTGACCGTTTTTTGGATCCAGTTCTGCTCAGCAGGAGCCTGACGTTCAGCCTAATGGTCTCGCTCTCGTTTGTCAGGGAATGACCTTGCTCGTCTCAAACACCCGGAGAAGTTGCCTGCTTCTGCAACTTGGGCCCGCTCTAGCGGTTCCGTTTGGGTTCCCCACGAGTTCCGAAAGACATGGCCGAGCGGATACGACCTATTTAAAAAATGTCACGGCTGATCTTAAAGTAACAAATCCGATAGCAGAAAAATTGTGTAGCCAGTACCCTCCACGTGTAATGAATCCATTCAGCTCACAGCAGGCTGGTTATGTCGGGGAACTGTTTTTTAGCCTTTAAACTTCATGAAAGGAAGGTATTTGAGTATAAAAAGATACCATGTTGATGACTGTTATTTTAAAATAAGGTTTGTTCCAAGAGTTGAAGGGGAAGAATAACGATGTGTGAGAAACTGCCCAGCCGTGGAGCCCTTTGCTGCCGATGAGCTTCCCCAGAGTCCAGTAGCCTTCTGTCCGGAAACACTTCTACTGGCTTAAGCAAAATGGGGAATTTTCTGGATTTTCTTCCTTGCATTTTCAGGGGCAAGGGTGTATACTGTCATAACAAAACTTTTTTTTTTCATAATTTAACTTTTATTGGTCAGTAAAAAATTATATGTATTCACTTGGTACGCATGACATCAAATATTCTGCTTTGTAATTAATCCAAACAGCAAGTGGAAACGGGCAGGGCTTCATCTTCAATTGTAAAAGGTACCCTTTAGACCCTGGAAGTGCAGATCACTTGTTTAATGACAGAGTGCAAGTGGCATTCCTCTTCCCTGAGGTCTCCGAACACCTTGTGAGTGTTCACTTCAAATTAGGAGGGGACTGTTGAAGTCGGACGCCGACTTCTAACTGAGCTGGGACGGGTGGGAGGAATCCGGAGACCCTGCCAGGTCACCGCTTCCCAGTCGGGGCCGATGCAGCCGTGGTAGCTGTACCGCCGTCCGCTCCCCGGAGAGCAGCTGGCACAGCACAGCGAAGAAAGCTTACCTGGTAAAGCACAAGACAATTATTATGCAGCGCAAAATTCTTGACTGTTCCTCACATACAGAGCAGTATGAACCTTGAGAGGTTTAAAAAGCTAAGCTTTCAAATTAACTAGTGTGAGACAACGTCGACAGTTAAACAGTTTAGAGAGACATTTTGAAGGAAGAGAAATGTTTTCTAGACCTTGCAGATGGGCAAGCTGGGAATTAACAGTTGAATATTCCAGACAGAATTTAGGAAGTTCCCCCAAAGAATCTGGACTCTCAAACTTAGTGGGAGGGAAACTCCAATTCTCCAGACAACTGGAAAACACCTCAAAAGAGTTTTCTCGGCCAGAATTGCTTTACTCAGTCTTCTAGTTTAAACAAACTGCGAGTGTTGTGGAAGCAACCACCTAAATCCAGGTTTCAGAGGATCTGGGGGATAGTTATTGAGCCAAGTTGTTCACTTCTATAGCTGAGATGGACCAAATCCTTAAATGATGTTCCTGAGAGCCCTCAACTGCTGGCAGTCCTGCTCCTCAGGTGAAATACAAACCCAAATGTTGCAGGTCCTTTTCCTAAGCCTGATCTCTAGTTTGGGGTTACGGTTTCTGGACAGGAAGCTCTTTTGAAGCTGAAGAACCTGCTTCAGTTCAGCCCTAGAATATTTAAGACGCTTGCCATAATTTATTCCAGCAGTAGCTGCAATTACGATATGCTGTGTACACAATTTTACAGCTCAGCCTTATTCCGTGTAATTTTGAACTCGAGATGCTCCAGTCGGGATCCTAATTTTCTAGGCTCTGTCTATAGACAGATACACATGATGAGTGGCACTTTGAAACTCTGCTGCTTTTCCTTTCCTTATGAACTACAGAGTAACCAATCAAGTATGAATCCAGGCATAAGAGGAAAACATAAATAATCATTACAGCATTTATCTCCTAGAGGTTTATTACCAGATTACGTACTGAATTAAGAGGTTTTCTTTGGACATGCAGCTGTCTATAGGCTTGAGTCATTTTCTTACCTGGAAGTGATCTTTCTTTCGCTGGGCTTTACGAGGCATTACCAGCTTGCTTGGAATTCTTAATTCATTCGATTCCAGCTTTCCATAGAACTAAGAACAGCCTGCCCAGATTGCTTTTGCGAATGAATTGCCTGTGCGCACAAACCCAGAGCTGAAAACAGTGGCTCTTGCTCGGCTGCTTACCTGCTCGGAGGACTGGAATCATGGAGAGATGGTGGAGAACTTCTACTGCCCGAGCATCTTCTCTGCTTCTTGTAGGTATAGTCGCTATGTCACGGACTTCTAGTTCCGATCGCAGAAGAGAATAATTTGATCGTTCGGTCACAGGAGCGTCTGCAGACACGAAGGAGGCTTTGATGGTACAACCACAGCACAAAATCGTACCTAAAACTTCACGTGGAGTCCTTAAGCGGGTCACAAATGGAGCGGCTGTCAGCCCTTTAGGCTTCCAGCTGACGATTGCGAGCCCATAATCAAACATAGGTCACCATGCGGACGTTCTGCCTCTCCCGGTTTGAAAGCCGCTGACCTAAGCGGGTGAAATTTGGGACCCGCAATTAGCGGCCGAACCTGGTGTAGAACTGTCTGCCCTGCCTCAGAGAGGGTCTGCGGCGTGGGACGGGAACAGGGTCGGTGTCTGCACGTGGCTGGGGAAAACCGGAGCCCTTCCTCCTTCCCTGCTGCACCGGCTTCATCCCAGACCCAGCTTGGTGGGAGAAGCCGGACGTGATGCCCGCTCCCCGGGAGCCGCTGGGGCCGCCAGCATCCCGCATCCCAGCACCGTCGGCCGCGGCTCTGCACCGCCCGGGGTGATGCTCGGGGTCCACGGGGCGATGCGATGCTCGGGGCCCTGCTCCCCCCACGCGTGAGCCGTGTGGCCCCAACCCCAATTAAAAGTGGTTAGGTGTTTTAAGGCTGTTCCGAATCATCTTCAGAGCTTATCGGATCTGGCGGAAGGAACAGTGCGGTACATCTATTAGGGAAGCTGATAAGACCTTGTCTGTCTTCTTAATGAAAGTCTCTGTGTACCAGATAATCATGCTGAACAGTACTCGTTGGAAAACCTCCGAAGCGTAATTTATCAAGTAATTTTCTAGCCGCTCTTGGAAAGTAGAATGAAGAATGAGGTCACAGAATGGATTGAGTTGGAAAGGAACTTTGAAGATCGCCTACTCCAGCCCCGCTCCCACGGGCAGGGGCGTCTTTCACTACGCCGGGCTGTTCAAAGCCCCATCCAGGCTGACTCCAGCACCTGGGCATCTCTGCGAGGCCACTGGCCCAGACCCAGCGCCGATGGATGGCTTTGCGTGCCTTCAGATCAATCAGGGCAACTGCTAATAAAAAGCAGGCTTGGTCTTAATATTTAAATTTGGAGCTAGGGACAAGAAAATCCAATTTAGGAGTTCTTTTATGCTCTTGATATAATATGAACTCTTGATACAATATGAAAAAACTATTCACAGCGAATGCTTACAGCAGTCATCCGTACGTGCTATTGGATAAAGCTGAGTATTTGAAGATGAGGTGTGCGCCGCAGCAGTCGCGCAGTCTAATGGGACTGAAAATCACTTCACACCTTTCCCTGGGGAAAGGCTCGGATGACACGGAGCAGGACAGCTATGCCTGCTCTCTTTAATTGTGGTCCTGAGAATTCATTGAACAAGAGGTTTCGATAGTTATAGCCGGATTTATACTTGGGTTCGATTTTTTTCATAATAATGGATGTTTATTTCTCTCATCCATTACACTTCATCCCAGAGGCTGTACGAATTTATGGAAAACACGAGGTGAAGCTGAGGTACTTTCTTTGTAAAACTGGAAGTTTTTGGCACGTGTGGGTGTCTTAAGCACACAACTCAGTATGCTGTTGAGCTACTGAAAATGTAAATCTTTTGGTGTTTCATTTCAGTAGCGACTGTTCCCATGTGGGCGGGGAAGAATTTTCCAGTTTCATTTCTTGGAGCCCCTGAAACTCGGAGTTTTCCCCTTCTGTACAGAAGGTGGCACTGGAAACACAGAAATGAAAGTGTAATCCTCTGCTTGCTTCTACAAAACAGGCTTGCATTTGAGTAACATTTTGTCAGAGGGTTATTCTCACCTTCAAAAAGAAAGAGCATTCCCTCGTTCTCAGTTATTAAGGGTCCCGTTCAGCCTCTTGGAGAGGATTAATTTACAAGGTGACTTGTACTGACTTGGGAGGGAATTCTTCAGATGTACAGTATGTGCTCTGGGTCCCATCCCAAAGAGCAGCATAACTGTTATGGATAGTTCTTTGAAATGTAGGTGGTTTTTTTTTCCCCCAGCCTATACCCACCGAGCTTTAGAACAAACCACAAAGGCTAATGGAAGTTATCACAGAACGTATTAAATACATGTCTAAGCTCCACAGATGAATTAGCATCTAATGTGAATTGTAATAGCCCCGAAAGTTCAGGATAACAAGACACGTGCAGAAGTGACTGCAGTTCATCATTACCTGCTGATGTGTTTGCATAAGCAACATTTAAGTGGTAATTTGATGTCTGTCTTGCCATGCATCAGTTGTCTTATTTAAACAGTGCTTTTTGTATGCATTACGCTTTCTAGGTATGAGACAAGGCTCCTTCTGCAGAGAGCTCCTACAGAATTAGAAATGACAATACAATGAGTAGTTTAAGCAACGCAAGGGAAAGAGATAAATAATAGCTTTCTTCTTGTATTGCCGGATAACAAGAGTACACCGGCAACTATGCTTAGCTGTAGAATTTTTCAGCTTTAATAACTGAAGTGAGGTTTCCACTACTGTAACAGGCATCGTCACAGGTACTAAGCTGGGCAGTGTTTAGGTGAGTTGTTACAGAGTTTGGTGCCATATGCAGAAGAAGCAGTTGTTATGACATTTACATTACTTTAGCAGTCTAATGAGTTTGGCTCCGCTCCTAGAAATGGTATCCCTGCTGCTCCAGAGCGCCATTGGAAGGGGGATACGTGGAGAGGTGTGACATCAGGCAGCAGAGTGGATGTGCAGCTTGCACGTCGCCGCCGTACTTTCCGCTGGTGTCGTTAGCCTAAGGACAAATGCCCTTTACTTTAAAACAGAACCAGGTCTTGACCGCTTATGGCACAGCCAGCCCTCAACAGATAGCGTCTTATCTAGATTTCCAGGGAAGATCCTGTTGCTGCCCGTTGGTTTAGAAACATCGCTTTTGACTGTTTCTTCCAGCGGAATAATTGAAAAGGTTTTTCTGCAGCTGCTTCATTTCCTGCACTAGTTCTGACCAAACCCAATGTTTTCTAGGAAACCTGCTGCTGCTTCCCTGCGCTCACCGTGGAGACGGCGCTCTAGATGCATATTCCTCCTTTCTTCCCTTGCAGAAGGGAGAAGTGAAGGAGTAAGTCCTGCTTTCCTGCCTGCAGCTGGAGGCAAGCCACCGTGTTTGCAAAAGCATTTTCATGACTTGATCCGTATTATCAAAAGTGCCTTAAATGGCACTGCTGGAGTTCATCCCTTAGCATGCACTATCTTAGTGTATTTAGAGCTACTTTTAAGAGCTTTAGAGTTTATTTTGGAAGGCAGGAGAAGCTGTTTGTTCAGACGCCTTCTCTCTAATCTCAGTTCACTACTTGAGTGCTTGAGGATAGGAGACAGCGAAGAAGCTGAGCTATAAAAAGAAAAGGGGAAGAATGAAGAAGGGAAATCAAAACCGCTTGCCAAAAGTCTCTGAAACTGGTACTCTTCATCTCAAATTTTTTGGCGTTCGGCAGTGCTTTGCCTGCGTCTGTGCTGATTATATCCCTCTACCAGCTGGGGTGGCCACTGTACCTCTTGGCTAATTGCAAGCGTTGTCTGACTTAACCGGTGGTTCGTTGGCGCAAGCAGCTTTGCATTGCACGTTGTCTGAAGTAAACCTGCCAACGATCCAGAAAGCCTATGTGGAATACTGAAAGAGAAATAGATGTTTTGCCGAAGTGGTTGTGGAGGATGGGGTCTGTAAGCTGCAGCTCACACAGGCCGCCTGGGAAAATGCCTCTGCTGGGCAAGAAGCGAAGGCGAGCCCATCTGTTACCGGGACCGTCGGTCTGGGTCCCCGCGGCAGCGCACGGGTGCCTCAGGTGATGGGCCATGGATCTTTAAAGGCCTGGAACAGTTGCTCTGAGGAGCTGATCTCTTGGAACAGAGGGCAGAAACTTTTATTCCTGCATTAAATCACGTTTAAGCAGTTTTGGGGTGTGGAAGATGTGTGTGGAAAGACCAGCTTGAGCGCAAAGCTGCCAGCGACAAAGAATTGCCTGGCCAGTTCAGCACTGTCCTTCACGCCTACAGTTGACAAGTGCCACCTTCTTTCTGGTTCCTCTTAGTACGATCAAGGGGTGGGTGACCAAGACCCATCTGCTCCTTCCCGTGTAGGTCCTTCAGGACGAATGTTCATCATCGCACGTCCAGTTAACGTGCAGGACCTGAATCCAGCTTACCATAAGCCAGGACGGAAGGCTCTTCCAAGCTGATCTCAGCTATTTGGACAGACCCTATGTAGGAGTGATGCAAAGGGGGAATAAGGATGAAGTGCTTCATCTGCAAGCAGACGCAGGGCTCGGAGTCTCTGTAATGCGCCGGCAGAGGCCGGCTCGGGCTGTCCGCCCAGGAGCCACATCGGGGCAGCGTTGCCTCGGCGGCCAAGGGCTTTACCGGCCGCCTGCCATTGCTCCGGACACGAAAAACAAATTCCAAGCACAGCACGGGATGTAGCTGCTGAAGAGAAAATAAAAATAAATCATTTTAGTTCTAAAGGCATAGAGCTCGCATGCTTGGCTAAAATGGGAGAACTTTTTTTTTTGACATTGCAGGTGCCGCAAGAGACCTCAAAAATTGCACACCGTAAGAGCAACTTCTCAGAGAACAGCTACTATTAGGAAAAGTTCAGCGCCAACGGCGTGCAGCAAGCTGAAAAATGTGGGTTTGTTTCCATAGCATTACTGAAGTCTCCTTTACTACTTTTCCAAATGCTAGAATTTCAAAGAGTCTTTGTCCTCATGAGAAGAAAGAGATTCGGCTTGCTCGAAAATCTGCCGGTGTTCCCTCGCTTTCCGCCTTACACCTAGGGATGCTGCATGGCTGCCCTGCGGAGTGCTGCTGGAGGGGGAGTGGGTGTCCCCACCACCCACCCAGGTCACCCTGCACCTCCCCTTGTGTTGGGAGGTCTAAGGAGGCCTCTCCCATGGTGCGGTTTGGTTTGGTTTGGTTTATTTTGGTGTTTTGTTTTTTTTTTGAAACAGCCTTTCAGAGCCTCCTCCCCTTGCGTTTGTCTTAATTGTCTGCCAATTAACTGAGCAGAAGCCTTTGCGGTTTCATAAAGTCTTTCTCCCCCCACATTTTGGAAGAAGATTGGTGACAGATTCGTACGAACTTTGTTTTTTCTGAAGAGTTTGATTTAGAGGTTGATCCCATAAGCAGCTCAGCAAAAAGGAAGACTGACGGGGGAAAGCAGTCACAGACGCAGGACTGCCCCATGCTCGGTGGAGCTGGCCATTGCGATTGCCACTGAGATACCGAGGAAGACTGCCGAATAATCGTGTACTTTAATAATGACTAACACAGGTTTGGCTAAGGCTGGGGAGCTGACTAAACACCTATCAGTTCCCGTCGCCTTAGAGCCAGTGCCACGGTCTTTAATTTCCATGATGTTTCTGGCTATATTTCATATGTCCGATAGGAGAGGCGAGTTTGGAAAGGAAAACGAATAGATCTGTCTTTCTGTGCACACTGAGAGCTGTGAGACAAATCGCGTAGCTCTGTAAAGTGCCGGGCAGTATGAGAAATGGCACTGCTGCGTTATGCTCTGCCTTCTCATCCGCCTCCCCTTGGGTCCCTCCCCGTATTATCCTCCCCCGGAGCAGTTTCCGTCAACCTCTTTCCGGGAAGGACCCCACACCTCCCCAGTTGCTACAGAAATGTCTCCCTTTGTCCTCCTGATGTCATTTCCCCTCTCTTACCCGAAGTCAGAAGTTGGCTGCGATTTGGAGTCTAGAAACGGCCACTTTGGGAGACTCCAATCATGCCTCTAATTGTCTTTTTTCTGTAACAGGGATAGTATTGCTTTTCTTCTTTGCCCTACTGCACTTTCTGGAAATTAGGTGGAGAAGTAGGGATTGGGCTGTATTTGGCATGCTCTGCTCCCCCTCCCTTTGCTTCGCTTGAGGTCTTCCTGGCGGATTTCTTATTAAACACATTAAATGTGTTGGGAATAAACCACAATTATTCATAATTACTGTGTAAAGATTCAATCGTGTACCACTGACACCAGTGGGGATTTTATAACGGACGTCAATATACACAGTGTTGTGTCTAAAGAGAGTGCTCTTCTGGCAGTGGTTCTGTTTCTGAAGAAATGACCGCATTTACTGACAAGCAGAATTAATCTGTTGGGTTTTGTTTGCATGGGTTCTGCAGGAGTAAAATCCAGCTTGTTTTCCATTTCTGCACCATGAGAGGTATATTGATTTTTCTTCACTTCTGATTGTTCACATTACTGGATTGCTTTTAAATAGTTGACAGAGAGATCATTCATTTTCCTGCCCCAACATATTTTACAGTGCCTTTCTTGTTTTATTTGTGCGTGCGTGGGTTTCCACAGTTATACATTGTATTGATCCCATTTCGCAAATTGCGGTTGGTGTAGGAGTGGAGAAGCTGTTCCTCTGGGGGGTTTTCGCTCCCTTCCAACCTTCTCCCCAGCAGCTTCAGCATCTGCGTTTCAGGTTCCTGACTTGGAAGTTGAAGGTGAGACTCAAAAAAAACCTCTGAGACAAAGATCAGAAAATGCCAAAGAAAAAAAATGACCATGGATAGATCTATGGAGTCGCAAGAGGTGTTAGCGAGAGGAATATTGAGAGTGGGCATTTGTGTTTTGTCGCTGTAGGAGTGTTGAATAAGGGGTGATGCGCTCACCGGGGCAGTATGAAGCATTCTTTCGACCCAGCAGACACAATAAGCGAGGAAACCTCTGGGCACCTTTTTAGTGCAGAATCCACCAGGCTTTGAAATTGCCGTCCTAGCCCAAAGGTACACCAACAGCTGTTTAAGGTACAGATGCAGTATCTCGCTCGGAACTGGACTTGCCTGCGGCGCAGGAGCGACCCATTCGTTTAAGGGTTGCAGTAAAGGAGCAGATACCTAGTCTTATTCCTGTTTGAAGATCATCAGCGCTGGAAAAAAGCCCAGTTAGCAAAGGATGTACGTAGCTTAAGCGGCAATGCTATTTTGAACGTACTTGCGTATTGCACAGGTATGTTATTTCATGTCTACAATTTACCCCTAGGGAGTGGAAAAGTGTAGTTTTTTATGTTTGCAGATAGTGATATTAAAACCCAGGCCTCCTAAAATATGCAAGCTTGTCCTGCATGGAATTTATGTCTATCTCAGCAGGAACTGCGGATATTGCACAAAGCTTTTGCCCAGAAAGGTTAAAAACATCTCGTCTGTTCAGCAAGACCACGACCAAGCTAGAAATAGTTCAGGTGCCTGGGGCAGGAGGTGGTAGGGAGTAGTTAAGCACTGAGTTAATTCAAATCAGAATAAAAACTTTGCCTTTGTTATATTGTCTTATCCTTGGCTTGGATTTTTCTGGCCACTTATTTTATCTGCCTTTCGCTTTGAGTGTAGAAGAGCAAACTTTGTGGGAAAGGGTATTTATTTCTCATAGCTCTTTACACTGGAAAAATAATGGGCCCTTTTAGTGCTCATATTAAATGTTATTAATATCGATTAAAGAATCGTTACTACTATCAGTCAGCACCATGTATGACGATGAGACTATACCGCGGGTGAACAATGCCTTTCTCGTCGCCGCTCTGTGAGAGCACAACGGGCGCGACCACGAGCAGGTCTCCGTCGCAGGCTCCGCTCGGGCAGAGCCCTGCCTGCATCCCTGGGGTGGCTGGGGCCGCTCTCGCAGTAAGGGCTCCAGCGCTCGCCTGCTCGATACCTGCACCTTCGCAGCACAGGCGGCCTGGAAAATCAATGTCAGCGTTTCATCGGTCTGATTTATGCCTTGGGTGTAGCTCTAAGCTAAAGGATATTTTTGAATGGGGTTTAAATGGGAATTCCTCTGCTTCCAGGGCATTTACAATGCGCATGGAAGGCAGAACAAAACTCGCCAGAGAGCTTGTTATGAATTCGGAACGAGGAGCGTGCTAATGAAGGCTCACAAAACAGCAGTGGAAGGGTCTGCTGCTCGGCATTTGTAGACGTTTATGAACTAAAGTATTTTCTTCTGGGGGCTAGTAACATGTCTTCCCCAGAGAAAGAGACAGTAGTTTGGAGACTAAGTTTCTCCACTCCGTCTTTATCACGTCTCCTCCTGTCAGTCTAAATGAAGTATCTAGACGTGTCTCACGACACATATTCACTAGAGGAATATGGATTGAATTTATGAATGGTCCCACAGGCTCCGCGTGCTTACTGCTTTGTTTGTCAGCTGTCCGGGCTGTGTCCCCCCCAACCCCTTGTGCCCCCCCGGCCTGCTCGCTGCTGGGGTGGGGGGAGAAGCAGAACAGCCCTGGGCGCTGGGTGAGCCCTGCTCCGCAGGAACCAGACCGTCCCGGGGTTAGCAACTCTGTTTTCAGCACAAATCCAAACCACAGCCCCGTACCAGCTACTAGGAAGCAAATTAACTCTACCCCAGCGAAAACTAGCGCACTAGGGCATTCGCCAGCGGGCAGATTCAATTTAGCTCAACGCTACCATACTAGAAAGCACTTAAATAAAATTACTGGCTAATGCAGCATTCCTCAAGAAGGAAGAGAGTGTGACTGGACCATGTTTCATCCTGTCAATACTTGCCTGCCTGCCTGCCTTCAGGGGGTGTGAATTGCCCCCGACCCGGAGCCACGCAAATGCAGCTGTGCCCCAGCAGCACCCGAGGGGCCGTGGAAGCGCTCTCCTCCCACGGGTACGGCTGTCTCCCAGAGGGGGCCTCTTTAATTTCACCTGCGCTTAGGCGCTTGAGTTTATCCGAGCCCGAATATTCCTGAAATAGTCAGGCCGGCGTAATGATAGGACACGGCAGCAGCAACCGTGCTGCGCTGGACCCCATCGCCTAGGGCTGAGATCAACCTCTGAGTGCTCTTTATTCCCAGTCTGGAGGTCTGCCCCTAGAAATTCAGCTGAATTTTGGTCACAAGGTGTTGGATTTGAGGGAACTTTCTCTGCTGGAGGAGTGCAGTAGGGTAGCGGTGGAGTGAGGTCTTCTGAGGCTCTGTCTTGTCCCGCAGCTGCAATGCTGGGTTTGTGGTTCAAGCGCAATGCCAGCAGCAGCTCAAGGTACAGGCTCTGCAGGAAGGAGCCGCGTTGACTTACTCCGAGGAGATGCGATGGGCACGGGGATGAGCTGACTGGTGCAGAAAGCAGCCGAGGCGTTGGGGCAGCTGTTACGCACGGAGGTGCAAGACCAGCCGTAAAGGTTTTTGGGAGGCGGGAGCCGAGACCTCCATCCAGCAGAGAAGGCGCGTGCGCCTTCAGCCCAGTGCCAGCCCCTCTGTTGTGGGGTTGGCTCGGCTCACGAGTGCTCAGCCCTTCGGAGCTGCCTTCCCCGGTGGCTAATCCTGTCCGTCCGCGCACGCTTCTGTTGAACAGGATGCGCAGACGGGCGAAGGGAGACGTCCCCTCTCTGCGGAGGACTGGCCCACCCCAGGGAACTGCGAGCGCACGGAGCGGGGGGAGAAGAAGCCGCACCCCGGAGGACAGCCCTGTTCTCAGCTCTGCCACCGAGAGGCCGGGTCCGATCCTGAGCAAGTCGTCTTATCTCTTCACATCCTTTCCCGCTGCGCTGCGTCACCTCTTCGGGCTGGAAGCCCTTTGGGAGCAAGAACTGTCTCTCCCCGTTTGCTTAGACAGCACCTAAAGCAGTGTGGTCCTGAGTTCCGTGAGGCCTCCGGGCAACAGGACAATCGCGCTAATAATGAGAATTAATAATTCATTTATCGCTTTGCTCTCAGCGAATAATCTCTAATAATCATGTACCGTTTGCTGCTTCAGTGGATGCTCTGATAGTAAACAGAGCTGGTAGAATAAAGTCACAGGAGTGAAAACCCCATGTAAAAGGACTGAGAAAATGGTCAAGACTGATTAATTAAAAAAATTCCAAGGAACGTTTGCGTGCAATTGTTTGCAGTATTTGCCCAGTTCTAGTAACGGCATGGATAAAGCAAACAGATGGGAAGGCAGCTAAAAACAAAAGAGTTGCTCGATCTCCTACACCGCTCTTGTTGGAGCGCCAGATATCCAGCTGTATGATCCCAACAAGGAGCCCGTGTCCTGCGGTCACAGACTGGATGATCGAGGAGGTCCTTTTTCCTTCTTTAACTTCGTTGTGGGGAGAGCAAAGTGCAGTAAGAGAAAACTGCTTCTCACTGAAGCAATTAGGTGGGAATTAAACATTCACAGCGTCCAAATGATGGGGGCATCCAGACTGCAGATCAAAATCAAACCTGCGCTGAACGCAGAGAAAATTACCTTGCCACGTGATACTGCGTTCAACACAACCAAGGGTGAGTTTGCATGTAACTACCCATAATAACTAAATGACATTTACCTTCCCCATTTTCTCCTGCCTTTCCTTCTCCCCTGATTACTCGATTGCTTGACTCATAGGCACGTGCCAGTTCTTACCTAGAAGATCTTTGTGTTTCTTGCAAAGCTGTTTGTGAAAAAGGCAGATACCAGCAGCGTGGAACTGCGTTAGGCTGCAGCGTTGTTATTGGAAACTGTTGAAACCCTGTCTCTCTTACCAAATGGAAATCTCTTTCAGCAACAGATTCCGCTTGAATGAGATTGTTTTATTTGTAGCACGGTGTTTACAGTGCCTGCTCACATTATCCCTCGCTGATGTATAGTGATGATGCATAAGTTAGATTTCACAACGCTGAGAAAATTAACACTTCAGAAGAATTTATCTCCCCTGTTACTGATGTTCTGTCAGTAGCAGGGTGCTCATATTCTCTCCAGAGAAACTAATGGCACTGACAAATATCACTGAACTTCTGTTCTCATGTAAATATCTAGATAAAAGACAGCGTTTCTGTATGTGAGGAGCATTATTTGGCGATAGCAAACCGTTACCTGTTTTCCCCCTTCGTGAGTTACAGGGCGTTTCTTAGGTTTTTCTTTTTTTCTGGCCAACTTTCTGAAACATGGTTTGGCAGATGTTATTTACTCACGCTTTGCTCTCCGACGTCTTTTTTTCCACAGAAGCATTAAAGCATTTAACTTCCGTTTAGGCCACCGATTCCCATTCCTTTCAACTAGAAATAACGTGTCTGGATACCTGGGAGGATCTGAGTCTCCGCGCTGATCTTTCCACCGCTTTGGCTGCTGCGCAGCTCTGGCAGACAGCGTCGCTCCCCAGCCGTTCCTTAGCACTCAGGGTGCTAAAACCCTCAACCTCTGATCTTGAATGCAATTTGCAAATCCTCCCAAGCAAACGCTTTTGGAGAGATGAAGCACAGTCAGAAGCCGGATGCAGCCTTTATCCAAAAATGGGTTTGGACTTGAGGTGAGGCTTAATTTTATGTTAAATGTGATCGTAAAGGCTTAGATTTTTCCAGGCACGTGAAGAGTAAATAACCTAATTCTTGTCAGATGCTTTAAGCTTCTTTGAACGTGACGCGCACAAATCATGATTTTTAGGACCATCCGGGCTGTGACCCGGAGTTTCTAATCACAGGTTGGGTGTGTTTGCATCTGTCTTCTTCCATTGCACAGGAAACTAAAAATCACGTTTCAGGGTAAAGTCTTCTTGGAGTTTGTTTTCTCGTTGCCTTTTCCCTATTAGCAGCGTGGCCTTTCTTCCTGCGAAGATTAGAAGCTCCCTGCGAACGTGGTTGTGAAATGGTTTGCGGTCTCTGAGGGGTGAGCGTAGATGGTTTTCTCCACATAGTGCAAATGAGCTAGACTTTTACGAAACAGATTCTGTGCTGAGTGGAAAAGTGGAGGGTTCTCTCTGCAGAAGACCGACCGCGCTGCTGGTGGTTAAACCTGGGGATTGCCTAGCAAGGTCCGTGGCCAAAGAAATCACCCCTGTCTTCCTCAGCTATGTTCCTGGAGGGTGGAGGGGCTGTTTTTGGATAAGAAGAGTCGCTTGATTTCTCCACATAGTGGTGGACTTTGCAAGCATATTAATTAGTAGAAATGATGGAGACGGTCTCTTCAAAGTAGACCGTTATTAACTGAAACGTCAACAGTAATAAAATGCCTTCACAGGGGGCATCCGGCAGCTGCTGGATTAGACTCGGGGTTTACCATCGAGAGCCCTGAGCTGGAGCTGGTCGGGAGGCTGATCCTTCGAGGAAGGCGATTCCCGTCCATCCCTCCCTCCCCAGCGCAGCTTCTGAACGGGCTGTTCGGCTGGGGCGTCGTCCCAGCGTTCATTTCTGCAGCGGCTTGAGTCACGCCAAAGGCTGCATTGTGTGAAGGCCATTTAGCTGCTCTTTGATTGCATCGGTAACCAGGTCTATTAAACGAATCCCTCCGAGTGAATATTCAGCCTTGCCTACTCATAAGTTTGTGAATAAAGCCCTGTCGGTCGGACGAACTGCTAGAGCTTTCCTGTGCACAAAAAGCATGTGCATTTCTAGATAGAAAAATGAGAGTATAGCGTTTTAAAGCTACAAGGAATTCAAATATTTAACGTTTTGGAAAGCTGATTTGAAAGTAAAAATCCAGGCAGAGATTTACTCATTTTCTCATTAAGCCACCTGCAACGAATCACAATGGCTGCTGAAGATGCTTTCACTGAAGGACACGGACGTTTGCCAGTCCTAATCAAAACAGTGCAGGCTTGGGAATACTGCAGCTCGCAGACTTGGCCGAGCAGCAGGGAAGCCAGCCAGAGGCAGTGCGTTTGCTGGATCTGCTCTGCCTCGGCGCTGGCAGAGGGTCGGCGTGCGGAGCTGTGGCCGCAGAGCATCTCCAGCCTGGGGAGCAAAGCCTGCCCCTGCGCAGCCACCGGCACCAGCCTTGCCCGTGCCCCTGGGTTATGGCGAGAGCCGTGGTGCCAGGCCGGCGGCGGTGCTTGACGGGGGCTCGGGAACTTTCTTCTCTCTTGCGCTGGCACCGGTTGACGCTCTGAGATTCACAGCGCCTGATCCAAACCTCCGTGGTCCCAGCGACTCGGCAGGCCTGCAGACCCCACTGCTAAGGAAACACCAAACCTCCGCCTTATAGGCATGTCGTGAGACTTAATTAACGCTTCTGAAGTACCTCGAAACCCTTGGGTGACAAGCAGGCTAAAATATTGCTAGTCCCCGGGGAGCTTTCCCCTTCAGCGAGGAATTTGGGGGTTTTATTTAGTGAGCAGTGCCGCCTGAGGACTGTCCCGACAGCGACGCGTTCACAAGGTGCTGCTGAAGTTTAAATAACTCCAGTTTATCACTGAAATACAGCAATGGAGCAAACAACCCCCGTTGCCCCACTGCAGCAGAGCCTGACCCGAGTCTCCAGAAATGGCTCTGCCGCTTCGTGCAAAAAAGGCGCGCGCAGAAAGGACAGTGCAACGTCTACAGCCTCAAGAGGTCCGAACTTTTTTTCCTCAGGCAAAAATGCATGGAGCCAGATACTTCGCCTTTTCTGTAGGAAAGCGTCTTGCCTTGTGTTGCATCTTTAAGTGGGGTAGCGATCTCTCCGTCTCCCGCAGGGGGAGGTCTGGGGCAGTCCAGCAACGCCAATAAACAATGTTACGATAACGCAGATGATGTAAATGTACCAGTTTTTCTACCATTTCTTGTGCTGCCCACGGGTGCAAGTGTTTTCTGGTGTGTGAGCAGGCTGCAGAATGGAACCCTCTTCCTTTTCCTTTTTAAAATTGCTTTACAAGAACAGAAATGTCTTCAGAGGTTCACTCGCCTCACACCCTAACTAGGGGCTGTGAACACAGCACAGGCCGTGCAGAAGCCAAATAACCCTCCAGGAATTCTTCCTATTAAAATAATTGCTAGGGCAGAGGAATATTGCAAACAGCTGTGGTTCATCCCATAAACATATTCTCCCTCCTTTTGGAGCCTCGGCTTCCGACTTACGCCAGAGCCTGTCAGCTGCAGGAATAGTGGAACATATTTCCTTCGCAGAAATGAAACGATTACTGTTGAATAAATATGTTGTGCATAGACCTGAACTATCCAGTGAGTACTGCATATGCAAAAAGGAAAAAAGTGACAGTGTTTCACACCGAAATGAGCCGAAGTGACAGTTCATCTGCCTAACACGGTGCCAGTGGAGCTGCCTTGTGTTAGCAGCCTAGCAACACTGAGTTTAATGAAAAAAAAATCCCCTGAAATCAGTTCAGCTCTGAACGGCATCATCTTGCCATTACAGCGCGCTCACCCCGACTGGGAAGCAGGCTGTAGAACGTCGGGGGGGACGTGCCGAGAGAGAGGTTCCCCGCGAACCAAGCATCCTCCCGCGGACAGCCGGCCCCTCTCGGCGGCCGTGCCGGTGGGCCGGGGTATCCAGCCCCCGCTGCCTCCCCCGCTGCTCTTCTGCAGAGCTGGGCGCTGCCGCGCAGCACGGGGACCGAGGGGCGATTCGTGGAGGACGTCTGGGCAGACTTATTTATTCTTAATGTGCCTTTCTCCCAGAAACGGCCCCAAAATGAAAGCCTTGCCGCTTAGCCCGGGATGTAAGACTCTGGTCCCTAGTCGGGATGTATGACTCTGGTCCCTAGTCCATCCGCCTGTTGGAACGCTCCCCGTTTGTTTCAGAGGGCTGGAGCTTCCCGACTGCCCCAGCAGGCCACCACAAGGGTCTTCTCCTCTCCCTCTTGGCTCCGGCCGAGCCCGGTGTCCGTCAGACTGCGGCTCGCAGCTGCTTCGTCAAATTGGCTGAAGTCGGCCGTCGCGGTGCCAGACGGTGCCGAGCAGGACGCGCGGCTCTCCTCTTAGGCGGAACCGTCGTTATTGTGAGGAAAAGCAATTTCCTGGGTTTTGTTTTACAGTGTTGTGAAAAATAAAAGAGGAGGCCCCTGGGGGTTGAGAAGACTGACTGACTAAGCAGAGACTTAATGCTTGATTTGAAAGAAGGATTAAATTTTCGAGCTGGCCGCGGGGTTGGTCTGCAGAGGTAAGTGTACTGTGATGCTCACCTGGCGTGGGCGGTGGTGGGATCCATGCTCCAGCCTTGAGACTTGCTCTGGGCAAACAGCAACGTCTCACCTTGCTCCGACTTCTCCCTCGTTTCGGAGATGGCGATGCTTTGAGGAAGGAACTTTCTGAGCCTTTTGCCTTCTGCTTGTGCCCGGGCTTCTCGGTTGGAAGAGCTGCCGTGCAGTAAAGGTTCCAGCTGAGCTGGCAGGTGGCGATGGGCGATGTTGATGGCCGCCAAGCCCAGCACTTCGGGGATGGCTGTGTGCGGCGCGGCCTCTGCGCCCCACTTTACCGTGCCCTGCGAGAGAGCGAGTGTAGGGAGGGGGACGTGGTTGGAAGGTGGGAGCCCTTTCACCTGGCTTGGCCATTGCAGCCAACGCGCCATGAAACAAATCTCTCTCTCGGTTGCAGGGAGCACGTGGAAAGGTGTTAGTGCGACGTGTTTCTTCAAAGCTTCGGCAGCCAGCCTCTGTCCCCGTGTCTCCTGAGCACGATTTGCGTCCACCAGCAGCATCAGCTGGATCTGCTGAGACTGAGGGTCCTCCTGGTGCAGAAAGCACCAGGGGCAGCATCCCTGCGGGCAGGACGTCGGGGTGGCCTGGGGGTGCTGGTCACCGCTGGCTTCTGCTGCCGAGGGAGCGGAGGCAGGGACCTTCGCTTGGGGTGGGGAAAGCAGGATGGGCGAATCCCAGCCCACGTCTTTAGCAGGGCACTAAAATAATCCCGGTAAAATGCTCCACCGTGGGCGCAGGTTGCTCGCCTGACGACCGCGAGGGAGCTGCGATGGTCCTAATGCCCAGCACCGGTGGCCGCCAGAGCGGGGCTGAGCGTAAGGAGTTGATGAATTGCCCTGGAGATATCCAGGTACCCGCATCCCCCAGGCTGCAGGAAACACTTCTGAACCAGCTGCTTTTACCCCCCCCCCCCCAAATTAACATCAGTGAAGCTGGAGCAAGTGTTTTCAAGAGAAGTTAAGAGCTCATAACAGATGGAGCCGAGGCCGTTTTGGCATTCCCCCCGGCGCCGTGGGGCTGGTTGACGCGCAGAGCTGTAAGAGCTTCAGCCAATGCACGGCATCCGCCATACCCCGATCCCGGGGAGCCCCGGAGCACCTCCGCCACAGCCTCCCGGGAGAGCAGGGAGGTGCACGCCGGCATCCCCGCAGCGCGCAGTGCGTGTGCCGTAAGGCAGGTTGGGGCAGCCCCCGGCACCGCTGCGGGACACGAGGCGATGGCCTTGGCCGCAGTCGGTGTTCCGAGAGGCTCCAGCCCGGCTCCTTGTTCTGCTTTCCAACCTGGCCATAGAGTTAGTCTGACAATACTTATTTTTCATGAATATCAGCTGCCTTTTGTGCGGTTTCTTTATTATTTTGACCAGGGGCTTTGCCAAATTATAATCTAATCTTGAATAATTTACAGGCGAGCATCATTTCCGTCTCAGCCCTATGGGAACACATGTGATCCTCTAACAGGTTTTGATTGCCTGGCTGAATTAAAGCCTGATCTGAAGAAAACTGGTTTACGAAGGGCTGGAGCCGGGCGCACTCACGCCGTGCCTCTCCCCGCGGCACAGCCCTGCCGTCCGGCTGTGCGGCCGGTGGCAAAGGGCCGAGCTGGGGGGGCAGGAGGGGCTCAGGGCCCCTGGGCTGGGACCACCAGGCACTGCTGGGCCGTGGTTTGCAGCTACAGAAATCTGGGCGAGAGCGGGACCCCCCGGACCCACTGATCCACCCCGGGAGGTGGGGTGAGACAGAGCAAACCCCAGTCTGGAGCTGCGAAGGGACGTTAGGGAAAACATGCAGAGGTCACTGGGAACCGTATTTGCCCTAGTTTTATGGGCTTGGTGTTCGTCTGGCAAAGTCAAGCGTTCTGACGGGGCCATTTATTTCTGGAAGTCGCGTCTGACTGGAGGAGATGAGCAATGGACGCTGCCACCTATGAACCCGATGTATTGGCGAGCTGTCATCAGCCCTTACTGTCACAGCTGTATTTCTTCCCACTCGGCGTGCGGGAAGGGGAAGGTTTTGCAGGGAGCGGCTCTGCGATCTGCCTGTCATGCTGCTAAAATAGACTGCGCCATATTTGCAAAATATTGTTAATCAAGAGACACAGTTCAAGGCATTTGACTGGCACATCCAGTTAAGTGGTAGCAAACACATGTTGTAAAACTACTGTGCTGAGGCCACCTTCCTAATGAATGCAAAGTGGGAGCAATCAATCAGAGCCTCGAGAGCAGTCAGCACTCGGCTCCCTGCATCTGCAAACGCAAATTGAATGAACAATAATGAGTGTTATCTAATTAGTCCACACAGCTGCAACGTTACAGCCCCATATAGGACATACCTTGTTAAATTTCATGGTATGTATAATAGAGTGTCTAAGTTAAAATGATTGAGATTCACCATGTGCCTGCCTAGTACAATACAGATAGGTAGATTCTTAGTAATAAATGCATTACCCTCAGCAGATGGCCTCTGAATTAACTAATGCAAGAACCTCTTAACAGAAAGCTAGTTAAAGTGCAAATTAGCCAGTGCAGCACAGTTGCTCGGTGTGCGAGCGCTTTGGCCCAGGACGATCCGTAGGCTGGGAGCAGAGACCTCGCCGTCGCGGGGCCGGTCCTCAGCGAGCTTTCTCGTGCAGCTCTTCTTCAGGGGCTTTGTCGCTCGGTTTGGAGGGTCTTGGGGGAGGAACGGGAAGAGAGCTGGCTCAGGACACTGCCGCGGGGAGCTGCCAAGCGCGTGCCTTCCATGGGGTTTGGAAGGGGGGTTCTTTGGAGCCAGCGGTTTTAAGCTCGGGGCCTTAGTCCTCTGCAAGCCACGGAGCCCCGTCCTTTGCCAACAAGCCTCCTCAGAAGCAAACGTGCCTCCTTCACCCCAAATTGCAGGTGGGAGTTCTGCTTGTGCTCAGGCTCACCCTGTCCCGAAACACGCTCCTCAGCAATAACATCTGTCTCCTGGTGTGACCGTGCAGAAGATTTTCTTTTGCATTGTCCAATAATCTTGGTGTTTTGAAGCACTTGGCATGAAGCGATGCTGGAAAGAAAGTGACAAATGATTTAGGATCAGCAGCTGAAAACTCATTCTCTCGAGCAGCCCTCCATTTTCTCAAGCAGTGTTGGAACTGGATGCACATGCTGATCATCATCAGGGCTCAGGAGTTTCTGAGTCACCTGTGACTCGGTCCCGATTGCGTATAGCGACTTGTTTACTTGAAGTGGTTGGAGCATCCCTCACCTTTAGGCTGCTAGTAAGAATCCCACGGAAAAAGGTACGTTCCAGTGGGCAAGTGTGGTGGGCTGACCCTGGCTGGACAGCAGGCACCCACCCAGCCGCTCTGTGACTCCCCCCCTCAGCTGGAGAGGGGAGGGAAAATGTAACGAAAGGCTCGTGGGTCGAGATAAGGACAGGGAGAGATCACTCACCAATTACCATCGTGGGCAAAACAGACTCGACTTGGGAAATTAGCTTCATTTATGACCAATCAAATCAGAGTAGGATAATGAGAAATAAGCCCAAATCTTAGAACACCTTCCCCCCACCCCTTCTTTCTTCCCAGGCGCAGAATCCCCAATTCTCCACCTCCTCCCCCCCGGCGGCGCAGGGGGACGGGGAATGGGGGTTTATGGTCAGTTCATCACCCCGGGTCTCTGCCGCTCCTTCCTCCTCAGGGGCAGGACTCATCGCACTCCTCCCCTGCTCCGGCGTGGGGTCCTGCCCGGGCTGCAGGGGGAGATCTGCTCCCCCGGGGACCTCCCTGGGCTGGGGGG
>JANZLQ010000089.1:640324-672723 GCA_026212715.1 Elanus axillaris | reverse complement strand
ACACAGCTTTTGCTTTACCTATTAACCTGTCTTTATCTTAACCCACGAGTTTTCTCACTTTTGCTCTTCCGATTCCCTCTCCCATCCCGTCAGGGGGAAGAGGGAGCAAGCGGCTGTGTGGGGCTTAGGTGCCGGCTGGGGTTAAACCACGACTGTCTCAAAATAAGATTTTAAACTGAGTTGCTTGCCTACACATTTTTTTCTCGCAATACCAAGCAGATAAATGTAAACACACATCATAACACATAAAAATGAATCCCATATTGAATATTTAGTTGGAGAAGCAATAAACTGCACTAAAAATTGATGAATGGCAAATATATTTTTATTTAAGCATTTATTTTTATGGCATTAACAAATAGAAAAATATATGGAAGTATGCAAATAATTTCACAGAGACATTAAAATAAAATGAACAATATGAAGTTGCTCATCCTTCGTGGAGATTTTGTGCTTCACTATTTTGGACATTATTAAAGCACGTATAACGTGGCTGGTGGAAACATTGGAAATAGATTTAATTCTTCAAAAGCCTGAGCTTTCACTATATTTCCCTTCTGAGAGCTTGAACTTTTAAAATGTTGGAATAAATCTGCTTTATGTTGCTTTTCTGACATACCTTTATGCATGCCTATTTTATTATAAGATGTGTAGTTGGATCCTCTTTATATATTTTTCTTTAAAGTTTTATTTTAAAAGTCAAAACAATAGTGCAAACTGTGATAAGTAGAACCTTGTATTAAATAAACTTTACCAGAGGATGATTGTCCACAGTAGGAGTTCAAACTGTTTATTATAGACTACTTCCAGATAAAAAATGGGACTCTTGTCCCATTGATGCTTGAATTTTTAGAAGCTGCCGTGGTGTCTGCATGGCCATCGCGTTGCCTCTGCAGGGTGGTGACCCCCACGGGCTTGCTCCTCCCTGCCGCTGGCAGGGACCCTGCTTGGGAAGGGAACACAGCTGCACGCCAGCGGTGCTCCGGTCTTTTCCAGTGGAGGGAGGAGGATGCCGGGAGTCGCCCCAAACCCAGGGATGAACAGCGAACATGTGGATGGGTATTTACTTCCTTTTGTCTGATGAATTCTTCTTGCTGCGCTGTGGCCACTTTTTAGAGCACCTATTTATCATCTCTCAGTATCAAGGTCCCCGAGCTGAGGTGAGATGGATGGGATAGCTTGCTGGTTTATTAGCTTTTAATATTGCAGTTGCAATTAGTTCCAATGAGTTTATTTACATTTGTGGTTTACATTTTGACTCGGGGGGTGTGGGGGGGGAATCTCTTCCTCTGTGAAGGAGCCTATGCAGGAATAAGGTAGGTAGAAGAGGCCATCTCTTCTGCTTTTCTTCCATTAATTATCCTTTAAAATGTAAGGATAACTACTTTGTCCTCTCACACTGTTGGTGGGGATTATTTCACAGCTCTTCCCGCTTCCAGTTGTAATAGAGGTATAAAATGCTAGCACTTCCTAATTAGTTAATCTGTGAAAAGAAACTTCACACCCATTTCTATTTTCCCTTAGATGAATCTTGCCAGTGTGTCTCTCTATGAAACAATCTATTTGATTTAAAATTAGCTTCATGTCACTGGATTGCACATAATTTCTTAACACGCTGTGGTGGTCTGCAGAGCAAGGTTTGCTCTAGTTGGGCTGTGGATTATGAGTATCCCAGTCGGGGAGAAGTAAATGAGTCCTAACCTAGGAGACACTACAGAGGCCTTGTCATAGAGGAAGCTGTTGAGGCATCACCATTTATAAAATGTCTGAGAGTCTGGAGAGATGGAAAAGGTCCCAGAGCTTTGTCCAGAAGTCCAGAGTAATCATTTGTTGCAGAACTGTGATTTCCCCAGGAAAGAAAGGACATATGACGTGTTGTATTCATATAGAGCTATATGCAGATGAGATTTAACAAAAATGCTTCATGTAAGTTCCTAGAAATGACAGATTTTATTCTAGTGCTATTAATGAATTTTTTTTTTACTTTGCATATTTGTACATAAAGGTCAGTCGGTCTGGTTTATATTTAATATTTTTATTCTTTTAAAAGAGAGTCTTTATATATATGCTTTTTTTTTTTTTTACATTTTATTCACTTATAAAAATAAACGATACCCAAATCTAACAAAGGCAGGCAGAGGGAGGTCAGGAGGAGAAATAAAGCCTTGGCAAAAAAGTCACTTGCTCAGTGTCGGAGTTGAAAAGAGCCTGGTTCTCCTGGGCTGCAGGCTCTGTCTCTGCTTTCAGTGAGGATGTTTCTGCAGGTCGTTTCAGTCAAACCTCCCTCAGAGGAGGTGGGTATTCTATCTGCCTGCTCTTCCACTGGCCTCCAGCCAAGGGATGCGACACTTATGTTTGTTATTTGGACAGTCTGAGCAAAGGCACTGAGGTGCTGCTCGGCTCTCGGGGGGTGGTGGGACTCCTATGGCGCTCAGTTTGAGTGAGAGGTGACCAAGATCTGGGGACGCATTTTGGAAGAGCTATTCCATGTGTCACCGGATCTGACCAGAGGCAGTCTGGACCCGTCAGCGTGCAGGTCTGTGGGCAGCAATGGGCTGCCCATCGCTTGGACACGGGTGATGGACACCGAGCGCAGGGCAGTCAGGCCAGGGGCACGTGCTCTTTAGCTTGCACCAAGGACCGTGCAAAAAGGCTTCGGTCCAAACGCGCTCCTCCTGCGGCGTGGGCAAATGCTGCCTGAGCTGCCTCCAGCTCCCGGGGCAAACCGCCATTTGGCCTTGCGGAAGACTTCTAAATTGGCAGAGATGCTTCTTGCCTTTCTGAAAGTTTGTTTTTCATTGCTAATAATGATTCCTGGGCTTTATCTTCCCCTTGGTGCTGAAGCTATGTTTCTCTTTACGTCACCATAATTAATTTATAAGCTCAGAAGTGACAGATAATGGTTATTATGGAGATGACTTCCTTGAACGAGCTCCCTGAAATAACCTCCAAGGATTTGTAAAGAATCTTACATTTGGTAATTAATTATGCAAACCTACTTTTAACATATCTTTAGGTAATCAGAACAAAAGACGACAGTTGTCTTTGTTAATTATAATGAAAATTTACTTTTGAATATTGTAATTATGCACATTACTGTGTCTGCTGTCACTCATGGCTGGGGTACCTTTAGGCAGTACTATTTTCCTCCCATTGTCATTGTAACGAAGGGCTAATGAAAAGAAAAGGGCTGAAGTTAGAGGTGCTGTAGTTTTATTTCAGAAAACATTATTTGCTCATTCAGATGAGAACTGGAGGCTGAGCGCAGTGGAACCTGCCCCACCGTCTCCTGAAATGGTACTCCAGGGGCACGCACAGCTGCACCAGCAGGCAAAAGCACGGATGTCCACTTGCGCCATGCGTTTGTGGAGGAAGGGTCTGCGCTCTGTGGGTTAGTCCCTGCCAGTGGCAGGAGCTCAGCCACAATGGCCGTGGGGGCCGCTGACGGTGCTTTGATGTTTTCTGTCCCCTGGATTAAAGCAACGCACCATTTCGGTGTGCAGGAAGATCAGAACTTTTTTGTGACCACTTAAAATTGCTTTTAAGTGTTTGAGAGCACTTCCATTTCTCTTTGAGATAAAGATGTATCTACCCATATCAGCTGAGAATTTACGTACCAAGTTTTACTAAAGTGTGTTTGCAGGTCAGGTTTTCTTTAAGGTGATGAAGTCACAAATCTGAAGGTCTCCTGGCTGGTTCTTGAGAGATAGACAAGTGTGACAATTAATTATGGACTGAAATTCAGCTTTCTGGCACTTTATGTGGTCAAGTGCCTTGTCCTTCTGCAAAAAACAGATGATCCATCAGAAGGGCCAGCTCAGCCTTTGGTCCTCATTTCTTCTCCAGAAGACAGCTGATAAGGGAAATTGCCATTAGATTAACTGAAGTTTAAAAGTTCTCTTTATAGTTGCCCTTTATAGCACAGAGAATGTTTTTGAATTTCCATAGCTTGACACCCACCAGAGGTCAAAATGTAGCATTAAATATCTTTGTATGTACTGCTAATACACATTTTCTGCTCTATCTAGTACTGGAAATGTTAAATGGTTTTGATGCCTGATTACAGGCATGCCTAAAGATCTAAGTTCCACCTTTAGCCTGTGTTTCCAAGGCCCAATTTTCAAAGATGCTTTTGAGTTAGCTTATTGAACACTTCAGTGAAATATTCTCAATGCACTACCTGCTTCCCCCCTTTTACTTCTTAACAATGTTATCTCTCTGTGCATGATGTAGTGTACATGAAGTGTAGTGTAGATGAAATGGTGTAGCTGGCTCCTCGAAGCACACATCTCTGTTCTACTGGAAGCCTGATTGAAGATGGTGAATTTTTGTTTCTTTTTATTATTTGTCTGGGTATTATGCCTTCCCCTCAGCTGTGCTGATGGTCCCATCATGTTCAGGAGTGTGTAAACATAGGAGGAAAGCAATGCTCCGAAGAGCTTATCCAAATACATAAAGCAGAGAAAAGGTAGGAAGAGGGAAAATTTTTTTTCTACCTCTTATTGAGACCTGGAGCTGAGAGATGCCAGTCTCACATGCATTTTCTGAGGTCAGCTGGAGAACCTGGCAGATCCAGGCTTTCAGATCATCTCTTTTATGCCAACCCCAGAAAACAGGATAAAAGCATACTTAAAAATTGACCTTACTCAGAGCATTTTACAGGAACTAGGTCATTGTGCTTTTTGATGAAAACTCTGGCAGTGCGTTTTATTTGAGTGTATTTGCATCTTATGCTGCAAAATTAGGCCATGACAGCATGATTTTTCCACTTTGTTTGGGAAGGGGGGGGGGCAGGGGAGGAGGGGAAATCTGTTCTCTGTCACTTTCTAAAATCCAGAATGGAACTGGTGAATAATAGTCATGAGGTCATGAGTGAGTTCCAAATTTGAAACCTGGAGGATGGAGAACTGGCCTAAATATCCATGAGATTACTTTAAGTCTTGTTTTTAATCTACCTCCATTCCCCAGATATTTAAAACTGTAGAGACAGAGAGATACACGCAGAGAGAAAACTGGTAGAAACACAAGAGCTGGTGCTGGTCCTTGATTTCAGAACCTGATCTAAATGACTTTGATCTCTGCACCCAAACCTGCTTCATGGATATCTGCAAATGCTGCTGCCACCCTGTACGTGTCATTTGACTGTCACGCAATTGGAAGCTACAACTACAATGCTACTTCAGCTTTGTAGTTGCCCTTTTAATTTTGTCTGTTGCTATGGTAGCAACAAATGATCGCAATCACTGCTGTTTATATTGCAATCCAAGTCACATCAATAGAGATCTTGGAAACTAAACAATAAAAACCTGGCTTAACTGTACACTGCATTTGATGTTGTACGTAATATGTTGTTCACAATAATCAGGATTCATCGAAATCTGTTGTTCCTGAAGCATTTGGAAAATTCCTTTAACTAAAGGGTTGTCAAATGATAATTTATTTTCAATACATACTTAACCAGTGATCTTCACACAGCTGGACAATATTTCTTTTGCACAGTTTCCTGAGTATATCCTTGAAAACAGTTATTTTAATAGCTTTTCTAGTTTTGAAGAAAGGCTACTTTTTTTTTTAAACCTTCTACTAATCATAGTGATATTTTAGGTCTAAAATAATGCATCTTTGAAAAGATTAATTCAGTACTTTCTCCCATGCTTTGCCTGTCTCGTCTGTTTAGATTATACAGGCTTTCTGAGGAAGGATTGTCTTTATTTTCTGTAAAGGCTTGTATAAAGGCACTTGTTTGAGCTACAACATTAATAAACTGTAGTATCAGTTTCTGATTTTGAACATCACCTGCTGGGCTTTGAAGAAGTTGAGAACAATAGAGGGGAGATAAAGTGGGCAGATGAGCCTGTCCAGTGCCCCTGCGGGGATTAGCGATGGGAAGCTGGTTATGCCATCTGCCTGCGCTCACCCGTCAGTATGGCGCTGCCCCGGAGTTTGTTTTGGGGATGTCAGCACTGCCATTTGGAAGGGAGCTTAGCTAATATCCTACCAAACCACAGTGAAATCCTATGTTCCTGAAGTTTAGGGTCTTTTTGCTGTTGATCTCAGCTGGGAGAGGGCTGTCCCGTCCGACTCCTGCAGAGGTGGAGGGCGGGAGGCACGTGGCCGCGCGTCCCGCGTCTCTGCTGCCGCAGCGCAGCTGGGGGATGGAGCGTGGCCTCCTGGTCCCGTCTGCAGCCACGGGCCAGAGCAGAGCGCAGAGCTTCGAGGGGTCGACTTCGCCGCCTGCCTGGGTAGGCTCTCGTACCTGCTCGTCCTTCGTGCGCAGGCCTGCGCCTGCCTCCGTCGGGCGTCTCGCGCCCAGGCACAGCGGTCGCTGGGGCTGATGTCTGTTCCGAGCCCTGGAAGGGCTGGGACTCCTCTACTGGGTGGTGCGTCCTCTCTTGCAGAAAGCTGAATCTGGACTGTCTAAATAGGAGGCCAGTGAGGCAATTTGCTGTTTAAATGACCCAATGCACATTGGGCATATTGAAGAAAAAAGCCATTTCCTAGTGACTAAATCTCATTAAAAAAGCAATTTTCCAATCAATTACAATGCAATTTAGCTGCTAACTGTTTAATTATCAAAAAAAGAAGCTATTTTGTTCTCTGTTCCTATATTTATGAACCATGCTTTAAAATCTCATCTTCAGAGTAGCTGTTTGGAAGACTGTGACTGCTCTATTGATGCAATTATATTAGAGTTAAAATTTTCAGTTCAATGTATTGTATTAGTTCAAGGAAATACTGTTTGCACAGAAGCTTTTGAAATAGGAGATTCATTGATTTCTACAAAAGCTTGAATCTTTATTGTTATTTTCATGCACTATAAAAATTGTATTATCTTATGTAGGTTTTATTAGAGGAGCATTATTTCTTTTCTTTTTTTCTTTTTTTTTTTTTTTTTAATCCTGTGAAGAATTTCAGTCCTGGAAACATATGCTGAAAATAGAGCAAGGTTCTTCTTGAAAGGAAGACTTCTGTCTCCAAAGAAACTGAAACGGGTAAAATGCAGAGGTGATTTATAAGACCTGGGATGCTGGCGCCCGGTTGTGACTCCCTGTGTCAGGGTAAGCACCATGGTGAAGGATGTACTTATGGCTCAATTCTGAGAACAGGAGGACATAAAGCAGCAGCGCTGCTGTGTCTTGTAATTTTTATTTAAAATCTTGCAATATTTGGTGTTTCTTCTTAAAGTTCCAGCTCCCAGAGTTATCTGAGACTTTCCTAATTCCTTTTCCTAATGCTGTTTCAAGTCTTTGTAGTTTAAAGGAAGTCTCAAACCCACAAATTTTCAGCCTTCAACAATGGCTGAGCATGCAAAGGAATGCAAACCTATTGCTTCCTCACAGCTTCTGCTTTTTAATCTGTTCTGGGGATAGATCCTGCATGGATGTAACTCATGGTATCATTTGACAGTATCCTGCAGCCTCTGAAAGCACTTGATAAGCAGCACGCACCTGATGTGCTCAGGCTGTCGGCGTTTGGCCCTTTTTCGGGGACCCAGCTGCATGCTCTGCTCTGAAGAAGCCTGGGCTCAGTTGAAGTGCAGACCTCAGCGGAGCGATGCTTACTCTTGTGAGCATCAGGCCACCGGAGCTCTCCAGACGGCATCGGAGACCCCTCAGCGTGCACCAGCCGATGGGGTGGGACGGGACCGTGGCCCTGAAGGACGTGATGGCGGTGCCTGGGCCTCTGCCCTGTCGCCTGCCTTGGCCACAACAGGCACTGGGTGGTCTCCTCTTCTCGGACTGTAGCCGGGCACCTTCCTCCGCTCTTGTGTGGCGAGAGCCTTGTTTTATACAGTGGGCAATACAGTTTATACAGTTTTATACAGAGGTTCCTGGAGCTCCTCATCTTCCTCTGAGCCCATGAGCGTTAGGAGGCTGAAGGACGGTGGGAAGCCAGGCATGAGTGTCCAAAACATTTCTGGGAAGCCCCTGAGAGATGTCTGATGAACCCTGACTTATGTCCACCAGCCCACACCTCTGAAGCTGGAGCAGAGGCATGCTGACCCCTCTTGCTGCGTAAAACAGGTATTTGTTTTCAAAAAGCTGCAAGAACCTGCGCATGATGAAAACAGGGAAGGTGAGACTGCGTGGTCCATAGGACAGCTTAGCAAGCCTCAGGCTCTGGTCCGAGCCCCAAAGCTCACTTCGGTGTGTGACAGGCTCTCCGCTTTCACTGGCGGGTCCCCTGGCCGTGGTGCCCACTGTCACCCCCCAGAGGATGAGTGGGCGCGTGGTGCCGCGTGGCGGCCGGCACGGCCGGCCTTGGCCCTCGCGTGCAGTTGCAGAGGGGATGTCCTGTTCCTGGGCACTGGTGAGTTTTTGCCCCGCAGGTCAGCACAAATGCCCCCACCCTGGTGAATTTACAACACGCGCTATATCCCCGGTTGAAATAAATCTCCCTAGTTATTGAAATAATATCTCGTTAAATAGTTCCCAGCACTCAGACATGCTCAGTCTTTTACAGGTTCAGACTACCCCTGACCTTTTCCAGAAAGCCTATGAGACAGCAGTAATAACCACATGTCCAAGTCATTATTCCACATTTTTCTGTGGAATAGCATCTTCATATAGTCTAATAGGACCCATGAAAATGCATGGCAGAATAAAAGTATTCTGATCATTGGCTCCCTGCCCATCACGTGGGGTATATTCCCCCATCCAAGCCTGTATGTGGAAGCTGTGTGGTGCATCGCGTTTAGCTGCAGTTTACCTCTCTGCCGGAAGACGAGACCAGCCGGGCATGTGTGCAGCATAGCCAGGTCCTTCCCATTCACTACCAGCCCTCACCGCCTCCACTGCGCGTCCTCCGCTGCTCCCGTCTCCTCGCCCGAGTACGCCCGGGGCTGCCGCTGGCACCGCACCAGCCCTGCGGCCGTCTGCCCCGCTGAGGGTGCCCTCGCTTGGGAAGGTGCGAGCGGCTGGAGACCATGGCTGGCTTGAGGCAGAGATGGCAAAGCTCCTTGATGGTGTTACTCAGCAAGGGCCAGTCCTGGCTGCTGCCTCCGGCACGGATTTGGGCAGTGATGCCCATGGACTCGTGTCTGGTGATGCTCTTGCATGAGCAGAAAAGAAAAAAAATGGATTGTGGGCTTTGTTGCTGCTTGTGTAGCTCATCACATAACCTAGGAAGGGCTGTCTTGTGACCTCCTCTGAACAGAAGAAATAGAGCTGAGAGGTAAGGAGGGAGTGAGGAGGACTCAATTAAGAGATAATTAAATAGGCATTTCTCCAAGATGTCAGGGGTATTAAAATGGATTAGACTGGATGTTTACATTTTGTTCCTCCTTCTCTCACAACTTTTAGATTATTGCAGGAAAGTTGATACATAAAAATTCTGAACAGGTCAAGACCCGTGTCACTACCATGCAGCATATAGCGATCACTTTGCTAATGTTTGCGTGCCCTTGTGTATGTCTGGTCAGTGTTTAACATTATGGTGCAGAGATAATACCACATGAGGTTATTGTGAATCTGGTATTGATGTCATAAAATTTTCAGAAGCCTATAGTGGTTTTAGGAATAAATTATCAGTCTACAGCTCAGGAACTTTGCAAATCTCACTATTAAGCACTTAGGAAAAAATGTAGGTTTTCTGAGGAACAGCTGTTTCCCCTCTTTCTTGCAGATGTATGTGTGGTTGTTTATTTCCAGTACATCCAGGTCTGGAAGGTTCTGTTTATGAGCACAGTGGTATGGCACATACAATTAGCTATTGATTTAGGTCAAATGATTAATGATTCAGCTTTAACAGGTCTGTTTTATTGCTGTGCATGAACAGTATTGAGGTAATTAAAATGGTTTGATTGCTTTGTGAGTAAGGTGAGACTTGCCACACACACACACACACACACAAGTTGCAGTGTTGTCCTGAGGATGACACTCAAAAAACCCACAGTACAGTACAGCCCAGCAACCTGAGAAACCCCATGCCTGCTGCAGTGCTTTGAGCAAGTTGTGACAGACATGCACTGGCCTTTCGAAGGGGAGTGCAGTTCACAAGTTTCCTGATGAAACTCATGTGATGAAGTTTAAATATTGACTAGGAAGACAGAATGCCTTTGGTCACAATCCTGTAATGGTTTATCCTCAGTTTTCACCACTGATGGGTGCTTTTTGATCCTGTTCCATGCTGTTCCTGAGGAGTGGCAACAAATTCAGAAGACGAATTGAGTCCAGGAAATGAATTTTAACTGTGAAATGAGACTTTTATTTCTGCTAAGCCTATCTATTTAGATTATAGAGCTGTGGATTGAAATGGTTTGTTCCAGTTTCCCTGCTACCAAATGCCTGTTTAAATAAAAGAAGGTTGCTGAATTATTCAAATAAATATCATTCAATAATTGATAAACTTCGTAATAGAGATTGAAGCATAACCCAGTAAAACCTCAATGTGCCTTTAAGGTCTTTATTAGCTGATTCTGCTGGGGAAAGTACTGTTTCTCTGTGGAGGTTTTTGTGGTGTTTGTTTTTTTCTTCTTTCCCTGGCCTAGCAGGAAGCAGGGATTAGAGATTTAGCATCTGCTACAAGTGAAGCCATGACTTCAGGAGGCACATGGGGATTTACTCAATCTCTGCAGGAGAACCACCGTGAGGGCCAGAGGTTGTGGGCTGCAGCACAGGCAGACAGCTCACGGGCCCTATTTGAGATCAGTTTCTGTCTCGAACTCTGCAGAAATAAGCCAGTAAGTAAATTATATCTTTGGATAACTGAGTAAAAGAGTGTAGGAGGCAGAGATGTTTTTGGTTACAAGGAGGATCTCAGCTCAGTGAAGTCTTGGCTTCGGTGGTGAGGCTGTCCCTGGCAGCTCATCTCCATCTCCTGCACCACAGCTCTGCACCAAAGGTTCAAGTGGCTCGCGCTGCAGACCTGACCTCTGCATTGCAGCTGATCTCTTCTACGTCAGCTCTCAGAAAAGTTGAGGCATATCCAACAAAAAACACGTGATCACTCTGTGCACTTTAAAACACAAGAGCTCTCCTGCAGATGTTTTCATTCAAAGATAAATTAGCTTTCAGCTGCTGTGGAGGATTAAGGTATGGCCATTTATGGCCATTTCTGAATGAGGACCTTCACACAAGGATCTTGTGCATCAGTTTCACATTTTTTGATGATTTGTGTCTGGCTTTCTGGCTTACCCTGTGCTTAGGGGACTTGGTGTTCTAGAGGCACATCAGAAGCGAAGGACCTCACCTTCCTAGATCTGAGTCTCGTTTCCACCCATGTGAACCCTCCTACAAGTTAATGACACATTGGTGCCTTCTGCAAGCTGAGGTTCTGGGGGCAGCTCCTGAGGGACAGCTGTTGGTACTGCACCAGCTGAATCTAATTCTGGTTAAGTCTTGTGAGAGGGCACCAGCATATGACATATCCTCCACAACACAAGACATGAGAGGTCACCCTCCTCTCCCAGGGTGCAGGCACATGTCTGTTCTCACGAAGCAAACCAGGAGGCTGCATATAGCTCTGTAGCTGAATGAGAGACCACAGGACAGAGCCGTTGGCATCACTCAACCTGGGTCCCCTAATGGCAAAAAATCTGTGTTGGTTTAGACTGGCGGTGAATGAAGGTCTCTGGGGCAGTTACTCCAGGACATTTCAAAAAAACTCTGAAGGCAACTTTCTTTTAAGGATTAGCAAACTTAATTTAGACAGTGTGGGACCTGCCTCCAGTAGGACAGATGAGTTTAAGTGACACTGCAATCATCTCTGGAGCCACGACATTTTATTACAAAGCACTAAGTTATTACCAAAGAGGAAATTGATACTTGATATGGAAACACATTTAGAAAAAATATTCTGTCAACGTGTATTTAAGACCCCCCCCCAAGCAAATTTCTTCCCACCATGGGAGTTAATATGATGCAGTCAGTGTATTTTAGCTGTCATCCATTGCATTT
This sequence comes from Elanus axillaris, assembly GCA_026212715.1. NCBI lineage: Eukaryota > Metazoa > Chordata > Aves > Accipitriformes > Accipitridae > Elanus > Elanus axillaris. Next base: position 660,826 of record JANZLQ010000089.1, on the reverse strand, counting down.
TAGTGTCTCTATTGAGGTGCACAACTTGCAAAATGCCAGGGTATAATTATAAAGCTTTATGGCTTGATCGCTGTACGTAAAGACAGACTTGGTCGCCAATCAGCGCCGCAGGGACGGTGTGCAGAAGGCTTGAGGTACCATTGCAGCTTAGAGTCCCAGCAGGGAAGCCGCCTGTTAGGCCAGCGGAAAGCTGCGCTCTGCAATTAGAGCATCTCCCGAGCGTCTTCCAGATGTGAACACTCTCAGCCCCAGAGCTGCTGCCGTGTTCCAGGAGCCATCCTATTCCCCCCTGGGAGAGCGGTGCCGCCTTGAAAGGTGTGGTTATCCCAGCTGGAAGCAACAAGGCGTTGCCTGAGGCTGCCTTGAAGAAGCAGCTGGTTGCTGCTGGACCCTGGCTAGGGCTCCCTGGAGAATCCGTCTGGGTGCTGTGCTCTGCCAGCTGCTTCCTCGTCTGTTCGGTGGCTGGGAGGGGGATATGGGGCTGTTGGGTTTCACCCAGTGCTTTGCAGTTCTGCGACAGCTTCAGAAAAAGAGTGGAGGAAAGGTGGGTGAGGGACGGTGGGAGTGAGCCACTTTCCTGGCACGTGAGGGGGAGGATGACAAAGAGCTAGAGGTGCTCAGAGCACATTGGGAATCCAGGTAAGGCTTGGAAGATGGGTGGGAGGAAAAATCATTGCCCCACAAAGTAGCTAGATGCAGGGAGCTGGGAATGGGCTGGAGGTGCTGCAGAGGGAGAATGCAGAGCCTCTCTGAAGTCACCTTCCTGCAGAGAGGAGAACCTCCAGCAAGAAGCCAAGGCAGTAATTTAGCCCCGCCATTTCAGGTGAAATGGATGAGAGATGCTACGACCTCTCTCTTTCTGGCTAGCACACTTGTCTTTCACCATCTTGCGAATGCTGCAAAGACAAGCTGTCGCTGTGTGCAGAAGGCAGGAGGCCTTGGAAATGGCGTATCAAGTGTGCTGCAGCTGTCCGATAATAACAGATCAATGGTGAGTCACATATGCTAATGAAAATCTGCAAATCGATCAAATATTTGCCATGTTGAAGCTATGAGGACTACCGTGTTTTCTGTGACAAAGCCTGCTCTGGTGGGAGCTGGGGCGCTGCAGAGGCGTTGCCACCCCTGCTGCACGTGTGGGGAGGGCGGCTTGCCTGCGGGAGGATGTGCCAGGGCGTTCTCTCCCCTGCCCTATCCACGCAGGAGACGTATGTCTTCAAGAGGCTGCCCTTGGTTTACGGAGAAACCTGTTATGTTGCCGTGCCTGGGTATGTCAGAGATGCACGCGCTCTTTCTCTTGCCTGGAAGGGTAAGAGCACTTGAACTCCCTGAACTCCGAGTTGCTAAAAATGGGTGTTGAGATGCAATTCCATTGGGCTCCTGCACGTTCTTTCAGTTGATTTGACAGAACCAAGATTTCCTAGACAGGATGCAAAAGCCTTGAATTCTCCAATCTCCGCCTTCCTTTCAGCAGGAATGATGGGTCACTCCCATCTATTGACTGGGAAGGGGGAGGGAATTTGCATGCTGTTGTTAACGTGCTCACAAACTAGTTTTATTTCCATTGAAGTGTGGAATATCTAGCAGCTTGAGAAGGAATACTCTGACCTTCAAAACACTGGCAGAGCCAAATAAACAAGTAAGAGTTTTTTCTGAAACGTTAGTGATGCACAAAGACCCTAATTCACTGTTTGTTAGCTCCAAAGGGTTGTCACTTAAAGCTGTTTATGAGTCCAACCACTTGCAAAAAGCAGGCTTTCTGGGGAGAAGAGATATGGAGCTCTGGAAGAGGCTGGCTGATTAATATTTGGTGATTGTAGCTTTGGAGTAATGTTTTAAACAGAAAAGCATATCATGAATTTGAAACTGATAGCTGTGAGAATGAACAGAGCTTGGTCTGTATTAATAACTACATTATGCACCATAACAGATTGGCATTAATAAGTACAGATCAGATGTATGTCTAGGGAAATAATCTGTTATGCCATTAGATGCCAATAATAAAATGTTGCGCTTCCTCCTTGCAATATACAAATCTATTCTACTCACAGTTAAGGGACCTTTCCCTTCTAAAACTGCCTGTAACTCACCAGTACATGTTATCATTGTATTGAAAGCATGCTCTATGACAATGCATAAGCAATTTACTTTGATGATAAGCTGGTTGTCAAATCTGAAGTCATCACTACAAAAGGAAATGGGGCTGAAGAGCTCAGAGGAATGCAAAAGGCAGGAAGGATAAGGCAGTATGGGCTGGTGGCTTGTGTATTGGGCTCTGTCTCAAAGAAGAGAAAGGCTATTTCGGGCTGCACTTCTCCATCCGATGCATTTTTTTCACGCAGGTCTTGGAGGTTCTGTTTCCTTCCTCACCAAGGCCTGTGCTGGCTGGTAGCTCTTTGAGCTGGTAACTGTGTCTTATGGCTTGTACAGTGTGATCTGATTTGGGTGGGTCTTTCATCATTATCCTGCAATAATGCTTGAGTTACTCCTCTACACTTTACCAATTTGATTGCGACCAGTCTTAATAGTCTTAAACGTGCTATCAGTCTTCGAGTTTTTTGACAGTGGAGAGAGTCCCATGTTTGAAAATGCAGCATGCTATGGAGCTGCTGCATATCACTGTCAGAGAAAGAAGGGATATTTGCTGTCTTCTCGTCTTCTGAGGGCAGGTGCTTTGTGCTAGGAATGAAGAAATGGAGCCGGATGCTTATGATAAGCTTACAGTCTTTGCCCTTGTGCAAAAGTTTCTCTGCATAACAAAGAACTTCAACCACCAGGGCTGCTGCTGAGGCATCTCATTGACTTTGGAGAGAGCTGGATTAGGAGGAGAATAATAATGATGACAGTAGAATAGTGTACCAAGGTACTTAAGAGTATTTACTAGAGCCCTGGAATGCAAGACCATTTCCACAGAATGAAGAATTAACGGATACATTTTCCCTTGACAACATATCTTCCCAAGACTTGCTCACAGAATGTGCACAAGTACAAGGTTTTCCTCAAGAGGAATGATGAATGGAAAATGGATTTTCAGCTGATGCTGAAATTTGCTGATAAACATGTTCAAAAACAAATTTATCTTAATATTTATAAGAATCACAGTTTATTACTGAATTAGCAAAACAAAATCAAAAAAGTTGTAAGTTAACCCTTTCAACCTATAGGATTTCTTTGGGACAGAATAGAGAGCCATGGGGTTTAAATTTCCAGGTTTGACAATGATGCACTGTGGTAGGCACATACATGAAGGGGCAGGTAGAAGTGTGTGTATATAAATACAACATATAAACTTGCATATATCCTTGTGAATTGAAATGATGTTTTTTCAAAACAATCAATTACTAGCCAAAATTTCACTGAAATGCCGTTCTGCTTAAGTGACTAACGCAGGAAATATTATTTGCGATAATTACATACCTGAGTTGGATTTACAAAACCACGATTACTTTATACATAGTTTGGGATGACTTTGATAAACTTGCTCATTTTGTGCTATCAATTTAGAGAAGACAGGAACCATTTGTTTATGAAAATTACCATAAATAAGCAATGAGACAAGACCAAGATTTATGGCTTAATATTGTAATTGGGTTTTGTTGAAGAAAAAGAAGTCTTTTTAAAGAGTGAACTTATATTTATTTGTGTACACAAGGAAGGTGCAGTGTATTGTAGACAGCTCATAAACTACCTGTCAGCCTATTTATGTGGAAATTGCCTTCAATGCCAAGCTTACCGGGGAGATACAAAACTTAACAAAATCCATTGCAAATTATATAAAAAGATAAAAAAATTCTAAGGACTTCTGTGTGCAGCTGCATGCATCCAACCGCTCAGCCAAGGTCTCATGATTCAGAGCTCCTGCTTTCCTGACCTGGCAGTGTGCAGTAAGTTGCAGTCCAGTTGATGCAGAAGGATTTTATTTGTCTTGTTTTAAACGCAAGTGCCCATACAAAGGGTACTGTCCTGTGGGCTCCCAGCTTTGATGCTTGTGTTTATCTGGGGGAGCAGATGTTCAGCCGTGCTGAGTTCAGTGAAGCTGCTGGTTTCCAGTTTGTTGGGATGGCAGCAGAAGAGACACAAAGGTCAGGGTAACTGGATGGGAGTTGGTCTTACAAGGAAATGGTACTAATTTTCTCAGTTATAGCTGAATAAGCTCAATTTTTTAGCCATTAAACTGTCCTAAGTATCTAGAAGGAAGATATCTCTTGGACTGGCAGATAAATATTTAATTATATGTTTAAATCATTACATATACATCTTACAATGAAAACATTTTATCAGACTGTCTTTTTGAATCTAATGCATTATTTTTTCACTTAAGCAAACCGTACATTATTTGGAACATTAATATCTAGGCAGATTTTTAAGCTGTTATCAGAACAGAAAAATAAAATTCCCAAACAAAGATTAATATTTATTTTTAAGGCAATTCATCAATGATTAATGGCCTAATGAATCTATTGCATCTATCACTTTACTGGAGCATGCATTCAAAAGACTGCATTAGTTAAAGAGATGGTACTGTCTGAATACAGTCAGGAAAAAATGAAAACTTTTAAGAGGTCCTCCTCTGAAATTACTTGAAGCAAAAACTTTGCAGTTAAACTTTTCTCCTGTATGGAAGCTGTTAGATGATTCTTTTCATCTGCCAAGTTGCAACATATAGGGCATTGCAGATGGGTAACAAAAAAAGGAATTTGGAGACATGCATATTTTTAAGCTTGACTCAGTCTATTGTGTGTTTAATACCATAGTTAAAGCATCCGACTATAACCTTGCTGATACCACACCAAGCTTTCCATCTTTGGTCAAATGTTGTTGCAGATTATTTCAGTCACCTGGACTGTGGGGAGAGAGATCCCACCGTACTGACGTCCCTGGGGACAAGGGGCTGTGTCTCTGTTACGGGAGTTTGTTTGCTTGTTCTTTTTCTTTTTTCTCTCTAGCTATGCGAGACTGCTGCAGCCTCAGCTGGAGATGAGTGCCTCCTCAGCCTGGGACGTGGTACCTGCTGGTGGGAGCACAGTGGAAGTACAGCGCTGGTAATGAGGTGCGACGCTTGCTGGCGTTAATGTGGACGAGGAATGGTTGTGTGCTCAGGTACCGCATCTCGCTGCTCGGTTTGGGGTCTCTCAGGACAGACGCTTGAGCAGGACCATGCTGAAGTGTCAGTGAGGATAGGTTCCTCTCTGGGTGGTACCGAGCGGCTGGTGATTACAGCCTCCTAAACTGTGCGGCCAGCTCAGTCTGTGAGGCACACAGTTGTCTGCAGGGTAGATGAAAATTAGTATTAAGAGTTTGGGTCATGAAGTGATGCAAATAGATGTTGTTGAGAGCAAGTCAGTAAAGTTCCATTGACTTTCATGGGGCAAGTATTTGGTTCACTATTTGCATTATTGGGGGTGATTACGTTAGCAGAATGGGTACTAGTTGTCCATGACCTGTGCTGGTGTGGGGACACTTTTTTTCTAAATTCAGCATGTAGTATGTACAATTCATCTTCCTGAATGGAAAATGTGATCTTATTTCGTAGCATACCAGAAGGAGTTAGTGTCCACTACATGCTATCCTGTCACAAGCCTTTAAATCCTCCTTCATGGATTTCTGTGCAATTACAACCTACTGGGGAGCTAAGAAAGGAAGAATCTGACAAACAGGCTGTAATCTGTGACTCAGATGAATGAAGAAGTAGAGCCTTTCTCCTTTAAATTTATTCTTTATGGATTTTAATGAGGGCATAATTTGCAATAAAAAGTGTGTAATAAAAATCCTGCCCTGGCTTCATGGAAGGGTGGTGTTTCAGAACAGGTAATTTGTAAATGGCAGTAATGACAAGGTCTGCTGCTTCTTAACTTTAGGAAGGAATCAGCACAAATTGTGTGTCAGGGACTGCCAGCATGAGGATTCACTCGAAGCTTCTATGACCGCAGGCTGGCTGCTGGGAGTGTAGTAGCTAGATGGGTATGATTGTAAAGGTAGGATTTCAAGGGTGCAAAGGTCCTGAAATCGATGCTGATGTCAGATGAATTTGAGAGCTTGTAATTTTGTTCATCATATGAATGATGCTTTGTACATAGGTGCCCATCTATGATATTTTCTGCTGTGTATTAGGGCTCGATTCTGTGCTGTACATCAAAGCCACACAGAAAAAGAGAATTTACCTGGTTTTGTACTACTAACTCATTCTCTGGTTTCCAGGAGCTGCAGCAGCAGTACCTGGACTACTTTCAGGTGCGTGTGTGTGTGTGTGTGTAGATATGTTCCCTGGACATCCACATTTCACTCGGGGTTACAACAGGGGGGGTGGCTGACACTGAACAGGGTGTTTCAGAGGGCCCTGTGCAGGGAAGCAGCTGGGGACCACCGCAGCCCCCGGAGCAGTGCTGATGCTGACACTCTCCTGTCCCCGTTCTAGTGCTCGAGCGGCACTGCGGCTGCGCCGCGTTGGTGGGGCACCTGCCCTGGCCGTGTGTCGCCCGGCGTGGTGGCAGCCTGAGCCCCTGGGCTCTCCTGTGCAGCCCCCCCGGCCAGGGTGGTCGCAGGGAGCAAGGCCCCGAGCCCCCTTAGCAAGCGCATGGCCTCTGCTGGCACGGCTGCTTGCAGCTTCACGGTCTGGTCCTCCGAGTCACCCCCTTGCCCGCATTTTTATTAGGAACATGCCATCTTTGGTTACTCTTTGCAGAAGTTGCAGAGGGCGGTGTGCCAGACATCAGCGTCAGCTGGTTGCCACCCCCCCTGTCACCTATTGCTGCCCCTTAGAGAAGAGGTCTTGCCGAGGCCAAAGGGTCTGAGCGGCCTTGCAGGTTGTTTGCGCCGTTTTGGGAGGACTTTGTGAATGTGAAAAACGGAGCCTCCACATCCCTCGGGTGGGAACAGCGGAGCGGCTGCTTTGGGGTGTTGATCCAGCACGGCGTGAAGTGCCTGGGCTCCTCCCTGGAGACGGCAGATCTGCTGGGGAGGTGCTGGACAGGCACCGGGTCTGGCTTCAGCTCTTACTCTTGTCGACAATAAGACATCTTTCTTGCAGTTGGGTCTTACGGTATTTTCAAGGCTTTTGGTATGCAGAGACTTGCCAAACAGATTTTTCAAAAGTGTGGTGTTGCCTAACAGCCGTTAATTTCAGAGCAGGTGGTGTGGTGGAAGGGAGGGCCTGAGCGGGACCGGGACCATGGCAGCTGCTTTGGGACTGCCGGGCTGGGGTTTGGCTGAGGGCAGCTCACACTCGCAGGCTGTGCCTGGAGCAAACCAGCCCGGCTCTGTCAGGGCGGTCGGTATAGCCATGGGGGTCTGGTGGGAAGCTGATCCCACTCTAGGGTTAGGTGCTGAACCTTACTCCAGTGGGATCACAGCCCAAAAGCAACTTTCAGTTTCTTGACTACCAGGACCCAAGTGACATGCTCCTTGGGCTGGGGACAGTGGGGTCTGGTCCACCTCAGAAGCAGCTGGACCACCGTCACCGGGGTGTGTCGGAGGAGCCACCCGCAGGAGGACGGACCCGTGCCAGCTGCAGTTCTCGCACACAGCCGAGTCGCGAGCACCTGGTGGTGCTCAGAGGATCGCCAGAGAGGGAGGAATCAGCAAAAAGGACTTTGGAAATGTCCTTTAAAACCTGGGGGGGAGTCTGCTCAGAACGAATCCCTGCAAAACTTTATAACCTTCCTTGGCGGATGAACAAAAGCTATTACAGTCTAGTGGTTACTGTATATTACAAAGGTTATTTCCAAACACTTGGCTAGCACCCAGGGAGAAAAATATATGCCTTGTGGTTGACTAGCATCTGAGTGTTTCCTTTCAGAGGATGTACAGCTCTAGTGTAATAAATACAGCAATCATCAGGTGCTGTGAGAAGGGGACAAATATTATTGTTATGATTAAATGGTGAAGGTTAAATGAATCATTTGGGAGGGGTGAGGCATACTGATGATAGACCTAGTGGGGAATACAGAGGGAGGAAAATGCCTTTGTGAATTCTCTCCCTCTATCTAATTGATAGTGTTTTCTTTCCCAAATAGAAGCTCTGTTTTATAGATTTTGATACTTTCTTACCCCTCAAAATTAAAATACTGCTGTTACGCATGTGTTCCTCTGAAGGCCAACATTACCCATCTGTCCCCATTACAGATGATAAGAAATGGTGCCCTTTTGACTGACCTAGGGCAAGGACAACACGCCGCGGGCCGGATCTGTGACATGTTTTCAGCAGGAAGGATCTGGTCGTTCCTGTTGCGTGTCATCTGCTGCTGCTCAAGCCCTCACCTCTTTTGCTGTTCAAGGCCAACAAAATGTGAGTATGGTCTTGTTGTCGCTGGGTTTTGGGTCAGCTGCGTCGCAGGCTGCATGTGCCCTGACTGCCGACACGTTGTCCTCCTGCGGGTGGCAATGGCCACCCCAGAGGTGGAGATACCTCAGTGGTTGGTGTGGCCTGTCCAAGCTGAGAGCCCTTGGGCCAGGCTGGAGTGGGCAGGGTAAGTCCTGAGCAGGCCTTCAGACCTCGGTGGGGCAGCCCACAGAAAGGGAAGTTACTAAAAGGCAAATCAGAGCTTTCAGGAGATGACTGGAAGGAAATAGTAAATAAAATTCAGCTGCTGCTTGAAAATATTTCCTTCAGTAGTAGAAAATACAGTCAAAAGTAGCCATTTTCCTTTCTGTCTGCAGTAGATAGAAAAGGTGGGCAATGAGGAAGAGGAGAATAGCAGCCAGGTAATACCATGAAGGGCTGTGAAGCAGAAACAGAAGATTACTCTGCTGAGAGGGCGATGAAAAGGAGCCAGACCTCTCCAATCTTGTCAAAAGCTGAGAAAACACAGAAAGACCATGGCACTTGTGTGCCGTTATTTGGCTTCTGTGCTCTTCCTCGCAGTGGCTCAGCTGCTATGGCCTGCACTGGCGATGCTGGTGCCGGCCCAGTACAGCGGAGGGAAGGAGATACCTGCAGGGACCCGCGCTCCCGCCTGGACATGGATGCAGGAGCAGAAGTGTGCAAGGAGCAGAGATGCTTGTGGGGAGAGAGTGAGGCCAGGGGATCCTGTGCTGAGCTCCTAGTCCGAACTATTCGGGACTCAGTGCCGTATGGTTATTACTTCAAGGCTGTTGACAGCACCATTTTGGAGGCACTAGGAGCTCTCCCTCCTCTGGGAGCACAGCTCTGCACATTCTCCAGGCACAATTCTAAAATCCTTTAAAACTTTCTCAGCACCATTGAACTTACCTATTTCTACTGACTGATGCTCTGGGGCTCTGCCTCCAGAGCCCAGCCTGGCTCAGGGGTAGTGCTGCTTTCTTGAGCATGCCAGCAAAATGTCTCCAGGAAGCCTTGGCTGCCCAGAAAGGCAGAGGATGGAATTCTTTCCTCTGCAAAGGAGTCTGAGAAGGCTCACCCTGGATAAAGTCCCTGCTGGGATAGCAAAATAATGTCACCTGAAGGTGTATACTACTTTGTCTTATTGTGTTGCCGTTCAGCCCACATATTCAGTATGTAGTGATATTTCAGGCTGCAATTTTGGCTTCCATTGGACTGAAAATTAGTGTCTCTACTTTGCCAGTGAAGAAGTGTAGAAAAGCTCATTACTGGCTAGCAAGGAGAGTTTTCTTTCAGATGTGCAATAGAGGAAGAAGGAAGAAATTCTATAGTGGCTTGGTGTTGGGTACTTTTATTCTTCCATACCTCCTGTTCAGAAAAACTGAAAACATAAGAAATCCCTCTCTCTGTCTGTGGAAAGACTGTTACATGTTTATGGTTTGGATTTCTAATGTGTTCTCCATCACTATCTGATGTGTTACTTTGGGCAAAGCATTTTCCTGCTCATTCCCCCAAGCTTCCCCAGCTGCAAAATGGAGATACTGAGACTGTTTAGAGCTTAGGGATGTATAAGTGGAAAGAAATATAAAAGAACATCATCTTGTGAGATACAAGGTTTCACCACGTCATGCAGTAAGGAAAACAGAACTACTAAATGTTCTTATGTTTCCACAGCTTCCTCTGAGTTCAGGCTTATCTTTAACACATGAAGTGGCTATTTTACAAGCATGAGTTGCACTCCAGTGCACAGCTGTGCCTCTGAGAAGTAATTGGATTTGGTACTTAGCTTCCTTTTGAGCCTTTAGAGTTATTGCTCCAGACATAGACGGTTGTGGGGGGAAACTATTTTTAATCAGTCTTAATCAGATCTTAATTTCACCTGCTTGCATTAAAAATTGTTTCACTGAGCATACCTCGAGGTAAATATGACAAAATCAGCTCTTAATTCTCAGTTACACTGCTGTCAGCAGCAGGAAACCCAAAGCTTGTCTCTCACGCCCTAAGGAAAACCTCTCTGTTTGCCTTACCATGGTTAGAGCCTGTACGAGCAGAGCAGGGAAAGAAAAATCATATATGTTCTGAGAATGCTGACCCATGTATGCATTCCAGACTGTGCTTGAAAGAAAAACCACTGAGGCTCTGTCTGGCTGTTTTTCAGTCTGCACTTCACTTTCTTCTGCCAAGCGGCTCCCTGCTGAGCTGCAAACTGTAATCTTCAAATTAGCTGGAAAACAAGCACCACCCCCCCCCCCCCCCAAAAAAAAAAGGACTGGAAATACATGAAAGACATGCAGGCTGTGTTTTCTGTAAATCAGATCTCTGTCATTTGCAGTCTAAGGTCTGCCCTGCAAGACAGTTTCCCTGTGTTTGAGAGACATCTTGATGTCTGCTGTTAGGTTTCAGCAGGTGCAATATGGGCAGAGTGCTGTTACACTGGGCTCTTGCACTGACAAATACCATTGTTTCATTCCCTCTCTTTCAGGTGTCGGACAGACTTGGACATCCCTCTCAACTTTTTCGCTATTCCCAGTTTGAGGACAGGGTTATAAACCCAATGAAATCTTTCTTCCCTCCATGTATTCATTTTGACCTGTGTGGAAGATGTTAAGAAATTGCTCAAAGATCTTAGTTCAAGCTAGGAATAATTTACGAGGGGCTTTATAGCTTGTATTTTCTTAAACTAGTCTCCTTTTTTGGCAGATGGTAAACAGAAATTAACAAGGCTGGTGTGTAAACCTTGCACAGGTTCCAGGCATGTTACTGATTTTTTTTATCATTTAAATTTTTCACATGAATGAGTGATCATCACCATTCTTATTATGCCAGCCCTTGACAACCTGCAGTTGTATGTTGTTGCGTAATGCCTTCAAGATGTTACTGATGGTGGGAGCTGAAATCCTGAGCACCTATTGGTTTGTGAATGTGCTGCTGCAGCTGGGTGGTACCTACACCAAAAACTTTTGTCTTCCAGAGATTTGGGAGTCAGGAGTGAACTGGAGTTTGGGAGTTCGCGAGTCAACTTCCCATCTTCCTTGGCTACAGGTGAGCCATGCCTGGGAAATCTTTACAGACCAATCCCAACTTGTGCTCCTGTCACATCATGGACTGGTCACTCGTGCTGCTCCCACGTGGTGAGCAGAACTGCCACCATGCTTGGGAATGAGGCTGGGTAGAGCCAGCCTTGCTTCTGCGGCTGTGGCACAGTGTCGTGTGATGCCAATCTAAAACAATCATTTACAGTCAGAAAGAAAGCATGGGAGGTGGGGGTGTGCAAAACCCAAGGAATTACATTTTGAAAGCTTTTGGCCATCTATGCAACTGGTGCAAATTGATTTCAGTGGGGCATAATTCACTAGCCTCGGATGAAGATCTAGCTCCAAGTATTTTAGCATTCTTCCTTTTCTTTCCCAAGACAATGCAATAAGACTTTAAAAAAAAAAAGTAAAACATTAAAAAGCCCAGTTTTTCTTATAGCTGTGCTATGACATTTCATAAAGCAGATAATTGTAGAGGAGATAAAAACACCTGGCATTTCTGAGCAGAGAGTGGAGATAATTTGCGTATAGGTCAAGAAATACCAAGGCTCATTGTTTAGTTTTTCACTGAAGTGCTTAAATAACATCTAGTTGAATCCAGAAACAAAGCTTAAAACACAAAGGACATTGCTGATTCCTACTGCAGGTTCAATTAAATCAACATGGCCTCTGGAGAATTTGGCCCAGTATAAATATCCCTACTGGATTTTAATTTTTTTTTTAAATGATGCATTTGAGAAAAATGAAAGCAATTCTCTCAGCAATGTTGTAGAGACAATCAGACCTTCTCAAAATGCCTCTGATTTTGCTTTCAAAAGAAATTGCTGTGTTGATTAGGGTTCTACTTACTGTGTTGTCTGGGTCTTCCAAAGGGATCCGGAAAACAACAAAAAAGGTCGTAAGCTAAAGACATTGGAGGAAGTAGGCAAATGCTTAATTTCTAGTCCATGCAGGCAGTTTGTATTTCCTGACAGATTTTATACTGAAGGCTGTGGGCACTGGGAGCCCCATGAGTAGTGCAGCAATAAGTGGTGCCACTGGAGATGGTGGTCAGGGATCCCACATGATCCAAAGTCTTCCGTGCTGTTCCAGATCATGCTTTAATCATAAAGCAGCTGGGATGCTTGGTAGGGACCCAAATGTGACTGACGTTTGGCAGATTGACAGGGTCATTTATCACCTTTCTGAATATGAAAGGTCTGTGATGTGGGCTGTAGCCTTTTAAAAATGCCTTTTGTGACTTTAAATATCATTTATACCTGATATGGTCTTATGAAAAGCACTTATGGCTACCCCAGTAGCTATGGCTATAACAATTAAAATCAGGTAAAAACATTAGAAAAATACAATCCGTTCTTCATTCTGTCATATTCTGTTACAGAATGAGAGGTCTTCCTGACGATGACTGTCCTGTTAAACAACTGGAAAAGACTGGCATTAGTAATTTTCGTAATGGGGCAATAGTAAGTGAGACCAAATAGATCTGTGAAGGACCTGCTTCTCTACCTGGTCACCCTTTCCCTGGAAAAGGGACCAATGAAATGGTGACTGTATTCTTCCACCTCTAAATAAACCAGACAGACAGATTTTTCTACAGCTGCTCAGAAAATGGCTGACCAGGAAAATGTCAAATGAAATTAAACGTCTGTATACCCGCTGGGAAGGAAATCACGCTAGTTACAGGTACATACGGGTAGCTCTAAATTAGCTATCCTTAGGTAACGTTAGGCGAGTGCTGCACAGCAGTCCCTCCAGCTTGGAAGGGGTGAAGGACAGCGAGGAAGCGTGCAGCCAGGGATGGAGGGGATGACCACCAGGGCCCAGGAGCAGCCTCTGCCCAGAAGGCAGCAGAAGGGACTGCAGCTCTTCCAGGCGGGAGGGAAGCAGGGGAGAAAGGGCTGAAGGTGTGTAAAGCCAGGCGCAGGGTGGAGAAACACAAGTGAGGGATGATCTTTCCCTACAGACAATGTGAGAAATGGAGGCGATCTAGGAAATTACTGGGCAGAGGGTTCAAAACTGTGCCCTGGACACGGCACAATTGGGATACGATACTTACTGTTGGAGAGAGCTGTTAGAAATGCACAAAGATTTTTACAAGATTTCCAGCAAGGGGAAAATTATGGATACTCATTCTGATCCATTGGATGATTCATCAATAAATAAAACATCATTGGTTTAGGTTATCCATGTATTCCACAGCTGGTACATGTAATAAGAGGGCAGGGATGATGGCTTGTAGCAAGCGGGGTACAGTTGCTTATTACAACTCACAGAAAAAAATGACCACAAAGGGTAAGATTAAAGAATCCAGGAAAAACACTTTCTGCTGGAACGTTATAAAACATTAGGATGCTGTTAAACCAGCTTAAATCAGAAGAAAGGGAAGTTGCAACAGGAAAAATAGGACAGCATTGTGTGTCTGTAATCATGTTAGTTCTAACTGGCTAATTGAGTTATAAGTTAGAATTCACTTTGGAGAGCTTGAGGCACACATCAGTGCAAATCAGCATTATTTAGTCATCACTAGCTCTTTGCAGGCAGAGTAATCTGATAGTAGCGAAGAACTAGTAATGATAGATTTATTGCATTTTTTCACCCTACGTGCCTTCCAAGCACTTAATTTGCGAAGTTTGCTGGTTAATACCTCCATCTGTGCTGTCAGAAATTCTCTTTCTCCTCTCAAACTTTATTAACCTGGCAAGAACATCCAAGATAGCATCCTCTATCTCAATACATAATCGTTGCAGAAACAATTTTTTTTCATAAAAAAGAAGAATGTGACTTTGGGGGAGAGAGTCTCTGTTTTATTTACAGCCATTAGAGGTGAATGGAGCAGGATAGCTGCCCTTGCTCTGTTGGCCTCTACGTAGAGGAATTGCATGTGTTGCCTCAAAAATCACATAGCAATTAGTCCCAGACCTCTTGAATCCTGATTCAACCTCTTACAAAGAAGTCTGGTCTTTACATTTAAATTGGTTGCAAACAAAGCTGATGAAAAATCCTATTGAAATTGTCATTTTAAAAAATCTTGCTTTTTTTTTTCTTTTTCTTTTCCCCCTAATCTTTTAAAGCAGCTTTGATGAGGACAGAAGCCTGTGCACCTGAATTTCATGTCAGGAGATGTCCTTCCTTGCTTTTAACCACAGCGGTTTCACTGTGTGGACTACAGAACTGAGCCACCAGCATTTCCAGGAGGTTTCAGTTATTCATTATTGGTGATTTGTCCAAGAACTTGTTGGCAAGGAATTTCTGTTGGATACGCATGTTTGAGGACAGATTCCCTAGCTGGCCTAAATCAATATTAATTTGCAAAAACTGACGAGCTGTACCTGTTCTATGTTCATAGGGTTTTGGGGTGGGGGTTTTTTTGTGTTTTGTCGTCAGTATTACTAGCTGTAAGGGTGGCTGAATAGTCTTCTGGAGGAAAACCAAAGAGCATTTAGCTGTATCTCTCTCTCTCCCTGTGCGTTCCATCAGCTCATTTATACAGGGCGAGTTTTTTTCCAGTAGTCATCCAGCTGTAGTTTACAGTTTTTCCTGCCAGGACAATCCTGCTCTCCCCTGCGCTTGCGGAAGGTGGCATGGTGCTGAATTCAGCTGGCTCCACAAGTGAGCTGAGCCCGGGCTGGCCTTGCCAGCCTTCTTAATGGGAGAGCTCTGCTGTGTGCTGGGGCAAGCCAAAATGACGGGAACGGAAAAAAGAGAGGCAGGCAGGCAGGGAGGGAGGGAGGAGTACACGTACTGCAAGCACCAGGTGGAAATGGCTGAGCTCCCAATTTAGTTCCCTTGTGGCTTTGGGCTTCGAGTTTGCTTCAAGTTCTGCCACCGTTGTTCACCTGTATTAGCAACAATACCAACAATTTTTCATTCAAATGCTCCTAGGTGTTCTTGCGCAGTCTTTAAGGCTTGTGTATAAATTCTGTGCCGATACACGAATGCCACAGTGTCCCTGATCACAGAAAAAATTGCATTTGGGACCCGTTTCTATTTCAAGCTGTTGGGAAATTCCTATTTCCTGAAATGAATCTTTTTCTTGTTCTAGGAAGTGCAGAAGGTGACCTACATTCACAGGCTTATTAGCAGTCCTTTGATGAAGGGATTCCTCTGTGTGTGGAGATTTTTTACGTTTCGAAGTTCTAGGTGCAAAGAAGCTAACAAGGAAATAGAGGGGAGAGGAGATCTGTGCCTGCAAACATAGCGTAAGTGATGATAAACCGCCAGAGCAAATGCCGCCTACAGCACATCGAGCCTCTTCTATCCTCTTTCAGTATTTACATAATCTCCACAATACACATACCTTCAGCACCCGGGAGGAGACCAGTGTAAACCAGGAGATTGCGGCATTAGGATTCCTAGCTGCTCTAGGAGGCTGCTGGATTTCAATATGTTCTCCCATATGTTTTAACACTTTTGCATTTCTTCCATCTGTTTCTGGGAAATGTGAAGGAATTTAATGATCTTTTCTAGGGTTATTAAACCAACAGCTGTTGTCATTAATAGAGGACATTCTTTACAGCAGTGTGCAAATTCCAGTGATAAATCCAGCCCTGTCACCCTGTATTTCTTTTTAATGAATATAGCATTTGTACTGAAACTGAGGTTATGAATACAGTGAGTTCTTAAACTATTATTTTATGATATAGCTTTGGCATAAAAATAGGGCTTTTTTTTTTGTTCTCCCTGCCAAAAAGCAAACTGAAAGACGGGGAAAAAGTTGCTCAAAAGAATAGAATACATCACAATTGAATAGGCATTTTTTGGTGAAGTTTATTTGCAGAAAGAAATTATCTTTTCCTGTTCATTTTAAAGGTTCCTCTGGCATGCAAAATTGATAGCGACTTTTATTGTATTTGGAGCGGCTTTTTGCCTTCAGTGACTTATTTTCCTGCATCATAATGAAGACTGTAAATATCTGCTTGGATACACTTTATGTCTAATTACACACTACCCTGTTTTTCAATACTTTCACTTAATACCGTATAGTAAAGAGCTTTTTTGCTGCATCACTCTGATTTTCTTACTTTTTTTTTTAAATAGTAACATAACCCAACATAATAATTACAATTTTGAGCTCAGTGAAATACATAATATAAAGTAATGATATTTTATGTACTTGCATAGTGACCCGATACCTAATAATTTCAATAACTTTTCTTCAATATTTAATATTCTCTTGAAGGCTTTCAGAGCTGCCTAGCACCTGCAAGTGGGAAGAACAGAATATTCCAGAGCAGCAGAATCTTCTTTGGGCAGCCTTGCTTTGTCACGTACGGCTGTCATTCCAGGCTTGTGAAATGCAGTAAGATTTGGCATCCTTAAATCTGATTGAAAACCAGATGCGATTTGAACTTGTGTCCCACTTAGTCTGGATTCACAGAGCATGAATATCTGGCTGTAGTATAGGACTCAGAATAAATAAGTTTCAACGCATTCACCTTGCCAGGCTGCAAATCTAAGTCGTTAAATAACAGAACTGTAAAATGCACCTGTTTATTGTCAGATACTGTTTGTAACCAACTTAACTCCATTCTGGAGAAGGATAAGTGGAGTCCTGATCTCTGCAGTTTGAGACTCCAGCAGAGACTGCCCTAATCCCCTTCCCCACCTCTCGAGGAAGCCTGTTGCAGTGTGCGACCACCCTCCCGGTAAAGAAATACTTCCTCATCTCCAGTCTGAACCTCCCCTGGCGCAGCTTGGAGCCATTCCCAGGCATCCTGTCCCTGGATCCCAGAGAGAAGGGATCAGCACCTCCCTCTCCACATCCTCTCCTTGGGAAGCTGCAGAGAGCCATGAGGTTGTCCCTCAGCCTCCTTCTCTCGGAAGCAGACCACCCCAGAGCGCTCAGCTGCTCCTCGGAGGACATGAGCACTTCCAGCACTTCCAGCACTGCCACCAGCCTCCTCGCCCTCCTCTGGATGCGTTCAAGGACCTTCATGTCCTCCTCCGACGGTGGGCCCCAGCACGGCACACAGCGCCCAAGGTGCGGCCACACCAATGCCGAGTACAGCCGGATGACGATAAGTTCCTCTGTGGCTGCTGTTTTAATGTGGGAGATATTTGAATGAAAGCAATTAACATTAGAAAAACACTGTCTTCTAACATCACTTTCAAAGTATTTTAAGTATTTCAGCTACAGCTGTAGAGAAACAGCCAGGAGACTTCTGATGAATTTCACTTAGGAGTAATCATGCATTTGTGTCATTAATAAACAAAAACAAGAAGAAAATGCTTTTCTCTTGTCTTCTGTGGCTTAATCATCCTGAACCTTAAAAAAACAAAGCACACAACAAAGTAGTTTTTCATCTGGACTGAAATGCATTTTGAAATTAATTGTTTTACTGACTTGAAGCTTTCATAAATTGGATTAGAATCCCATATATATACTAGCCACGGGTAATGGGTGATCTGGCCTGTTTGTTATCTTTCTAAGGATTTTCTCACCTAGCATTTTAATTAAAATAATCCCTACGCTGACTTCGTAAGCAGAGGTGGGCAGGAGCTGAAAAATTCTCTCTGTCACGGGAGAAGATTTGGACTGAAATTACCGGTTTAAGGGGGATTTACCAAACCTGCACAAAATGAAGATATTGGAACGGGAATTAATTAGCATGGAAATGACTGAACATGGTTAAATGCGTATGTCTTGTTAGCATTCAGCATTGCTACCATGAGAGGGAAGAATAAGACATGAAAAAGAAGGGATAAAACGAGCAAGAACAGGAAGAGAAAAGACAGCTGTTTCTTGATCTGTGGTACTCCTTTCAATAACCTTGCAGACCAATCCAAGGAAGTAATGCTAATGATTCATAATAAATAGTTTCATTGTAGCACATCCATGTCCAAGGGCTTCTGGCTGCATTAGAGGTAATTAATAAATGATTATGCATCTATCTGAGGGCTTTATGCTGTCACTTAGTGCTGCAGTATGTGCCTTCTTTGGGAAATTGAAAGCAGTAACTGAAATTTAGAGGTCTTCACAGACTTTTTGGTATATATTCTTTTTTTCCTTTTTGAGTCAAAATTCTCTTAAAAGTAGCAATCCTTTTCCCAAAGAGCAGGTGCTCAGCTACTGTGATTGTGAACAACCTACAACTTCACAGGTCTATGGACAGTGGGACAGCTGTACAGTGACACAGATGGATGGATTAAACACTCGACATTCACCTCTGCAGAGAAAGATCCTGTTTTGAAATACAAAATGGAACTGAAATAGAAGTAGAGCCTGTGTGAAATTTCAACCCTGGTGTGGATACTTACTTTGAACAGAAATATTTGCTACTTTTTTGACAAGCTGGACTTGCAGTCTCGTTCGTTTCAAAGGAGAGAGAAAGGAAAATGACAAATGCAACTTGTCTTTAAAGAGCAGCAGGAACTCTGGATCATTTCTTCCTTGCAGCATTTCCCCTTAAACAGGACTTTTCCGTGGATGCTTCAGGTTGACTTTTTAAAACTGGTTCTGGGCTTTATTTTCTGCTTCCTAAGGAACTTGTTTGGGGGCAATTTTTCTGGCAAAAGTGGGACCCTCAGAAAGAGAAGCGGGTTAGAAAGACACTTGTTCCCCAGGAGCCAGGGACCCTTCTTCCCTGCTGCTGGTGCCTGTGCCTTCACACAGGGGAAGCCAGCCGCTGCCGGAGGGAAACGAGCACCTCCAGGCACCAGCTGCTTCCCCGGGCATGGAGCTTGCCTTGGCACCACAGGCAACATGGCTTTTATCCTCTCCCGCTTAATTTGCCACAAGGTCCCTGCAACACTCGTCTCGGCACGCGTGCTCGAGTGGTGCTAAGCAGCCCTCTCTTTGTGGGGTCCCTCGTGTTTCTGGGACACTGTAACTCATGGTGGGGTTGATATCTGAGGAGTGGTGTTTCTTCCCAGCAGAGCAGCAGTTAGAAAAGAAGTATCTTTTGCATCATGGAATTAAACAAATATCTTTGTTGAGGGGAAAATACAAGACCGATTAAAACTGTCAGCCCCAATGTGGGAAGAAGAAAGAATGCATCCACTGCATGCCACTGATCTGATTAAAGAAAAGGGATCAGTGAAGTGTCAGAATAATTTTGCTCTCTGGTTAAAACCCTGAAGTACAGGCTATTCTTGAGAAGAGCATTTGGAATCTCATCACCGAGTTGAGCTCTTTTACCCCTTTCGTACGTCTGATGTGAGTGTGTAGCTTGAGGAGACAAGGAACATGAGGAATAATCTGAAGGTAGGTGTCCAGAAAAGGAGGAGTAACCAATGGTGCATTTTAGCCCTTCTGGCTTGGTGGTAGTTGAAGCTACTTTGTCAAAGGGCCCAAACAAGCTCTCTGGCTTGACGTTCTCTGCTCCCTGCCCCACCACAGGATGGGCTCCTGCAGAGGCTGTCAGATTCCTTTAGGACGCAAACAAACAAAGCAAAACTTTTTAACTGGGCTTTACAAGAATCAGGCTAAACCCCAAATGAAGATCCTGCCCGCCCCAGCGGCAGCACGGGGCAGCTCCTGTGCCCAGCGCCTCCAGCCACCCCACGCGCCCTCCCAGCCACGGGACGTGCCAAGGCCAGGCACATCTGAGGGATGCAAAGGCATATTTAAGCTAAAAATACTGCCAATACGTTGCTGCCTGGGTAAATTTCCTAGGGACACGTGTTTGTATCAAGCCAGAGAGCTTGTTTGGGCCCTTCGACAAAGTAGTTTCAGAACTGGAGTTGATAGTGTCTGCACATGCTGGTGGTGACCGTATGGTTATACTGATTGCACAGGGTCTGCAAGAAGTGAGCAGGAATCCGACAACCACCCTTCCTTAATTATATGCAAAGTTAGAAACAATATTGCAAATATTTGTTAGGGGAAACTTTGAAAAAAAATACCTTGCACTTGCTAATTCAGTAGAAACCTGAGATAAATAATACATCATTACGTTCACAGGCACATTTCTAATGGCTTTTTCCTCTTGCTGCCCCAAGCCGTGGGTCCTGCATCTGTATATTAGTACAACTACTTCTGTTAGGAAAAGCGAAGCCAAACCCCGAAGAGCTGAAGCGCATTTCAATGTATTTTTCTGTATGTAAAAAGAATTGCATATGGTCTCTCTCTGCCAGACCGAGGGGCACTAACTGCCCCAGCCAGCCTGCCTGGGACCTCTGCCCGTGGCCAAGAGCCCCCCTTGCAGTCAGGCCAGTCCTCGGTCCTTG
>JANZLQ010000089.1:618185-639448 GCA_026212715.1 Elanus axillaris | reverse complement strand
GTGCTGTGGGACTGTGTCCTGCAGGTGCAGTCGCTTCCCGGCCTGTGCCGTGGGTACCCTCAGCTCCTGGCTTGTCCGCCCTCCCGGGGCAGCCATGCTCCTGCTGTTCCCCAGCGTGCCCACAGTCCTCCCCTCTCCAAAGCTAGGCTTAATCTGCAGTATTGCCACTGCTGTGTGGAAAAGTTGCCTAAGAATCATTGCATTTCAGAAATGCAGAATCCATCCGGAAAGGGGAGATTGCATCTGCAATATACCAGGGCTTGGTACTGTTTTAAGTGTAATGCCTCCAGCATTTTTCACTTTCAAGGTGACAGTAATTGAAAGATGGATTCCTGTAATTTTGGCATTTATAATTCGACTGAGAAAAGGTCAGCTTCTTCATGGAATCTTGTTTAAACTGGTAGAATGGCATGGAAATATCACATTGTCTTTCTGATAGTGTCGCCAGTGCTTTGATTAACCACAGGTTCAATCTGTAATGCAGAATAAAACCCAAATGCCGCAAAGAGCTCCATAAGAGCCTAGTTCAAAGCGCCTGAGACATCAGTAGAAATATTTCCTTTGATTCCCCTGATTTCGAGATCTGGTCTAGCTGAAACACTGAGAAAAAGAGAAATCAGTGTCATTATTCAGAAATGCATCGTTTAGGCCTGGGGGAACCAGGACCCCTTCCCCGTGGCTCGGGAGCCCAGGAGCTGGAGAAGACCCCTCTGTGGAAAGACCCCACAGGTGCCCTGGCCCTGGGGGTGCTAATGGGCCAGCTGGCCCCAACCAGCCCCATCTGTGTGGCCCATGGTGCTATTTAAGCCCAGCGTGGGGCTACATTCCTTCCCTCGTCTGGGCTGCCGGAGCGCTGGTCCCAGCCCCGCCACGGCCTGGCCATCAGCACCACGGCTGCATCGGCAGCTCGCCCGGGGTCCGCTGCTCCAGCCTGGTGAGTCGCTTGGGTCTTCTACTGCTGATTCGTCCTGCGCTGGCTAATGCGTCCCATGATCAGGGGTGCAGCGGGGGTCTCAAAGTGACTTGTAAAATCCTGTGCTGGAGACTAAATAGGATAGGCCTGGAAAGCTGGTGTGATACCCCTTATCTTGCTGAGCAGCTACAAGAGCTGGGCTTCCTCTGTGGTCGTTTTCAGTGTTAATTTTAGTTCTGTGGATCCCCACCATCCCCAGCCCTTTCACCCTTTTCCTGCAAAGTTTTGGCTTCTGTTTTTATGAGGAGAGGTCGTGGAGGGGAGCAGGCTTGCTGCGTAGCACCTGCATCTAAACAGATTTTTGGCCCTGGAAGTGCTTCTTCAGGTGTCTTGGTGATGAGCCTCTCCCTTGCAGCTCTTGCTTTGTTTGCATCATCAGTGCCTTTGCAGTGGTTTACTACTCCTGCCTTACGCTGTCTGCAAAGTGAAGGTATGCTTGATTAACTCTTCCAGCACATCGTGGCCTTTGAAATGTGGCTGTGCATTACTGGAGGAAGAGTGTGGTGACTGTGATAAAGACGATATTGCTGTCTTTGGGATCAGGGAGTGCATAAAAATCAATGGCTTGGACTTTGTGTTGCTTGTTCCTGGCACCAGGGAGTGGCACTGCCATGTGGGGGAGGCCTTTTGGGGAGGCCTGGCCGGACCCCGGGCGCTGGGTCTGGGCGAGGGCTGGAGATGACGTGGGTCAGCAGAAGGCATTGCTGTCCTCGGCACCGACCTGCCCCTGCTTCCCGCGGGCGCTGCGTGGGCTGGCTCTGGTGAACGTGCAAACAGGGCGGCTGTGGCTGTTCTCTGCGGGCTCACAGCGGCTGGACTTGCTCTCCGCTGCGGCTGAAGCGCAGCGTGGATCCGGTGAGCCGGATGGTGTCCTGCAAGGCACCTCCCTGAAAGCAGGGGCTGGGGTGGGGATGGCTGCTGGAGGCACAGGGAGACTCGAGTCCCGCCGCTGGCCAGCCGAGTGCATCGGACACCCGCGGTCCTGACCGGAGAGTCTCCTGGTCTGGGTGGGCGAGTGCTGGGCGATGGGGTGAAAGTTACAGTTAATGCTTTGAGAAACACTTTTAATTCTGGACTTTGTATGCATGTGACTTGTTCCTTCAATACTTGCTGCCGCATCTGCACCCTAACAATGCTTGATCAGTCTTGTAAGGACAGACGTGTATGTGGTGCCTGCCCACAATTCCCTCTCCCAAAAACGAGGAGCGGCTGTACTGAACTTGTTCTTGGCTCATCCCTCCTCCTGAAGGCACAGCAGACTGAGCCTTGCTGGGTAAGACTGCTGCAATCAGAACTGCTCCCTTCCCATGCAGAGGGGTGGTTTGTGCCGAGCGTGGGGCTGTGCACCTTTCTTCTTTCCAGGGCATATGGCAAGGGTCTGTCTGATGAGAATCATGACATAGGGGAAGGGGAAAATGTCATCAGCAGTGACACATAGAAGTAACAAATTCTGGTGGGTATTTCAGGAAAGGTTCTCGGGTTTAGTAAATGAACAGCTGACAGTTTTCTTTGTATTTAAAGCAAACAATTATTTATGTACTCAAAGGAATGGTGCTGAGCTCTGAAGGTGGGGGATGCTGAAAATTATTTGAAATACAGATTCTTGAGCTCAGCTGAGGCTGTCTCTCCTGATGGAGTAAATTAGAGCACCAACTTTGAGCAGAGATGCTCAGAGAAAATTGGGGTGTGGGGACTGCAGCTTCATTTGCCGGTAGCTTTTGCAGAAGATCTGCTTACTCTTCTATCTGTTGACATTGCAGCGAGAGATCTTAGCTTTCCAGCTTGTGCACCATCTGAAGCTTTGCAGCTGAATACAGGGATGAATGTGGGGGATGTTAATGGTGGCAAGCTGGTGCTGCGCAGCAGCAGTGCCCTCGCTGGTGGAAACAGCCTCTCTGAGCTCTGGAGGGGACAGAGATGCTGTGGGCCTGCCTGGGGATGTGCAGGTCCCACTCTGCTTCCTGTGCTGTGGGAAAACTGGGGCTGTGGGGTGACGAACCCTCCCGTGCAGGTGGAAGTGGAATTTGTGTAATAGGAAGTCTGTTTCCTGTGAACTTCAGGAAGAGCTGAGCAGTTTGCAAGGTATCTGGCGAAGCCACAGCAGCATTGCAAAGGATCAGACTACTAAGTTATTGCTGGCTACACAGACAAAATACCATGAAACCCTACGACAGCTTATGTTAGGAAACCGTATAATCTTCTGTACGTGGACCCTCTTTGCTGGAATAATTTTATCTGACAAAAGTCAGCCTTCAGGCATTTTTAGGAAAAAGAAGTGAAGGGCTGCTAGATAGGGGAGACTTCTTGCTTCTTGAAATAATCAGTTCATGTAATATTTTTCATCAACTGACTTTTCTGAAAGACAGTCTCTTGTTGCAATAGTTCATCTTCAGCTTCCGTTTTTCAGAATGATTGTGAATAAAGTATCACATGTCGGGAAACATTTTCCACTGGCTTAGTGCTGTGTGTTTCTATTTATAGATTCACTGTTTGTGTTTATTTCTAACACACTTTGCTATCAAATCCTTTCAATAATTCAGGAAAACATAAACAGCAGAAGTTGCTGGGCATGTTAGAAGTATGCTGTCAGGGGAGAAATATATCCTGGACCATCAGTCTTAAGGGTTGAAGAGTTTTATAGGGGAAAATCCACTAATAATAGAGTAGAAAAAGCTAAGGGGACACTTTATTTAACAGGCTAGAAATTGAAAAAAATAAAAGTAAAGACTCATGCTGGTGTGAAGGCAGGCATATAGGGGCAGTACACATGTAGAGAATAAATTTTTATATGCAGTCTGCATCTGTCTTATCTCTCTTTCCGCTTGTTCTGTGGACTTTGCGAGTGTGGAGCTGAAGTGCTTCTCTTGTATTCACTGTTTGTGCAACTCGGTTTCCATGTCTGTTGCATCATCTGTGATTTAACAACTTAAGACTGTAAGTGGGTTCGAAGACTGCATTGACATTCATAGAAGAGAATCACTGTGGACTGAGAAATGCAGAAATGTCTGGCTCAAAGTGAAAGTGGCAAAGTGGCAGTCCCAAGAACATACTGGGAAAGTATCCTTATAAATTTACTACTGCTGTAGTAAATTACTCTTTTTACAGGTATCCTATGACCCCCAGTGTTGCCAGCTTGCTTGTCATGAGGTGTTTGTGTTTGGGTTTTTTTTACTTGCTTGAATATCTTGCGAATCAGCAGAATGGATGGGTAAATACAGGTTTGCAGGTCATCACCAGATCAGAAGGGCTTTGGGCTCCCACTTCTGTTGAACTGAAAGGTCTGAGCCTTCTTGCTCTTCTATGCTGCAAGCAGGTCTATTAACACTTGACTTTCATACCTAGAACATTATCAGAATGACAAATTTCTTGACAGCTGCTTGCTCAAATTGTCAACCAGCATGTTCCAGTAAATCGTTGAGAGGTACTTGATGTTGAATGTATAATGAAACTGCCTCTTGCTGCAGGTGGGCATGATTGTTCCCATTTTTCTTCCCATTTATATAAAATGTGGCAGTCCTGATACTATTCATTTGCATAGATGTCACTTGAATTGGAGTTAAGATCCTGAAGTGTAATTTTAATTGCTCTGTGTAAACAGACTTAAGTTCAGAAATAACTGTTTTGTGTGCTTGACAATGGTCTGAATGTACCACTATCCCTAGGGCTATGCTTAAAGGAAGGGTGAGAAGACCTTTCGCAATCTCATTAATTAGCATCACTGTGCCTTGGTGAGACGAGTCATTTTCAGGGGAAGACCTGGATTCCTCTCCTCTGTCTTAATCCCTTTGGGACAAGCCATTCTGTTGGATTGTCTGTGCTACAGCAGATGCTGCTGAAATGCTGTCTAATGGACGACAGTGTTATTTGACTGACAGAAAAGCTGCACCTCAGCTAACCGTTTGTGGGCCAGGAGGCATTTTTACAAGTATGAATATTCCTACTGACTTCTAAGAATTTTAAGAGTCTGTGCAGTCTGAATAAAGGCATCGTTATTCAAGATCAGTGTGACGTGCCACGCTAAGTACCAGAAAACCTGCATCCTTACAGGCTTTCTGCTTGAAACCAGTACAGCTGGCAACCTCGGCAGCAGCTTGGGTCATCAGCTCCAGTACTTCTTATCGCACCGCTTTAACTGCTGGATGTTTCTATCTCCTTTTCATATTCCAGCAGGATTTCTAGTACCCAGAGTGACCCGGGGGAGAATACACAAAACTTGATAGAACTTTGAACTGGAAACAAATTCTGTGTCCTGCAGCTCACCCAGCTGGAAACACCTGAGTGCTGGTGATAAAGTAAACTAACAGCTGAAATGTATCCCTCGGATCACCTGACAAATATCTTAATTAGAGCTTTAAAAAAAAATAATCCTCTAAATGAGTTGCTGATAGCAAGAGCACTTTAAAGGAAGTGTCTCAGTGGTAGGGGGTTAATCTCTCTCCTGCGCTGATGGTGTCACCTTCTTAGACGGGTGGCACATAAATATGCATCATTACATGCTTCTAGTAGGAAGCTATAAAAATGGACACCATGCAAATATTTCTTAGGGCTGAGGAAAAAAGGGCCCCTTTCTGTTCTTCACTGCTGAGCAGTGAGGGATGGATGCAGCATCAGCATCCCCAGTGAACAGCAGCACAGGGAAAGGCAATTATGAAGAAATATGTGCCTGCAGCGGAGGAAAAAGACGTTTAAAAGGGCTGGAGGAGGGATGTTGAAGCCTGACTAACAGTGTCCCTGGACTACTGCAGACGTGCATCTGAACACTCAAATGTTCAGAAGATGCACTTTGAAGAGCTTTTGGCCAAAGCACCTGCTGTCTCTGAATAAATGAAGAAATGATCATTTAATGACACCATAGCGAGCTTGAATATTATCTTAATTTCTGTCCTATGTCTGTGGTTTGGACCAAAGAGATGCCAATCTGTGACTATGTGCTGCAGTGCTAAATACCATTAACCATTAGTGATTAAACAATTTTGTAAGTGATAAGCATTACCACTGTTAACTCTAGCTCTTTTCATTCCTTGCTGCTGTTTCTAGATGTTTGAGTAAAGGCAGGGTAAAATAATCCATGACTGATTTATTTTTAATGGTAGTTTTGTGCTAAAATGCAGTGGTTGAATGTAGGTGAAATAAAACTTGGGAAAAGTGTCTTATCTGTGGGATGGACTAGTTAAAAAAAAACAACAACTGAAAAGGTTTAAGGTATGAAACAGAGGTAGCAAATCTTTTAAGAGAAGGCTAGGAATGCTTTGTCCTGTGCTAAAACTTGAGTACCGTGTGCTCTGTGGTATTGTTTAACCTCATCACCTCTCCTCTGGCTAGCAGCTCTCTGCTCCTTGCCTTTCTCCATAATGCCCTTCCTTGCAAATTATCTGATTAACACAGCGAACTTAAGCACAGTAAACTGTATTTGAGTTTTGTGGGTCCCATTTATAACTAGAAGAGTGGCTCAATTACTTGAGTCTGTTTTCCCTAAATGTACCTTTTATAAAAATGTATTTTCTTTCCCAGCTTGCCTTTCTTGCACCCTGAGAAACAATGTCACTTAAAACCATGGGCTATTGAGTCAGGTGCTGAGTTAGGTAACGTCGTGCTGTTGTTGCACCAGTGTTCATGCTGTCCCCTTTGAACCTCTCCACCTGTGTGAACTGTGCAGTTAAACACTGACTGCTAGTTAAGTTTTGGAGTGCAATTCCTTTATTTGCACACATGAAAGATTGAAGTAGAGGCTTGAATTAAAAGCTCATCAAACTAGGACAGAAACTTGTTTACAGAATGATTATAATGATATATTGTAAATTAACAATTCCAACATATCTAAAATACATGTATGTAGATCTATTTTAATTTTAATCTCTCTCATGAATTAGAGCCTTGCTGCAACTCTGCAGGGGGTTAATGACACTTTTCCACTACATTCAGTAAGAGTGTGATCCAGTGTGGAATGTTCCATGTAATTATCGAGGGAGTGATCATCTTGGCTTTTCCAAGATAATATTTAAGTGGAAGAAATATGCTCTATATCTGATAGCAAAAAGTGGGGGGTTTGAGATGCTTTACTGATTTGTACGGTAAGTAAGCTTAAATTGTATACCCATTTTAAAAATACAATTTGCAGAGCATATTAATAGCACTCAGTGGGGTATGCAAATTCTCATTTGTGTGGGACTTTCAGGTTTTTGAGATTTTTTCATCTGGTGTAGGAAACTATTGGTAGAAAAGTCTTTTGACATGACCAGATTTGATTTGGTTTTAAGTGTTACTTTATTATAATATGCAGCAAAATGAAAAGTTCTTTAACATTTAGTTCTGAAAACATTAGAGCATGCAACTTTTGGAGCACTTTTGGTTTTTCCCCTAAACTAAATTTCAGGAAGAGCATGATGCATTTGTAGTGCATTAGAGGTTTTGATAGAACTGGACTTTTTAGCAGTGCTTCTGACTTTCAAACTTGCTCAACAAATGAGGTGTATAGATATCCCACTCAATGGCCAAGGATGTTATTCTTCCTTCAAATGGTCTGTCAAAGAAGCATAATCAATCTGGAGTTGTGGAAAAAGTCTTTCCTGGATTAGACAAGAAAAAAAATTTTTTAACTGAAATTAGGAAATGTGGGGAAGATACATAATGCTGAAACCTACCTGTTATTTTGAAGTTATTCCCCTTTCTGAAGGCTAGGAAAGTGTAGGTAGAACTAGAGGTAATTCACTAATTCTACCCCAGTTAATGCAAGTCCTTTGCCATAGCAGTTAATGCGTAATTCCCAGCGACAATACAATATCTCCTGTACTTTTCCAGGAAAGATACTTATGCTTATTAGACAAAAATAACTGCACAGAGTGCTAATTCACTGTTTGGTGTCTTAGACAAGCGAGAAAATGAAAGACTGGCCTTAAAGTGACTTAATGGGCAGTGAGCAATCTCTGTTCCTGTTAATCTGTGTGACATGGGTGCTCAGGTACTACACTTCAGCTCGTTATCCAGCCCAGTCTGGTGTGTCAGGATGCACTGTTGCTGTTCTTTCTGCTGGGTACTTCCAATTTTTTGACATTAATACCTTTATAGTTATGTTTTTAGAGGTGGTCAGCCATTGGGAACAAGCATTTCATGCAGGCCTGTATGACATTAAGTAGTACCTTTGTAGATATCAAACACATTGAACAGAATATTAGCCAGCAGCCAGCCTGAAATCTTGACATTTACTGAAATGGTGCAGAAAAGGATTGCTTACTCGGAAGGTGACATTTCTGAATTAACAAAAAGCGCTCCAGTAGACATCAGGAATGGGATATGTCACCAGACTTCAGAGATCAGTAGTGTAGAAGTCCCAGACCTGAGCCTGGTGTATTGATACACGGAATTTTTAATATCTACAAAGAGAAATGAACTATGTGTCCTGCAGTTCATTGCACCCTAAGGTAGACCTTTAAATTGGTCAAAGGATGTATGCTCTAGTGTGCCTGTTCCTAATTATGCCATTCATTAGAAAGCCAGTTGAGCTACCCAGCTTGGATGTAGGTTTGTGTCACGGGTGTTTGAAGTCAGAATTGAAGCCCTCCACTGCAAAAAGGGATTTGATGCAAACCATTTTGGTCAGTGGAAGATTCTCCAGGTGGACCTCAGTATTTGCCACAGCTCTCGTTCCTGTCCATGAGCTTTTTGGAGATTTGCGGTAATGGGATGAATAGATAAAAGGTGCAGTCTCTCTCCAGGATAACTACCTGTACACCCGTTGATGTTCTCATGGGAGTTTAAGGCTGCGAATCACTGTTAATGGTTGGGATAATGCGGAAAATTCTTAGCACATACTGAAGTGTTATCAGTAAATATGTGCTATTAAAATGATCGGCAGTTGGTAGAGCATATTTGTGTAGATGGGTAAGATTGAACAATTGCAGGTCTTAAAATAATGCTGAAATATAAACCTGTTTTCCTATGCTCCTCTTAATTACCATATGTAACCTCTATTACCAAGGAGTGTATAAATGTACATGTGCTGTGTAGACATCCACAGATATTTCTGAATGTTTTCTTAACCGATCAACAAAATAATGGTGTGTTGAGATTAGATACAGGAAGTTTGACCCTTGAAGGTTAATATTTTCTGAATTAATTGGATGATCCACTGGGGAATTTCTCAGAGGAAGGTAATTACATTTCTTTTTCAGTAAATGGAGTGCTTCACTAGTTTAACAGACTTTTTTTTTTTTTTCTCCTAGGGAAATATATGGTATATTAGAATGTTCTTTAACTCTTTCAAAGAGCAGAAGCTTGCTCCTTCTATTGAGATGGTGCTTCAGAGTTTTTAGGAGAAGCTGTTTTCTTGTATGAGCATGTAGATATAATTTAAGACATGCATTTATTTTCAGTAGTAGACTGACTGTCTCAGAGCATACTCTTGACACATTTTGATATTTAACATGTCTGGATGCCTTCAAAAAGAGCCCTTTAATGTTGTTCGTTGTTTTTCCCCTCCTTTACATCTGTACCTGACCTTAGACTAAATTGTTCTTTCACCTGTTTTTCCTAACTGATTTTTTTGAGACCTCAGATCATTCCCCTTTGCATTCTCTCCAGCTGATGTCTTGCAGCAACATCGTGTTGCTGATTCACATCCCATCTATCATCCACAATAATTGCCAGATGCCTTCCTCTGTGACTGCTGCATAGGCAGTTGTTTCTCATCCTGTATTTGTACAGCTGGTTATTCCTGCCTTTTTCCTACTGAGTGGCCGGGGGAGGCAGCCTGAGAAGCAGAAAAGGCCTTCATGCTCTGCAAGTACTGTTCAGCAATAGCTGAAGCACACCTGTGTTATCGGCACTGTTTTGGTCACAAATCCAGCACACAGCACCATTTGGTTTTGTGGTGTCAGTTATACATGTCTTAAAAAGATCCATAGGGAATAATGAACAAGGTCGTCTATAACTCCTGTATGGTCCTTTCTGTGACTTGGCTAGAGTATAGAGAGGCTAATGGCAGTGAAAATTACTGTGTTAATCACTGTTAACACATTGAATTTGGGAGCTACAATTCTGCATCTCCTGAAAATGAAAAAACATGAATTCAGTTTCTTCTGAGGTCTGATGTTCGCAGACACCCTGCTCATACCATGCAAGATGATGTGACCTCCTGCTTCTTCCTTCTTGTGAATCTCTTTCCTCAAAGAGGAGGGAAGAGTGCTGTTCCTAAAATAGCAGTGGCTGAACGATAGTAAGTGGCTTTGATTTTGATCCTCAAAAGCAAAAAAACACTAGGCAGGGTATACTTTGTATTCAGCATTTATATGTTCACCCAAAAATTGCTTTCAAGGCTGAACTTTTAGCTGTGGGCCTATCTGCAACCCTGTCATACAGATGTGTCAAAGTTTAAAACTATATAATGCCAGTGTTATCTCAGCACAGGCAAAATAGCTGAATGCACAGGATATTTAACAAACTGTTTCCCACATGAAATTCCCTCTGTCCATACATATGCAACGGACAACATTTAAGAGAACTCTCTTCAGTGGGCAAGGCAGAGTTGCTGTAGTAAACAGAGGTGTTAGAGCCTGGGATTTGGCTTTGACAGTTCTAGAGTGTGTTCCTGTAGCAGCTCAATGTGTGTTTTGTGTGCTTTCCAGGATGAAGTGAGTAGGGAAACCAGTAAAATCTTTGACCAGCATGGGGTAACCTAGCAACAGGATAACACTTCAGAATCACTTTTTCTTCAGCATCACACCTGCTTAATGAGCCATTCTGGGTCTGACACTTTATGCTTTTTTTTTTGTATTACCTATTTATAAAGTTTCTTTGAAACCTGAGTGCTTTGCAACCTTAGCTCCCTCAGAAACACCTTCATATGGGTTTAATGCAGAGCTCTCACTGTGCTGCCTAAGATAAGAGTGATGCCTTGTAACTGAGCTCAGCATTGCTGCAGTATGTGGTGGTATACACTGCTATACCGTGGGCTGCTCCCCAGTGTTAAGGCCGTGGGGAGCTTCCAGGAGCTCAGGCTGCTCTGTCACCTGTGACTGCTGGTGGCAGTGGGCGCTGGGCTAGCAGGAACAGAGATAATCCAAAAGTCCCCAAACCCACATAAGAATTCATCCTGTGCAATACTCCATACCCAAAGGCAGTGGTGTCTGGAAGACAAAGTAAACGAAGCAGCTTTGTGTAGAAGAAATCATGACCCAAAACCTTTCCAGGCTTGCACTTCCAAGCTTGCCCTTTGCTGCAGTGAACAAGACTGCTGATTTTCCATATAGTAAATTCTGTTGTGTTTCTCAATGGTAAGTTGAGTTTTGATGTATTCCCAGGACTTCAGAAGCTGGGGCTGTAAATTACCAAATACCACCAAGTCGAGGTAAGTTGCCAAATCAGCAATGTGTGCCAATGGCTACCTAGGTCAGTGGAGTGAGAAATACTGATTAAGAGGGAGCGTAGTACCTATGAACAGTATTGTGGTTGCTTTCATATACCAGTACTTGGTCCTGTGTTGCATTTTAACACAGGCAGATTGATTAATAGGTAAAATTGTTTTGTAATGCTAATGACTTTTTTTTTTTAAAGGGAGTTTCTGTATGGCTTTTTTTTCTGGCTGAAACAGCAAGCTAAGGCAGGGCAATGATTGGAGTGCTTTGTTAACGACTGGCTGGCACAAACTGTTTTCCGACTAGTACTATTTTCTCATTGACAATGAAATAAATTGCTTTGCACTTAATTGTAAGTACAGGACTACAGCAAATATAATTCCTACCTCAATACTTTCTTTATTAAAGAAGCTTGCCAGAAAATTGTTCAAATTGCAACTGGGAGGGAGGAATTTTCCAAGAAACCTTAGCTTCCGAATTCCCTTACAGAGGTGTGTGTGATTGATTATTGCAGCAAGTAGGAGTAATCCTGTGAAAATTAATCCTTAAATGTCTTTCCACAAACTCTTAATGATGGTATCCACCTCTTGTCCCATAGATTGCCTTTATTGTTTTAGTCATTAGGTATTAACCTATGAAAGTTAAATAACTCTGTTCACTTGAATTGTACTTCTGAAGGTAATAGTGCCATTAAAGCAGAGGAAACATTGAAAGAATGTTTCTTAGCTTGGTTTAGAAGTAGTTTATTTCAGCTGAGTTCTAACTCCTTATCAGCTGACTTAAATTCAATTGGCTTAAACTCAGCCTAAAGCCCATCTTAAACTATAGTGAGAGCAGGGCATATTTTGGAATCTGTAGGGGAAAACTGTATATTCAGTTTCTGGGTGAAGAAATCTTGCATTCAGTGCCAAGAGTATCTCAAATATGTTAGTGATGTTTTCCAAATCTGTTTATTTGCTAAAAGCTTAAATTGTGACTCATGGTTTCAAGTGACAGGAAAAAATTGTTACTTCTAACTTTGTAAAAGTTTCCCCGGGGGAAATGACACTTTGATAATTTTCCTTCTCCTTTTATGTTAAGTACCACTGAGTTCAAATTACACCAGTAGTAGTACATTGTTCTGTTTTTCAAGGTACAGGTAAGATTTTTCTGGCAATGAAAACTAAAAGAAAGCAAACTGGTCACAACCCCAGCAGATTATGTATCTGCTTGTTCTAGCTATAAAATGACATTTTTGTGTGTAAAGTGTATGAAATCCCGCATCGTTTGCATGAGAGTAACTGTTTGGAGTCATGGGCAGTAACAGGATGGCAGTGGGCTGGAGAGCTGCTGGGCCTGTGGCTGCGTTGAGGTAAGGTACTGGGGTGCTCTTGTGGTCCATGAAGTGCTGATACATACATGTGTGTTAAAATAGCTCTGGAGTAAATCCTGTCAGTGGGATTAGTAGATTAAGCTGGTTAATGGCATTGCTGTTACTGCCTACTGGTGACTAGGGGCTCCTCCTGATGTGCTGGAGTGCTGACTTGTCATGTGGCATCTCACAGTGGTTTTTCAGCCTTGGGGCCAAAACTGAGAACGGTGAATTGAGACAGTGATGACTTATTCTTCTCCTTATTTGTAGACTTCTCTAATGCACTTGGAGATGTCTTCATTGACACACGTTTCTGTGTATAATAAGCATATGTTGATGTTGCTAATATTGAAAATTTTACCAGTTTAATCTTAAGTCTCCATAAATTACTTCATAACTGCCTAGACAGTCTTCATTTTGTTTTCAAGTGGGTTATGCCAATTTGACTCAAATTGATCCTTAGTGATTTAAACTAAATTGACACTTTAACTTCCATAGTATGTAATATTTTAGAACATACTTTGGGAGGGGGGATCATTAAAGATGAGATGCCAATGGAAAAAAGTCAATGCAGATTTGTCAAATAGTGAGCTGGAGTAACCCTGTATGTTTGGTTTTTTTAGACAAAAGAAATGTAACAGTTTTCATCTGTATGGCTTTCACTAAGATACCTGGTATGGTATCCAAAAAGGAAATATGCAGAACAAGTTATAAAATGGCTAATCAAAAGGCTATGAATTACAGCCATGTTGTGCTGGAAAGGACATAGAGTAAGCATTCCAAGACATGGTCGAGTGGGCATGGATGATGGTTGGACTCTATCCTGAAGGTCTTTTCCTACCCAAATGATTCATTTAAAGATGAGTCTGGGCTAACCTTATGAAGTCTTCCGTTGTTTGCCTCTGCACAAAGGGCGGCAAGCTGGAGTTGCAAGCATGGAGGGCAAAGATATTGCCCTGGGATACCTGGGTGACACTTGTGGAGTGAGGTAACAAGGAAGAGATGGACTTTTATAGCGCAAATTATAAGATTATGCACTTAATAACTGGTAGTAGTGCAATGAATGAGGGGCTGAGGGCTAGAAAGATTGTTGAAAAGCCTAAGTGTATTAACCACAAAAGAATCTCAGAAACCAGGATATTGTGGTCCTGGAAAAGTCAAATGGGAGCCAACAGGGATATTACAGAAGACATAGGAAGCAGAGTGCCACAGTAATGCCTGGTTTGAGCCCATCCTACTGCAGTTGGCATAGCACTGAAGGTAATTTCTATGCTGTAAATGAAAGCTGTATCTAGTATGACTGAATTGCATATACATCTCTTTGTTCCTTTCTCCAGGATAACTGATACTCAATTCTAATTCACCAGTAAGCAAAAACTCTCATTGTGATGCAGAGTTCATTATTACAAATCTCTCCAAGCTTGCAAAGCAGAATAATGTAGACCCAGAATATATGTCCTGCATATAGCATTGTGCATATCAATGAAGCAGTTTAGACAAAAATAAATAAATTGGTAGTGCATAATGCACTTCTGACATCTGGGTTATTGCTGCTTTGCTGTGTTTGATGGCAGTAAGCAATCTGACTATGCTACTGTACGTATGTTTATTCTGCAAAGTCAGGGGGCAGTGAAACACTACTTCTCTCGTATCATGGCATCACTATGAGAACTTTTATGAAGGCAGAAACTGAGATTTGTGATTTGCCTTTTAGGAAGCAGCTTTCCTTTTCTGGCTCTGGAGAAGTGGACTATTTGGGTAAACCTGCAGCTTGGAATCTTACTGTGAAAACAGTCTTGCCAGCTGCTTCCCTTAATGAAGTGCTATGAGGTATTTCTCTGTGTATTAGGGTTGTAGCAGCACAAGCTTTTTGCAGGGAATTGACTGATAAGCAAACCTTTTCTAAAGCTAATCAATTGCATTGCTGTTTGCCTGGTAGGCTAATTGACAAGTACAGGGACCACTGAAGCTGCCACTGCTATTTGTGCAATGTGCTTTTGGTGACATCAAGATGCAGTGGTAGGATAGAAGAGGGGGGCTAGGTGGGTAGGTCCCCTGCCTCTGACCCAGTGTTTTCACATGTGCAAATGAGTGTGGCAGTACTATGAGCTGGGAGGCTGACATCCCTCTGTGCACTGAATATCTGTAGAAGAGTAAGTGACTCCGTGGACTGTGGCACAATTGGGAATTAGGTCCTGGTTTCAGCAAGGATAGAGAGAAAAATAAACAGTGTGGAAGACATCATACAGGACAATAAAGGCCTGGGTTACTACTCTTGAGTTTAAACAAGGATTTGCATTATTTGTGCTCTGAGTGCTGGCTGGGGAGTGGCATGCCTACAAATTGCTCCTGTCTGAATTGCTGGTCTGGAACTGCAGCAGTGTATTGACATGAGATTCCTTAGTTCAGTGAGCAGCTGGGTGTGTGAAACAGGAGAGGAGCACACCTGTCTTTCAGAAAGGTTGATTTATGCATCTAGGCCAGTGTAATACATGGCCACTGGAGTTAATCTGTGGAGTTTCTATTTCCCCAAGATAAGAAATCTGAGTAAGTCACTTGTGGTCCTGATAGAGACCAGAGCCTGCCTTGTGAGCAGTCCAGCTTTAAGTCACATCCTTGAAGCAGAGGGTCATTAAAATGATGTTGGCATTCTTCTCATCTTTATTTTAATACTTAGTGTTTGAAGCCACTGTCTCTGGCCTGAGAACTTAAACTTTGATGTGGGTGGAAAGGGAGATTATGACCTCTTCCTTGCTGAGAACATGGTCTGAGCTGGGGGATGAGTGGGTTGTCAGCAGTGCTGGCCATGCAGGTGCTGTGCCTGAGCTTGAGGTGAGTGCCTTCACCTGGGCATCCTTTCCCCTTCCTCACTGACTGGGCTGCAGGCAAAGCTTGTCAAAGTCTCTCTTGTGGTTTCGGAAAAAAATTCAAAATGTTTGAAAAGTAGCTGCAGCCATGGACACTGACCCTTTAAACACTGAAACTGTATTTATAGGGATTTTCAAAGGCAGAAAATAAAGTGCTGTGGAATGTCCGAGGAATGAACCCTGGCACTGGTGGTGCTGTGCAAGCCCATACCCATACTGCTGGTCAATAAAGCAGAAGTCAGCACCTCTGCCTCCTCTTTGGGACTTCCCTTCCACCATGCTTCTCCCAGCAAAGGAAGTGCACCAGGGTGGGAAGTGCCTCTGCCCTGTGTGGACCCCTCTCCATTTTTCACAGGTGTTCCAGGCTCTGCTGTCGGTGCAAATGAAAAGATGGGTAAACAGTCAGCTGTGCACCAGGAGCAAAATGCTGGTGAAGTCCGAATTTGCACCTTCCACTGGATGCAAAACATGTCAAAATGTTTTTTGTCTCTGTTACCGCTTTGCACAGTGCTGGCAGTCTTTCCCTTTCCTCTATGGCATGGTAAGGAAATGTACCATTAACAGCTGTTGATGATGGGGTTTCTTGGCCAGCAAAGTCAGCTGTAGCCTGTATTTGCTCTGCAGTAGTCAAATTGTTTCCTTGGATAAATTATAAGGCCTCTGGCAATGCATTAATATTGACTATGTAAGGTTTGAATGAATGAAAATAAAGTAATTGAATTTAGAATTCCCTAAAGGTATAGATCTTGGGTTCCTCATGAAAAAGAAGATGCTTCATTTTAATCTATGGCTTAGGCCTCAGTCAATCACAAAGTTGAATTGGACATCAAACATTGCTAGTTTTGCCTCTTTTATTGCACACAGATGTCTAGTTCCATTTCATACCCTATTATGAGCCAGGTGCTAAATTGCCTTTGGCTGTCTTCATAGGCCTAAGGAGTTCTTGTGGCTATCCCTAATGTAATTAAACATTTACACTCAATTAAATGAAAATTGTGTAGCCACATCATGCTAAGAGCTGCTGCTACTTCCACCAAAATTCTGTTTCTGTATCATTTAGGCAAGTTTTGAAACATATATTCCACAATATTCAGGCATTTAGGTAGCAAGCAAAGCTGTTAAAATATTTATGAACTGAGGGAGAGAATATAAGTATGCCATCACTCAGTCAGATGGTATTATTTTTAGTGTAACAGAGCCAAGAGGAAATCTTGAGCCGAGGCAGCAATGGCCAAACTCCCCTTCCCAAGGAGCAAGGTGAGCTCCATGGAACTTACTTCAACCTCTGAACTTTGCAACCAAATTGATGAATTTTTGTAGCTATTTAATACCTCTTATCAGTGGTGGTATGGAGGCTTCCCTGGCAGCTGGGATGGTGGCTGGGCATGGCAGCTCCCATTGTGCTCTGGAAGGTGCTGGGGCTCCTTCCACCTCTACACTCCGTCACTTCGTCCTCTGGCTGTGTTTAGTGATGGTGAGGGCACTTGCGCAGTCCCCATCCAAACCTGGTCTGTGCCGCCTGGCAGTACTTGGCTGTGGAGAGAAATGCCTTCAGCTGAATTGGCTGCTTCCCTCCTCTCAAAACCAAAGCATCCAGCCAGGTAATAAGAGTCTAAGAGGAGCTCTGAGTTTTAAACAAATAGCGTGAGAAAACCATGACTGGGATGTTAAATCAGGAAAAATATGGGTTTTCTGCCACTTGATCTTTTAAAGCTGTTTGGAAGTAAGCCTTGTGGGGTTTTTCCTGTGTCCTGAAATATTTCGTATTGCCCTTGCTGCTGAGTTTGGGAGAGAGCTGTCACTTCCCCAGAGGCAGAGAGACAAAGAGTATGCAATTAAACTCATTCTCTACAGGAGGCTTTACAAGGATTTGCATTGAAAAAGAGCTAGAAATGAAAAGCAAATGAAAGGAAACAATTGTATCTGGAAAACAAGCTGGCCGAGTCATGTGAAAGGCTAAGAGGATATTAGGAGAGCAGATGTCTTGGATGTGGACCTTCATCCTGGATGGTGGCCTGTGTTTAAAGACTTGCCTGTTCGTGGAGCTGCTTGCAGCTGTGCTACTGCAGGGCACCAAAAATTTGTCAAGGCAGGGACGTGGGGCAGGTGGCAGCTGGCCTGGGCTCACTGGCTCTGGAAGGAGGAAAGGCGAACCTGCCGCCGGCCTTGCTGTGTGCTCTGAGGTGATGTGAAAGCCAGCAGCCATCTTGGTAGTGGTGGGGAATAATGGGCAACAAAGCTCCAGAGGTGGGGCATGAGGGATTTGGGAACAATAGTATCCTGGCACATGGATAGCATTCACTTGGATAAGATCCTTAGAGGAGATTTTTTTGTTTATTTACACTTTTGTCTGACATAATTGTGGTCCATCTTGGAGTACCTAAATGTCATGGTAGAAACAGTGATAGTTAATCCAAATCCAAAAAGAAGAATTAGGAATAATTTTTAAGGTGTGATCAAGTCATTCACATCAGAATTATCATAAATGAAGCCGAGTTGAGAGATGGGCTAATTAACTTGGGCTCCTGCCTTGGAATTGGACAACTTTCTAAAACACCTGAGATTTCCTCCTAAGTGCTGAACTTATTTATGAAGGATGACTGCAGGGTCCCTGCAGCTGGGATGCAAGAGTGCAGAATTGGGCTTGTGTTTGTCTGAAGGTTTGTTTTTAAGCTTGACTCCCTTCAGCTATGAATAATTGTGTAGCTCTGCTACAGACTGTACCATATCCTGAAAGTGTGGGACCATGCAGGTGATAAAGACTCCAGCTGTTTCTAATATCTAGACTATGAAAGCTATAGCATGGGCACCTGTGCATCTAGGTAATACCGTCATACCTCTGGTTTAGAGCTCATGGATGACAGCACAAAATGTTTGCCCAGGCATCTCTGTCTTGTGCCCAGACAGTCCCCAAATCAACAGGTTATATGTGTGTTGTCTCTATTGTGCAGACTTTCCAATCACCACTGGTATTTTTATGGTTTCTGCTGAGCCTTGGCTTTGCTACACCTTACAGGAGCATTTGCAGTGTGTGCTGCTGCATATGGTAGTGACACTGGGGAGTCCGAACCTCAGAGAGGCTGGTGCTGAGCAAAAAGTATTGCTGCTGGAGGCGGACTGCCAGCTGCTTCCACAGAAAGAAGGAAGAGTAAATTCTTAGCCATTTGCTGGCTCCTGCAATTGGAGACACTCAACAGTGAAAAGACAGGTGATTATTACCTTGTCTTCTGTGGATAAAGGTTATTATATAACATCAAACTGCATTCCACAGCAAACCTCACGCAGTTGCTGTGTTAACGAATTGGTAGGTAAGCAGCACAATGAATAAAAATTGTTCTGGTAGGTGATGGCCGGCCAGTGAAAGCCTGTTTCTTTGGTAGCAATAACCCTGTAATGAAAGGGGTCCCTGAGCACAGGGACTGGGAGAGGCAGCTGGGGAGTGATGGTCACACAGGAGTAAGAACAGGGGGAGAAGGGAATGCAGAGCTGAGCACGGCAGCCTGAAGTAATGGCAGGGGATGGAGCCTGAAATGGCTTTATCAACAGGTTCTAGAGAACGGGGTGACCTGCCCTCACCAGTACAATGAACGGGGTAATGTGTCTGTGTGCCCTTGTGGTGTGGGTTTGTGTGGTGTGGGGTCGGTTTTGGTAGCAGTGGATGGGCCGCAGGGCCGGCTCCTGTGAGAAGCTGCTGGAAGCCTCCCCGGCTCCAGGTCGGACCCGCCTCTGGCCCAGGCCGAGCCCCTCAGGGAGGGCAGCAGCGCCTCCGGGAGAGCAGCTAGAAGGGGAACCTGCAGTGAGTGAGGGGATTGGAATGTGAGAGGAATCCCTCTGCAGATCCTGAGGTCAGTGAGGAAGGAGGGGAGGAGGTGTGCCAGCGGAGGGGATGCCCTTGCGGCCTGCGGTGAGATGGCAGGCTGTCGTCCTGCCCTGGCCCGTGGAGGCGGGCGGGGGGAGCGGGGGCCCGCTAAGATGGCCGTGACATGGCGGAGCAGTGCGTGACTGAAGATCGGCCTGTGGAAAGGACCCAGGCCAGGGAAGTTCTGGAAGAGCTGAAGCCTGCGGAAAGGACTCACCTTGGAGAGGTTTGTGAAGGACCGTCTCCCGAGGGAGGCACCCCATGGCGGAGCAGGGGAGGAGTGAGGAGTCCTGCCCTGAGGAGGAAGGAGCGGCAGAGACCCGGGGTGGGGAGCGGACCCCTGCCCCGCCGGGGGAGGAGGGAGACGGAACCGGGAGCGGGCCTGAGCCGGGAAGGGGGGAAGGTGGTCCAAGATTGAGGTTTTATTTCCCATTATCCTCATTTTGATTTGAGTGGCAACAACTTCAATTGATTTTGCTTCTTCCCCAAGCTGAGCCTGTCTTTTGCTCGTGACCACAAGCGGTG
Organism: Elanus axillaris; assembly: GCA_026212715.1. Taxonomy (NCBI): domain Eukaryota; kingdom Metazoa; phylum Chordata; class Aves; order Accipitriformes; family Accipitridae; genus Elanus; species Elanus axillaris. The sequence continues at coordinate 619,524 of JANZLQ010000089.1, read as the reverse complement.
AGTGATCCCTCCCTGCCCTCGTCTTGACCCACCAGCCTGCCTTTACCAGTTCTCCTCATCCCGCCGGCGTGGGGAGCGAGCGAGCGCCTGCGTGGTGCTTTGTTACCGCTGGGCCGAAGCCATGGCACCTTGCCTTGAGGTTCCTTGGCGGGAAAGAGCTCTTGGTGAAAGTAGATGAAATGGTGAAATGGATGAAAAAAAATGAGAAGAGTAGTACAAAGAGGTGAGGCGTCTCGCCTGAAGTCAGTGAGCACGTTAGCACCAGCGTTAAACACAAGCCAGGTTCCTTCAGATCGCTTAATAGACAGATTGCTTTCTCTGGATGGGGTCTGAACTGTGCATGCTAAGACAGACTTTGCTGTTAGTTCAGATGACAGAGGCTTGGTTTTTTTTTTAATCTGTGTTAGCTTCACTGCTGCTGTCAAGTTTTTAGCAGCAATTATATCTACCAGACTAACTGCCATGTCCTGCAGTGGACTTTAGAGAATACTACATATTTTTCTAGTGTTTTTTTCACAGGTGTACTAGTGTGTATTGTCTAATTTCTCTGAACCTCACAGATCTAAGGCACTTCCATACACATCTACATAGTTTTGAGTACTAAACCATGTTTATCTCCACAGTATAGTTCAGTTGCTCTTTAAATTCATACACAAACATTGCTCAAATGTTAACTGTTAAGGAATAGCTGCAAGTGAGTATGCAAACTCTCATTAAAATGTTTAACATACTACATTATGGTTTATTTGCCTATTAAGTGTGAGAGGTTTAGTAGTGTTTCCTTCAAATACACCTCAAAGAATTAAACAAGACCATACATCAGCTGATAAGATCTAAACAAATCAAGTAGTGCACAGAGATAACTGAATCATTTTTATTTTGACCAATGCACATTTTGGGATCCTCTGAATAGCACTTCTGAGCACGGAATTTGTTTAGAATTGATTTCACATTTAGCTTCCTAGCCAGGAGGGATTGGTTTGGGCTTGTTAGACACTTGTCTGCCCTATTATGTGAGTCTTTCCTATGCCTAGATATTTGTCTGATGATATCAAGAAATTTTTCTTTAGGGAAAAAAATGTAGATTTGCTAATTTTCTTAGCAGAACAGAGCACAAGCAAAGTTTCTATTTTTTTTTTTACTAGTCACTACCTGCAGTGGTATTGATGCTGCCCTGGTAAATGAAATGCCATACTATGCTCTTTTGCTTTGTGGCCTGCTTTGTGGCAGTACCTCCCGCCTGCCCCCCCCCCCCCACCTCCTGCTGGCAGGAAATGAAACTCTTCCAGGCAGGGAGAAGGGGAAGGAGGAAAAAAAAAAAAACCCCTGAATCCTGGAG
>JANZLQ010000089.1:604957-618085 GCA_026212715.1 Elanus axillaris | reverse complement strand
AAATTTGAACTGGCTGATGGAGCCGTGCCAAGTACATGGAGGTGACCTTCTTGGCCAATAGGGATTAATGACCCCAGGTCAGATCCGACAGGGGTATAGCTGGGGTCTGCAGTGGGGGACTCCCCCTTGGGTCGGGCACCCACCGAGGTCACTCCTGAGGGAGAGAGCCCGCAGCTTGTAGGGGAGTGATACGTGCGTTTTGGGCCATCACTTTAAATCTCAAGGATTCTTAAGTTGCCTGTCCAGTACTAATTCCTCTTACACCATCGTGCCTGTGGTTTTATAAAACATTACTGGACTTCTAACTAACTCTCACTGAAGAATGAACCTGAGCTTTAATTTCTGTTGGATTTGGTTATTTGCGCATCCGTAACAGTGTTCCAAACCTGCTATCCCATGTAGAGATGAACTGTAATGCTACCTGCTAAAAGCATCCAATATGGCACTGCAGCAGTTATGTGCTGCTTCATCATAGGAAGTGTGATCTTAACCACCTGTGACTGAGATTAAGCCCCTCTCCAGTATCTGTATAATTAGCATTGTATCAGAGCACTCAAACCTGTTAATACATCCCACACAACTTACATGGTTTTGTCTTATGAGGTGAGAAGAATGTATTTGCCCTGTTTTTGTTGAGGAGTAGTGAGGCCGAGACTGTGAGAACAAGATAGATGATACAGGATAGTCTTGTGTGTGCCGTGGCAGTAAGCTTCATGTGAGGTTGGCAGGAAGGAGGTAGGGATGGGGGGAAGCTTGGCTCTGCTATGCTTAAGGCTCAGTCTGGACTACATGTACCTTCTGCCTTTTTCTTAGTCTTGATCAGCATGTATGTAGTCATGGGTCTTGCCGACCACAAGGCAAGTCCTAGATGAGCCGCGACTTTATGTGCAAGAGTACAAAGTGTGTTAAGGCAGATTTAGTTGGGCCATCTGTATTTGCAAGCATGTGGCACCAAGCCCCATGCATCCTGTGTCCTTTTGTACATAAGCAGGCTTGGAGATGGGTTGATATAGATATAGCCACAGTAATAGTGAAAGGAAGTTGGGGGAGCATGGAAGTGAACCTGTGGCTGAGATGTGCTCTTCTGCTGAAACAGGACTGTTCTGCCTTGAAACAGCTTTTCATGTGAATTGGCATGATGTAGAGAGAGGAGAGAGTCTGGTATTTTGGGTTTTCTACTGTACTGGGAATCTGGAAGAACCTCTGAAGTAGGTGTAGGTATATGTGAGAAGACTGCAAGCAGGTTTCAGCAGTGCAAAATAAGGGCCTGTCATGTCTTCCACTGTTGTTAAGCCTCTTTCCAGTGCTTAATCAGAATGCATTTCAGTTCATCTCTAATGTGGCTGAGGATGCCAAAATGAAACTCATCCAAGCTGCTACTTTAAAGTGCTGTTCCAGCTATGTTATAGTGCACAGAGAAAAGAAAAGGCTATGCAGAAATATTGCCTGTTGCTAACATAAAAATGCTGTTTGCAGATCAAGGAAATGTAATACAGCAGCTTCCTTGCTTTTAATAATGTAGTGTGACAGGTGCTACATTCTTTTCCCAAAATGGCAAAGAGCTTTACATAATAAAACCTTGCAACCAAATGGCACTGCTGTTTTATGTCATCACTGGTGGGGTGATGATACTCTTGGAGCTATCCCAGCTTGACTGTTTTCAGGGTTTTTTTGGGAACTGAGCCTACACAGGATTAGCAAGTTTAAAAATGCTGAATAAGCACATGAAGCTGCAGTTACTTGGTGCCTTAGGTGCCCCCTAGGGCATGAAGTGAAGTCCATTGAAAGAGGAGGTATCTAAAAACTGTTGAATCATACGCTACTAAGAGGCTTCCTTCTTGATGCTCTTGGCTCTAATATCACCCTTGTAATGCTTTCTTTTTCCTTGTGGTGGTGTCAGCTAAGGGTATTTCTGCTTTCTTCCCCCACCAAGGACTCTGTTCTACTGTGGAGATAATGTTCTAGACTTGGGCCATTGCACTTTTAAATGGCAGAGGGTATGTGTGAATGTCATACATGAATATCTGAAACAGTAATTCAGCCAGCATTCTTCCAGTTTTCCAGGTGTGGATGCGAAGAAGCAGTATTTCCTGGTTTCCTCTTTTGTTCTTGGCTTTTTTCCAGAGAGGCTGAGTAGGTTAGGGGAAGGCTCTTAGTTTTTCTGTGCCTGTGTTCCTGCCTATGAAAAGGGGAGAACAGGAGCAAGGCATGATGTGCCTTGTGGGTAAGTGTTCAGCAGTATTTTGGTAGGCTGTGGATCCCCATTTTTCTGCATAGTATATATAGAGAGTAATCACGAACTCTGACAGCAGCTGGAATTTTACTAGCATTTAGCATAGATGGATACAGGCCAAAGATGCCTGTCTGCACAAGTTGCACTCTATCTGTCATGAACTTGGTGCAATAAATCCATAGTTCAGGTTTAAGACAGCTCCCAATGTCAGCACAGTATTGATTCAGCTGCTAACTTTATTGCCAAAGGAGTGACATTATAAAGAACACTTGGGCTGGAGTTTTTTAAGACTTAAAGGATGTAGGGCTGGAACTCCAAAGCTGTATGCATGGTTTAAGGTGCAGGTGGGTACCTAGTGGGATTTTCCAGGCCTCCTAATGAATTGGACACCAGTTTCTGAGAGCAATCAGTTGGGAGTTAGGCATGTAATCAATTTATTGTGAATTTTGGGCCAAAGAACTACAGTTGAAAACTGATTTAGGGAGCCTGCTTCCCGTTGACTTTTAAGGCAATTTAGACCCTGTACTGCACTTTCTCATTGCATGTCTTCTGGTTTAACCTTTACTTATTACAATTATTGTATATTATTTGTACAGGAAAACCTGGCAGCTTTAGAGGAGGATTAGGCTATGTTGTGTTAGTCAGCACATGCACCAATCAAAAGATGAACCCTTGCCTGAGGGAGCTTCCTGTCACTCATACCAAATTTTTTTGTGGCATTTGGTATTTCCCAAGTATTAGTGTTACTAGTTTAACAAATTAGATTAAACAATCTGGTTCAAAAGGAATGATGGGCAAGTTAAATAAGATGACTTTAGATGATACATGTCTTGTGATGTTGAGTCTGGGATTTGAAACCTCATGTGTGGCTTTTGTAAAACATATGCAACGGTATCATGATCGCTCTGGAAATGCAGTTGCCTGTGCAGGCAGGAAGAGCTGTTTGCACAGCAGGGTTATACTGGTTCAGACCAACTGGCACAGCAGGACCCCATACAGCGGGGATGCAGTCTACATCAGTCCTGTGAACACTCACAGCAGCAGGTCTGCCGCTGAGAAGTGCAGAAACAGATGTGCCAGCTCTTAGAAGTGTCCAGATCTTGGGCAAACAGGGCTTTTTGGTGTTGGTTGCTCTTACTGATTTTGTTTTTTAACATGCCAGACTGTAAACCTGACACCATCCCAGAAGCTAGTGTTTCATCAGAGAACTGGAAGAAGTCTGGGCACAGGCTGACTGTTCATTAGCATTATTACTGGTGCAATGGTGCCATGGGAGAAACAATGCTTCTCCTAGGAAAAGCTGGTTCATGCTGAAGAGTTTTTGTGGTTTATTTAATCTTCTGAGAGATGTTGCAGGAAATTGGTTTTAGAGAACTGTAGAAGCAACATTAAGCCCATGGCTGGAAAAGCTGGTCCAAAGAATGTTTTCAGAGTATGTAGCTTGAGTGCTCAATTCTACTTCTGTAAAAGGTCCATTCCTGAAAAATGCTGTCCCTGGGAATCTCACTAGCAGCAGCTGAACCATGTGACAGTGGCTTTAGTAAGTTGAATAGCTGCTATTTCAATATCTTGAATTCTGTAATTAAAGGAATCAGTTGTGTCTAATTCTACAAATTAGACTGGGAAACCAGATGAATAATGGGCTTATTTTTGGTGGATCCTGAGTTTTGGTCAGGTGGCATTATGAGTAACTGTATTTTGCCTTTAAGGCCACTTACTCCAAAACCTGTACTCAAACTAAGTACATTAAACTCACTTCAGTAACATACTACTTGGTTGGTGTGGTGGGCCCGAGTATGGTCTTAAATATATCTATTTCCTCACTTTTTGTTCGCTGTTCTGCTATTGAGCAGTCTCCCGTTCTCTTGATGCCAGTATTATTTCAGCTCAGGTAACATTGTCATCTCAAATGCTTTATCTTCTGATAAAGTATTAAGGCTGATTTAAAAAAAAAATCCTGTTTTGAGACCCATGCATTCTTGGTTGGGTCTCTTAAAGCACAGTTATCACAGATGCAACAGACAAGCTGGCTCCATGACCTGGAGGTGCTAAGTAAAGATAATCCAGCTGTTGATTGTGATTGTTAATCTTATATGGTTTAGAGGTTGTGCACTACTGGAACTCTTTTCCCCAGGATAAAATGAGATTGTTGTTTTTAACTTCTGTTTGCTTTCCCTGTTTTCTTGATGCTTGTCCTCTTCCTAGGATGAGGTTCAGCAGCCACAGCTTACAAATTTAATTGATCATTAGAATGTCCCTGAGGATATGTCAGTTGCTGTAGTTTACCAAAATGTCAGCTGTGGAATAGACAGTCATTAGAAAGGATATAGTGAGTCATTCATCTTAGTCAGCAATACTGCCTGGAAAGGTGGAAGCAGGAATGAATGCCTGATTTGACTGGTTTCTTCCATTCCTGAAAGCTGAAGTCCTGTTCTCTTTCTGTGGATGGAAAGTTAGTTGGAGATCAGGAGTCTGTGTGTGTGCATACATGTTTATCTGGTGAAGGCATGTAATCACCAGTGTTTAGGATTTCGGACTATGGCCTATACCTTCAAACAGTTCCCCAGCAGGAATGCTCTGTGACCTTTCTTTCTATACTTCCACTTCCTGCCTATCATAATAAGAAATCAGCCCTGCTCATGGATTCTCAGGTACGTAACTCACAGTAGCAGTAACAAGAATCCTGTCCCCAAAATGACAACCTGCTGCTTTGGAGATGCGCGCCCTTTCTGCCATTTGACAGCCCCTAATGAAATGGCACATGTGAGGATTTCTGTCTAGCACCCATCATTTGTCTGTTACATTTTTACGACAAATTTAGGACCAAGAGGATTTGGGTTGAATACTTTGAAAAATGAAACTTTGGTGTGGAGTACATTTCCTTAAAATGCTATAAATGGGGGCAAATGGAACAGTAGGCTGTATAATTTCATGAATGGTTTCATTCCCCTTGTGTAAAGCCTAGCAGAAGCAATAGTAATAACCCTTATGGTTTATGGAAGAAGTTGGATTCTATTTTTTAACATCTCTCTAATTTTTTTACCTGTGAGTAGGTCAAGATACATATTAAATGCTCCCAGTTTAAGAGGTTAACTAATTGCTCTTTAAATTTGAATAAAGGCAAGTGGTCAAAAAGTTGATTAATTTTAAGCCTATAAAATAGTTAATCACATATAGTGTTTCTACTATGTAAACATGTTGGAGCTCTTAAGTTATCTGGTTTTTATCCTAAAACATGCTCCAAAACCTTTGTTCAGCTTTGTTTCTCAGCTAGAACTATTGCTGACTCTGGATATGTGCAAAGGATCTACTAGGACAGCATGAAATATGCTGGTGACAAGTATGGAAGTGGGCTTGGTGCTTCTTCCCAGTTCCTCTGAAAGCACGCTCTCTAGCAGCATGAACGGGGTGGTTGAGCAGCATGCCAGTGGTGATCATGGGGTACAGGAGCTGTGTTTGCTGCTGATATGGCTCTCTTGACAACACCATCAGAGCCAAGACTCCTGTGCTCTGTCCCTACTTTGTCCTCTGTCTTGCTGTGTGACTTTGGAAAACTCACGAGTGAGAAGATGATTTCCAGCTCTCTAGTGATGATCAAGGGTTTTGGGAAGCCAGGGAGACTTGTAGATGATCTGCCTTTTCCAAGTAGTCACCACTGAGCCCTAAATCCAGAAACTTCAGTAACAATAGTATTTTCATTTGGATTAAAATTAGCTGCCAACAGGAACTGCCTCTTATCCTTTCATGCAGGCAAGTCTTCTGGAAGGATTTACCATATGCGTGAAGTTTTTGGGTTAAAAAGGACTTTCCCAACCTGACTTTTCTTGGTAGTGGCAAAGGCTGCTAAGGCGTGAAGAGTGAGGGTAGAGATAAGTGTGGAGGTACTTCTACTGACCACTATGAATGATAACTTATTAATGTGATGATTTTTTCATACTTATTTGTTTCTGATACTGAAAGTGCCAGAAAGTTGCTGAAATTGTCACTTCTTCATTGCTACGATGCAATTTATACTAGCTGAAGAAGTGGCCAGGATTCCCCGAAACAAGATTTCCTGAGTTGGTGTGGTTTTTGCCAGTTTTGTTTTTTCATTTCATCAATGGTAAATGCTTTGTCTCTAGAGAAAGAAACAAATCAGAATGTGTCTCGGTAAGACAAAGTGTGAAAAAATAGCTGCACAGACTGTGGTGAATGAGTTGATGTATAATTTCCTTCTTTCTTGGTATGTTACCACAGCCTGGCCAATTGTGCCTCTACTTGGAGTCACTCTCTGAATGCTTTGTGTCTCTTGGAAAATGGGAATTTGGAAAATTATGTGGGTTAACCAGTTGCTTTAGTAAACACATTTAGTAACCCATTACTCAATATGACACTTCACTAATGTAAAAACATTTTTTTAAGTATGAAGTATAACTCAGAGGGCTAGTAAACAGAGGCACATTGAAAGTTCAGACTGTTTCGGAGAGCCCAGTTTTCACTGAGGTGTTTAAATAAAAGACAGTTTTTCAGAAGTGCTCAGTGCCTTCCTACTGTGTTAATTGACTTGAAAATTTGATGGCTTGACTTTGTGCTCAGCTGGGCATTGAGTGGTTCTGAAATCCCAATTTTCCTTTTACTCTTTGAAGCCCTGGGGAACAAAAATCACAGAAAGCCTTGTGAATCTTAACATCTTCCTTCCTGGATTAACAGGCCTTGACCCAATGTCTGCAGCTGAAGCAAAGACGACTTGTACCAGTACTGACACTGCTTGTTTTCTGATGCTGTCACTGAGACACAGCATCTGACTGATAGATGTCATGTTGTCAAGAAAGAGCAAAGATTATTTTCAACTCATATGTCTGTATAAACAGGAGATGCTGGTATTTGCAGTTGTTTAGGCCATATAAACCACATCAATGGCAGCAGGCTGCAGTGAGCTTAATGGGAACAGTCCTCCATGGGGGGAGGTGGTAGGGGATGCTAAGATGGCTCCATCCTTCCTGTGGCTTTCTTTTCAGACCACTAACTGATGATTTGAGGTTGCTATCAGCATAAGCAGAAGGTATCTGAATTTGTCTTGGATGCTAATATTTGCAACAAACTGCAAAATTTATAAAACTGGCTGTGGCTGAGTTTCCTTGCCTTTTCTCTGTCAGTTCTAGTTGCCTATTCTTCCTCTTGCCCAAGGCAGGCAGGGCAGAGTCTGGGACAGGGCTGTGCATACAGAAACCAGTAATTCAGAAGCTGTATGGAGTGAACTACATGGAATTGGATATCTCTGCAAAGCCCAGTGAGGTCGTTGAACTTTCACTGATTTCAGTGGTCTTTGATTCAGATTTAAAATTTCAAGGTCTAAAGGTTGTTTCTATTTGCTGTCTCCCACATGGCTACTTGGCTAATTCTTAGGTCTGATACTCATTTGTATGGACTAATCTTTATCTCTCTCTGAACTCAGCAGAGCCTGCAGATGGTCTGAAGTCTGTAATTGCATTTGAACAATTGCATCAAAACATGGCATTTTCTTCTAGGAGACCGTTTCGAATTTTTGTTAGGTTTCTTTTGTCACAGACAGTTCAAGGGTGCTATTGAAATTTGCCCAAGGGATTTAGCAGGTCTTTCCACTGATAGGTATCTATGCTTTGCATTTTTGCATCCAATTCTTCATTCCTTTTTTCTGGCATTGGAATAATCCATGAAACACTGCACATCATTAGGTGAATCTGAGTAGGGAATGGTTCCTGCAACTGCATCTTCTTTTCCAGAAAGCTCATTCAAAGACAGAAGATATGTTAGTGCATATTCAAAGCGATAAATGCCTCCTCCAGACATAGCATGAATTAGAAACATGAGTTAAAGTAATAAATCCTGCATGCTGAGAAGCTGGTTAGTGGGGGTATACCCATACCCATTTTGTTTCACAAATTGAAAACCCTAACTATCTGGGAGAATAATAAGGCTTATATCTACTAATTTGAACATTATGTCCTTTTTATTATTGGAGGAAGGCTCTACAATGTAGGTATTATCATCACATAATGCCTAGTGTGTGCCATTATGAGATTTAGATGGCCACTGTGGGATAATAATTCACACCTTGCTGGGACTTGAAGCTGAAGTCTAATGTGCAAGTTTCTTCTGCGAGGTTTAGAAATTGATGCCATGCCGAGCTGTTGCACTTACTGAATGTGGTATGAAATGCAGGGGGCTGTCTCGGAGAGGCTGTGTTCCAGATCAGTGTGAGACCTTGAGCAAGATGCCTCATTCCTGTAAGTGCCTCATTGAGTTCTTCTGCTTGCTGAACATGGGATAAGAGGCAGGATGGTCTCCTTACATCTGTGCTGTGTTGCTCTCGAGGGCATGGACTAGCTCTTATAGCACAATTAGGACAGCGGAACCTCACCTAGCTTAGTCTCCATGTGTTGGCTGACTTCTAACCACCTTGAGAGGGCGATCTTGGCAAAAAATAGCGTATTGCAAGTTATACCTTCTGAGCAATGTAGAGGTATAACATCAGTTAGTACAAGTGCTTGTATTTTAGCAAGACATTAAGGGAAAAAAGCTGACTGTAACAGGAATGATTTTCTTTACTTGCATGTTGTCTTTTCAAACTGGAGTTCTGAGCTTCCTCAGGTGCCTAGGGCAGAGTGTATTACAGAATGCAGCCAGCCCTCCCTACATATCAAGCACTGAATTGTAGGTTATGTAATCAACAGTAATATATTTAATTGACTTTGCCCTAGGCAGCAGGTGCATTGCTATGAAAGAGATAGAAAGGATAGGGCCTTGACTTGTTAGACATCTGTAGTGCCCCCAGACGGCAATAAATAGCAAGTTCAAAGCTGGCAGCCAGATAAATTGCTGGAGTGAAAGCTCTTGGTCTAAAATGAATAGTTATGAACTAAGAATTGCTATTAATATTTTCCCCCCAATATAAATAATCAGAGTGCAAAGCTAATGTCTGACCCAGAAATGTTATTTACCAAAAGGGTTTCCAGTGTGACACTGTGCTTTCCAACAGAGTATGCTTTCTGAATGAACCCCTTGCTGCCTTATGTGGTGGTTCCCAGAAAGCATGTTCAGCAGATATGAGGCTGCTCGTGTCGGGAAGATAAAACATTCAGATGGAAAGTGGTTTTGACTTGCTCAATTTCTCCTACTCTGACCTGCAGATTATTTTGGAGTGGTATCAACTCTTGACAATATTGTGACTTTGGCCAGCAAACAAAGACATGGATATTGGGTAGTCTGTTTCCTGCAAATTGTCATTTTTCAAGATGTACAGTTAGGAGAGAGTTTATAAGTACCTTATACATCTTGTATTGACTGAGCGATCAAAATTGGATGACTTGTTTTCTCAATCTCAGCTAAAGATTAGGTTTTTGCTGTGTATTGCCTCAAAAGTGGCAGGTAAGCTTAGACACTGTCAGCCCAAAGATCTCTGCTCAATACCACATTACAGTACTGAGATAATGTATGTTGGACCATTATCAGGTAAATCTTAAGCTTGCTTCTAGTAAACATGACTGACAGTTAATCTTTACCTTAATTATTAACAAAGGATTTTGTTTGCAGAAGTGATTCTAATTGTCCTTTTGCAATTTCCTATACCAGAGACAATCAGTACCATTGATTGTAATGTTAGATTCAATTATTTCGGAAAATTCATTAGCGTGTTAATTCTTAACTGCTATATAGCATTCAGCTTTCTTTTTCATCAAAGCATGGTCTTGAGTTTTAGCAGTTGCTAGTGGCTAGGAAAGCTGAAAGACAACTTACAGGACGACTACCTGTTTTTCAGGAAGGCAATAAGGAGGGACAATAAGGAGGGACATGTTTGTCATGAATTCATGTTGAATGTTAGAAGAGAACAAAACCAAGAGAGCTTTATTTCAGCAAGATTGTTGGCACTGAAAAAGGCTGACACAGGGAAAGGTAGGAAATACACCTGCCTGTTGTGCAAAGCTATTGGCTCAACAGTAGTGATGTAAAACCAGAGCAATCTGGGAGGCGAAGACAACAGTTAATTCTTACCCCTTTATTCAAGCTGACTAATATTGCTTGGTAGTAGACCACAATGAAGCAGCGATATGCCTGAGTAGCTCCTTGGCCATGGTGGTTAGCACATGGAGGAACTTAGTAAACTTTTTTTCTGATGTTCCCATCTTGATTTTCTTGTCAAGCTTGATGTTTTTTTAGATGCATGGATGTCTGCCTAGAGAGGTTCACATAGCTGTCTGGAGAAAGTGAGAAAAGTTCCTCTTTCCATGTTTGATGTCATTCTTGCTCATTTCTCTACCACAGACCATGACACCAGAGCGAAGAGATGTTAGCTCTCTGTCCTTTTGTTTGATACAGTTGCCTTTTGAAGATTCAAAGAAGAAGAAGCCTTTGAATATTATCTCTGCAAACAGCGGGTAGATGATAGGGCAGTCCAAAATCAAGGAATGCTCCCCAGTTCTTGTGAGGATCACTTGGGGTTAATTTTGAGGGTAGATTTTCGTATCACTTCAGGAGATACTGAAGAGGTTCATAATAATGCTCCGTGCTGGTATCAACAATAGCTCCCAACAAAACATGGATAAGCTCAAGCAGAGATGGGGCATCAGCAGTTACTTCTAGGAGTGCTTTGACTTTTATCATTTTTCTGACCTAACTGTGTTCCTTCATACTCTTCATTTAAAACAGAAGGTGGTTTCTACCAGTTCTGTGAATGTAATAGTAGCATTTTTTCTATAGACATTTGTTCCAGTTTCAGCTTTACTAGTTTTTTTTTTTGTGGAGGAGTGGGATATTTGACTTCCCCCCACTGGTTCCAGTCATTGTGAGAAGTTCGGTTTGTTTTTTTTTTTCTGAAGGAACTTTCCACACTTGCCTGCCACCTGCTCTAACTGGTTTGCAGGTCATCTACTTCTCTCAGGAACAGATCATCAGTATGGTTTCAGATGTATCTCCAGAAGGTAATGCAAACATAGTCAGTTTTTGTAAGGTAGTAGCTGATGCTCTCTTGAAAGCAATTTTCCATGTTGCTGTAGTTGAATGAGTTCTCTACATGAAAACTGTCTGGGAATACTGGGTGACACCTGAATTATGGCTGAATCACCATCCCGCTTTTCAGCCATTTGCAGTTGCAGCACCTTGGTAAACCTTTCTGGCTAGGAAGACTAAAGATTTTTAAACACTATAGATATTATAAATAGGGCCTGGCTGAATTTCTGCTGAGCCATGGATTTACAATACAGAGCTCCAAATTAGGAGTCAAGCAACTTACTTGCATTTTATATAAATTCAAATACATCTTTTATTAGTATTGTGACCATGAATAAAAGGAAGCAAGTATGTATCATCCATGTAGCTGAAGTGCTTTTACCAGAGGAGCATGTTATTCCACTGAAGGGTAAACATTACCCTGAAAGGAACAAAAGACTGAAGATGCAGTATATTTAAGCATTGGGCAGTAGATGGACATCTAAAAGGATAAGACATTGCTTAGAAGCAGGTCAGTGTAATATCTACAGGGCTATTGCTATATTTAGCACCACTTTGGAGCTTTGTTCCTTTCCATGAATCACTACATGCCTTAAGGGTAAAGAAGAGTGTGCTTGAACTAAGGATACCTTAGGGCTTTTATTAACTTTGCCAGCAACATCTGTTCAACAATAGCAGGTGGTATTGTGAGTTAAAAAAAAAAAAATATCCTAAAATCTGTTTTTAATCAGTCAGCCTGTAGATGTTGAATCAATACAAGAGTATGCATCTCTAAATGAATTTGAATCACATCATGTATCATCCATATCTAAAGCAGGTTTCTTCTTTTAAATTATGGTGAACAAGAAAGTATGTTACTCTGTCTGCAGCATGGACCTTTAGATGATGAGATGCAAACATCCTTGACTGTCTTCCCAGCTCCCCTGAGATGTCTGGACCCTGAGGAAAAATGTTCTGGCGCTGCTTATATTGACACGAGTGCCCTTGCTGGCTTGTGAGATGAATTGTGGAATGATCCAAGCTTTACACAAGGAAAAATTCCAGTAAAGCCTTCCAGTGTTGTGTGACTAGCACTCTGACAAACTAGGCTGTTAGAACAATTTCATTCTGGTAGCTTGTCCCTTGCTGGAGTTCATAGCTGTGGCACATGATACTAATTCAGCAGTATTGTTAGGAATTAATAGAATAAAGACCAGGAGTCTGGTTCTTTTGCTTTTTGTTGTCTCCTATATCTGTGTATAGAAAGCATTAAGTGTTTATAGCTTCAAGTTGAATTTGAAATGCAGCTTGAACAGTCCTTGATCCAAAACTAGGAATCAATTTTAGGTGATTGTAGAGAGCTAGACTACATGTAATCCATAGTATGATATTTATTTTAGGTGCAGGCTCAGAAGGAGTAATGTTGGTGTTCTGTCCAGCCATTGAGCAGATGAGGACGTTTTGAGGAAAAAACCTCTGCCATATCCAGGATGCAGGCGAGAGAGTACTTATTAATGTAGGAGCAATATAGGCTTATAGCAGTTGACTTAAATGGTATCTTACATACCTCCTGATGCCAGGAGCCTGAAGCTGATGGGCACTGGGTGGGCCCCTCTTGTGATGTACAGCATGTTGCACAGTCCTGATGGTACTGAGGCTCAGGCTCAGAGCAGTTTCCCTGCTTTTATTCCATCTCCTACTGTTTTTACATCCCTTCCTCTGTCACATAAATAGCTTCTGTAACACGCAACAGCATTCTGCTCATGCAGAGCTAACTAGCATCAAACATGTTGCCAGACTTTTGTCCTCTAGCTCCTTGTGCTAACAACTATCTTCTGCATTTCCACTGCAGTTGTCTACTTGCATCTTGGGTAAACCACTTCCCATGCTCATCCTTATTCACAAGTCTGATTTCTAAGATAATTCAGGTAGTTATAGATGATTCCCTCCCC
>JANZLQ010000089.1:581025-593802 GCA_026212715.1 Elanus axillaris | reverse complement strand
CTTGCTGCCTTTCCCCCCCCCCCCTCAATAAAGCTTAGCCCTATTGAGGGTGTTTTACTTCAGGATGGATAAACTTCCCACTGTGGAGCCTTACCAGTGGTAGTTCCCAATGCTTGAAGGTCCCAGACAGCTGGCACGTGCTCTGTGTTTCTCTGGTGCTGGTAACAACCTGCTTGAGCCGAATGCTGATGGGGCTGGCACCAGTGCTGCCAATGCAAGGGAAACCCAAGCACACGCTGACTCTTGGTTCCCCTCTGGGGCATGGTGAGCTTTGGCCCTGAGAAGCACTTCACATTTTCTTTCACCAGTGCTGGTGAAGGTGAACCAAAGTCTTAAAATATTATGTACTATGTGTGTTCTGCTAAATTTTTAAAGTGAAGTTTAATTCAAAAATTAAAGCTGCAGCCTAGGCAAAGTGGGAAATAATATTTGTTATTATTGTTACAGCTAAATATTAACAAAAGCAGTCATCCTATCTCCTGCATCAAAGCCTCCTGTGTCTCTATAAACTTGTTTTTTCACTTGGCCAAATAACACAGTAACTGGTGTGACTGTCTTCAGGACCAACGGGCAGCAAAGCAGTGCAGCAGGGGCTGTGTCTGTGCTCCAGCCACTTTGGAAGGCAGCTCTCTGCTGGTAGGGTCGTGGGATGGGACAGGACTGGGTTGGGTTTTGGAGGTTTTTGTGGCCTATGTGCAGTCTCGGGCAAGTCCTGTCTGTATGGTCCCCTTTGTGCTCAGCACCGGGCTCACCCAGGGCAGACTGATGGACAGGGCAGCGACGTGAGGCACCAGTTGCTGGCTCCTCCTCTGCTCACCTACCTGAGGCTGGATGGAACTGCTGCATATATGTGCTGCCTTCTGACCCTGAGCTTAGAGGGCAGAGGACGGCTTGGGGAAACAAACACTGAAACGCAGAGCTTTTCAGTTCTGTTCTGGCAGGCTGGTTTCAGCTGAGCTGCAAAACCATGTCCATGCTGCCGCAGTGGGGCTGTGAGTCCCTCCAGCAGCCCCCTCGCCCAGGGGGACATGGAGGTAGTGCAGTGCTGTGCTTCTGACCGCATTGGGCCTGACTTAACTAGGTGTATTTACTTCCTTCTCGTCAAACCGACAGCAAAACCTCACAAAACCAAAAAACTAAACAAATAGGTTGGTGATGCCATACTTGAGTTTTGCTTCAGATGCAGAATGATCTCTGTGGAAAGAACAGGTTTGACATCGTTAAATGAATGGCTGGATCACAGCAATAGCAAATTACAGACTTACAGTTTTGAAGAATTATTGGATGAATGCTTTACGACAGCATCATGTGTTTTCTTTCCAGTAGAGTTAATGTACCTTGGGGCTGTTTATTTACATTGCTTACCTTGCTGTGAAGACTATAGGGAGAAAACAAAGTTCAGCATAAAAGCCTGCAAAATCAATCAATCATTATCTCACCGTCGTAGATGTAAGGTCACTCTATGGCTGTGCAAGGGTCTTTTGATCTCAGTAGTCAACAGATCTATTCTCCACTGAGAAAGATTAACCCAGTTGTTGAAATTGTCATTCTCACTAATCCTTTATATAACATTTTTCTTTTCTCACTGAAGTGAGCAAGATGTCTGTTAAAGGGAGAGTGAGCTGAACAGCCAGACTCTTGCCTGGATTTGGGGGGAAACTGGTGTGAATGTCTCTCAGAGCTGGTGCAGATTTTGCTTCTGCCAGACAGCACAGAAAACTGAGCACACTACCTGCAGCCTGACATTTGCCCTGGGCAGAAGGCACAGATAACATGTTTGTGTTTGTTAAATTGCTGTTGATCTCAACAGCGAGCTGCATTTAATCACCCTTTTGGAGCATGTGGTGCCCCTGTGATGACTCCGGGGTGCTGCAGAGCTGAGGGCATGTGTCCCTGTGGTGCTCAGTGTGGTGGCATCTCTTGATGAAGACAGTGGTCCTGGCTCAGAGGAAGAGAGGGGTGCTTGCTCGGTGCAGTGGGCAGCACGGAGCAGCAGGACCAGTGGTGACAGGAGAACAGAGCACAGAGGAATGGCTCTGGAAGGGTCCAGCTCCATCTGTTCACGGTCTGGAGGTGGGGCCTGTGGATCTGGTGGCTCCAGTGCTGCCTCGGTGAAGCCAGGAGGGCGTGAAGCAGTATCTCATGGCAGCCCTGTGCTTGTAAGTGGTGGACTGATGCCATGGAAATAAAAAGCTGGGAAACTTGCACATCTTGGCTCCTTCGGGTGCTTCTGGAGTGAGGAAATTTTTGCTGGTTTTACTAATTCTTTTGAAAAATACTGCTATTCTTATTATTTTCAGAGCTCTTTCTGGAGAGAATGGGGGGGAAGCCTCTAAGGTCTGAACTCTTTATGAAAAGATCAGCTCACTGTCACAAATGCAGTACCTGGAAATGTGCTTTACTGTTTTTTTCCCCTGCTTTTCTTGGAAACAATATGACAATAGACATAGTTGAATTGGATTTTACATGCTAATGAGAGATGTTTGAGCTGAGGTATGTGAGAATCAGATCTCTGGCTTGTAAAGGCAAGGGTGGCTGTGCTGGCCAGCTGCAAGGGTTTGGTCAGAAGTGTGGTTGAAGGCTCTATCAAGTCCTGATGTTGACCAGTAGAGACAGCTAGGATCAAAGCATCTCCTTTCTGAGTGGTCATGGTGTGGGACATCCTTTACTCCCAGAAGGATATCTTCTAGCCTTTGTGCAGTAATAGCCTGCTGTGAAGGAGCACTGGTGTTTAACTCTGTACAGGCTTTACTGGAGTGAGCAGATGCGCAGGGAACACCTCTCATGCTTCTAGGCATGCATAGCTTATTTTGGCTTCTTACTTTCCTTTGTATTGCATGTAATGCCACTGACACGATTAGAATGATTTCTTATTTAAGTTCCTTGTAGCTCTAGATTGCAAAGTAAGGAGAATTTGTCTCCATTTAAATGACAGGTGGGAATGGCATGACTGTGGTTAGTGTGGGTGTTAGATGGCTGTAGACCTGGGATGCACCTAGCTGTGCAATATGAGTAATTAAGCTTAGTTTAGAAAGAGGTGAAGAAAATACATCTCTCAGCTCTGACTCTGTTCCCTTCTATGTAATTATGGGTATAGGAAGTGCCATAGGAAGCAACGAAGGAATGTAAATACATGCACAGACTATACTAAAAAAAACCCACCAAAAACAACTTAAATCTTTCTTCTCCTTTCTTTTACTGTAAGAGCAGCTTCTATATAATGCACTCATTCAGGCATTCCCAACATAAAGAGTAAATGCCTGCTGAGATCATGATAATACTTTTGGAAGACTTGCAGGAAAGAAATAAGACTTGCAGAAGGAAATGGTTTTGCATAAGACTCTGCTTCATGTTTTGCTGTCACTTTTCTTTTATTCACCTTGGTTCTGTTCAGAGTTGTCAGGCTTTCCTCTCGAATTCACTTGTTGCAGTCCAAGGTCTTAGTGCTGCATTTAATTCTCTGCCTGTAGTACTAGCCAGACTACATTGTGCATAGATAGCAGTATGCTTCAGCATCAGGCTGAACTACAGCAAGAGGAAAGTAGGAACAAGATGTGATCTAGGGATACTGTGAGAGATCCAAGTTATTTAGTTATCAAAGGGGAGCAGGTTGCCAAATGTGATTTAAGTTGGACTGAATGTTTTTTCAAAGCTTTTCAAATATTTAGATTTAGGGAGCAGGTGCTCCCTAAATCAAAACAAAGAGATGATAAATATTAGTGGAATGATATTTGGGAAATGGTGAAGTGAAAGATGCCAGCCAGATAATTATTTCAATTTTGAGTGAGTTCATGTGGTACCTGTAATTAGCCCTTTGTTTCTTGCATGCTGAGCGCTTCTCTTCCTCGGCACGTCTGGGTGACTGGTTCTGCATCACAAATTCCTGCCTATGGCACAAGATATAAAAATGGCTGCACTTGTAATTCTGTGTGCAGTTCCTTAGATGATCAATGTACAAAGATCCTATTTAAACACAGCTGAGAGAATATTTGTGTAGCACTCAGTGTGTCAAAGGGATCATTTTCCAAGGCATCAAACTGTTTTTAATCTGCTAAGAGAGTCCTCTCTCCTTCCCCCTTTTTTACAGAGAAAAAAAAAAAAAACAAAACAAAACACCAGAAAAGGTCAGAGGAGAATGGAGCTGGATGAGAGGTCAGAAAATTGAAAGAAATGTGTTTCTTTGAAAAGGCAAGGCACATCTCTTGGTATACAAAGGACGTGCACAGCAGACTCCATACGTTTATACACATAGTTGCATGAATGTGTTCAGAATAAAATCATGAAATCAAGGACTGTTTCCCTTGATTTTTGTTTTTAAAACATTACAAAGAATGAAGCACTTGCCTTGAGAAGATGGGCAATCTGTCTGACAGGCAGAGTGGGAGCAGCCAGGGAGCTGGGTTCACTGGGGAAGGGGTGCCTCACTTGGCTGACTCCCTGGCACCATCCTGTCCTGTGCGGGAAGAAAAGAAAATTTTTGAGTATATATTGAAAACAGGACAGACTGAGGGAAGCTGGGATTCATTTGGCACAGAGGACAGATGGTTATCCAAGCTGAGCATGGGCATCCATTTTCTGACATGATCAGTCTTCTTGGAGACATCTGTTTTGTTCTCTGCCCTGCAAGCAGGCATGCCAGGTTCAGTGTCCACTTGTTTTGGCCAAACCTCATGATATGTTCCTTCAGGAAGAGCTGTAGGAGGATTCAATAGATTGGTGACAAGATAGACTAGAAAATAAATTACTGCTACTGTAAAATACCAATTTTTAGACCACAGGCCTTATTCTTTCTCTCAAGAATAGCTATTCAGAAAAGCATGTGACTTGAGGCTCGTATGGACAAGGCTTCCACTGGATGAGAACCAGAAATTCTCATGTTCTCTGTTACCTGTAACTATTGCCATGAATTTCCCAGTCCTTTTAACAATTACAGGCACTAGTTATCCTTTATGTTGGTGTTTGCAACTGTAGATGAAAACCAGTTTAGGGCAACTTTTTCTATATTTCTGTTTTTATAGATTGTGCTTGGGGATAGGTGATTGTAACTCCAGTGTCAAAGAGGACCTCCATAAACTGTGCTGTTGCACCTCTTGTAGACTTTCAGTACGATGCAATCCATTTGCTCTCTATTACTACTAGACTTAATATCAAACTGTATTTAATTCCTACCTTATTACGGGTATGAATTTGACAGTTAATTGAAATGGGTCCATTGTTTTTTGCCATGAATGTACAGTGGAGGTGTACCACTGCTAATGCTAATTTCACGGTTTTTGGGTCTTGCTGAAGGGAGCTGAAGTTCTAGAAGCAAATTGCAAGTATGATGAGATAATACACAATTTTGCATTTCAGTCATAACCCTGCAGAAGTTACAGCTGTCAGAATTCATCACTGCAGTTGTAACATAATTATTATAAATGTGATCTATTTAGTGCCCCAGGACATTTGTCCTGATAGGCAGTGAAATGGCCCTATGGACATGCTAGAGACAGCATTTTTGTGCCACTCTTTTTCAGATATTGTTCTAGAAAATCAAGATGCCTATCATTCAAAGCTGTGCTTCTGGGAAGGTACTAAGGGTATAATTTCTCCAAATTAAACTGCAGCATTTGTACCCATTATTGGGGAAAAAACAATCTCTCTTCATGTATTCTGAATGCCTAACTGATCATCTCAAATGGGTGTACACCACTGTGTTCACTACTTGGAGAAGTTTGTGTAAAGCTGTGATCATGATGATACATTTCCTAGCAGGCTTTTATGAACAGACTGTGATCAGTTTTCAGACAGCATATGATAGTATTTTTAATTATGGCCAAAAAATGAAGTGCTTGAGATGATATTGGAGAAAGCATCACACAGGCAATACAAGAAAACCTTGAGCTATAGTCCATAGTTAGCTGAAGTATTATTGGTACCATTGATTTTCAATTAATATTCAGTATTGACCATTACTATAAAGAAGACAGCAACATACTGTAGCAGATTCATGGATTTTTCTTACAAGCCATTGATTTTTTTTTTCTTACTATGTAGCTGTTACCATTAATAAGGCACACATGGAAGTATTCTTTAAGAATTTATTTCTCCCCAGTTCAAGGAGACAGTTTGCGAGAATCTGTTTTCTCTGGAGATGTCCTCTGCAATGCAAGGCTATTTGCCATCTTTTCATAATGGTGAAACAGTTGGGCTCTCCAGCCTGAGGTGCTTTCAGGCTGCTGGGGATGTCTGTGTATAGTGAGAACTCGGGCTTCCTTTTGGCCGCTGCCTTTCTCTGAGAAGTTGCTCTGCCTGGAGTAAATCCTCATCATTAATGTGGGAAATTAACAAAAGGCATATTGTCAAAGGTCAATCTATAGCTGGCAGATTTAGATAATTTGAGGTAAGGAAACTTTTTGTGTTGCTCAAAGGAGAAATGGCTCCTGAGCAAGCCATCTAAGGTTCTGTTTTGTAAAAGAAAACAGAAAACTTGAGCTGTGAATATCCCCAAATGCTTTTAATCCAATAGCAGTAATAAGAAAAAAAAAAAGCAAAAAACCAAAACAAACCCAAACACAAAACCAACAACCAAACAATAATTGCAATATTGATTAGAAGTCTGACATGGGGTCAGGAGGAAGATATTTTTGATTCCTTGCTCAGACTGAACTATCTGTTCTAAGAAGTGTGGTGAGGTTGTAAAGCTGACTTTTTTGGATGTCCTTGTTCCATAGAAGGTAGAGCTGCTTTCCACAAGACAGAGTAACCCGTCACAGCAGGGAGCCAGAACTGTGATGCTGAAGAAGAAAGGCTAGATCATGACCTGGTACAGTCAGGTCAAGTTCTTAAATCATAATTAACCACTAGGACCATGCTGTTTCTGCATGTCCTGAGCTGCTGCACATTCTGTAGAAGTTACCCAAGTTTCAAATTGTGAAAGAAAAATGTTTTCTGGAGAACCCATAAAATTGCAGTCTGCCTGTTTTTCTCTTAAGACTATGATTTCTTCCACTGGTTTAGGTTATTACTAGGTATTTGTCAATCTATTTTCAGTAGCTGACGAGCTAGATGAAATTGGAGTAACCCTGTATACATGTATCTGCCAATAGTCACTTTTAAATATGGATAAAGCTGTCAGGGCACATCAGATGTCCCTCCTGCGTAGAACAACAAAGCTAACCATGCAGGCTAATAACAAGCATTGATCTGAAAAATGAATACATGTCAAAGAGGCTTAGTCAGGATACCCTGTAATAGGCAGAAATCAGGCCCTACATCTTAATCACATTTCAAGGAATTGGGTTATTCCATCCTTTTATTACAGAAAAGACTGGTGGAAAGGAATGTAAAATATCAGCTTCAGCTGTCCCCAGTATGCCAGTGTCATGGTGGGTGGAAGCTTTTCCCTCCCTCTCCAGTCCATGCTGCTGCCTGGTGCTCCCCAGCCAAAGCCTGTACCTTATGGTGATGGTGGAAGAGGCTCCCCAACCTTCTCGGTCAGCTCTTCCACCTCCCCAGAGCAGCAATACCAGCCACAGGTACCTTGGGTGCCAATGCTCAGCTTTGCTGATGCCCCAGCAAGGGTCTGTCCTGGGCAGCCATGCTCTGGGGAGTTTGTCTTACCCAGCACTGCTAAAAGGGAAAGATCTTATTTTTCCCTCTTCAGAAGTGAAAGTTAGGAAGAATTGGTAGGCAACTGAGGACATCTTGTAGTGTCATTCTCTGTTCAAACAGTGGGAGAACACCTGCAAGGTGAATAGAAGTGAGAATGAACAAATGTTTGAGTTGTTCTCAGCGTTACGCTGCTGACACATTAAGCCAGCTAGGTTTCTTCTAAGATCATACAAATCAATGTATAGTGAAGAAAAAGCCTTATTGAATATGGTATTTTAAATGTTATTACGGGAACAGCTCTGGCAATGGCAAATCAGCACTTACAGTTTATTGCTAAATGCTGTAGGTCTCACAGTGCTATGTTATAAAAATGATATTATACTAAATGTATTGCAGTGTGTGGCTTTTGCAAAGCCCAAGAGTAATTCCTGGAAAAGCAGGCTCGTTCTGTCCCTATAGAGATCACAATTTATGACACTAGAACTGCAATTTTTTGTAGTGAGGGGGAGCAACCACACTGTTTATCCTCATCATTTTTGGTGGTTCTATGGTATTTGGGCTGAGGAAAGCAATAGAGTAAGAAATCTGCAATGTAAAATTATAGCCGCTTCTGTACTTCTCATTACAGACCTACTACAAGCATTGCAATGCAGTTATCCAGGTCATGGCAGCAAGAAGCTCAGAAGGCTCTTGTTTCACATACAGGCTTTTTGAAGGGCTGAAATATTTCTATTCTCCTGCAAGCTTCTGCTTTCTATTTGCTCACAAGTGACTGGTTCTTTATTTCTGCACTTCCCTACTCTTGAAAATGGCCTGCAGGAATTAATCATCAACGGTGGACTGTGTACTTTGCATGACATTGCTCTGCTGATGTCAGTAGATTCACTTTGATTTACTCTAAGATCTGGTTTTGCTTTGATTCTGTCCTGAAGGCATTATGATTTTGTTTCTTTTCATTCACCACTGTCCTTGCTATTGAATTCTACAACTAAATTTTTAAAAGGCTGTAATTCCCTACTGTATTATATAGGTTTTTACAGTAATTTCTGTGTCCACTGATTTCAAGTCCTCATAGCTAGAACTTTAAAATATTTTTCATGTGGAAAATATCTTGCTCAAAACTCTAGCTGGTTCTGTGCAGATGACTAACAGAAGCCATGCAAATGGATGTGGATATAAAGAACAAATTCTGTTTGGTTTTTGTGTCTTTCACCATATGATGCACTTGCCTTGTTTCATCCCTGTCACATCATGGACACATCTTTTGACTTGACACCTGGATTAGTTGTTTAATTACACAAATGAACCTTTTGGGCTTTTTTTTTTTTTTTGCTTGTCCCTCTTACTGCGTGTTTCCATAACTGGCAGGTATAATCTGCATGGTGGGGCTACTCAGTGTGACATTTCCATCCAGCCAAATCATTGCATTAGATTTGCCTCAATGCAAAAGTTCCAGACTAAACCTGTCTTCTGTTTTCTAGCTGTCTGGCACTGAAGACTAGAGGTTTCCTTTCTAGTACCCAGACTGGTGTAAGACTTGCACAGCACCCAGATGACTTAATACCAGCTATTAAGTAGTTGTCCTTAATTTCACGCTAGGGCTGCATATCCAGGTGGCTGCTTCTTACGCCTAACATAAGTGAACAGTTCAGCAGCCAGCCTGTTCAGATATCCACCAAATATAGCTAAATAACCATTTGAGCCAAAGCCCACTGGTGTTAATAGGAAACTGTTTTCAGGACCGTGCTGTAATTCACTGAAATGGATTAGTACCCAGTGTCTGCTTCACGTTACTACTCGCTCTGCTGCTCTGCTGCAAAGGGGATTTACAAGGTGACACACTATTGGCAGAAAAGTTCATTTATTTTCCCTATGAAAACTACATGGGAAGGCTTAGGACATATTTGCTTCCTTTAATGGATACCCAGCATGGAACAGTGCATTGAAATGTTTTTGTGCACTACCTTCTAAAAAGCAGATCAAACTTTTAAGCTGTCAACAGTAATGGGCCAGGAATGATCTACATGGCCTGTGCAGTGAGATGACAAGCTAATGGCTACATGCCCGGCCTTCCTCTCTGGTGTTACTCTCTTAAGTGCATGTACTTCTTACATTAAAAGAAGCATGTACTTCTTACATTAAAAGAAGCAGTGATATTACTGGAGCAATGAATTTACCACCATTTCATTTCCTTTTGGAAACACAGCACTTAATTTGGCTCTGAAGCTTTTTGCCCTGTTCTGCTGACCTTTCAAAACATTTTGCAAAATTCTCCTTTTCTGTAATCTTAAGTATATGCTTTAGTAGTTTGCAGTTGTACTCGGTGTTAGCACTGTGTGTGCTGGGGTCAGTAAAGCCAAACACTTGATCTTACTCACCCAAAGCCAATCACCCCAGGGAAGGAGTGCTTGCTAAGGGCAGAACCGTGTCTTCAAAATTAAGCAGGTGTGTATTACAGAGATGGCACTTCAGGTTCTTCTCCATGATATGAGGCTGTTAATACATTTTACAAGATTGCCTGTTAATGTTGCAATAAATAATATATCTTACCACATTACCATAGTATTAACTGTTCCTAAAATGCTGGGAATCATTTTCTTATTTTTATTAAGTAAAGAAATATAGAAATTGCTTTGACGGACTATGTGAGTGTTGCTGCTGTGCATTGTATTCATTAGATAAACTGTTTACTGGGATGAAAACATGCTAAATTAAATGGTGAAGAGTAATTCTTGCCTTGTAAATGGCAGAAATAATGCAATTGTAAAGTTCTCCAGATAACCTGCACGTGGTATTCTGGTGCCTTTACAGTTTTGGTGACTTAACTAAACTGAGACTAACAAAGAAACCAAGGTGAAAAATCCTCACAGAGATTTATACTACATTAGCTTTATTTCAGCCCTGGAAGCCAGCATGCCCTGTGTAAGCAATTCAGTGTCACGATCTTAAAACGCTGGTGACAAATGGAAATGTTTGGCATTGGTAAACAGAAAAGCCCACTTGGAGAGGGGAAGTCTGAGAGTGTTGAAAAGGAGTCCTTTCATTTACAGCCTCACTTCTGTATGCGAAAAAAACTCTAAAGCATCTTTCTATACATGCGGGACTGATCATTCTGTTCAGAGGTGTGTCTTTGAGTCTAAGGGACTTGCAGTATGATGGTCATTACCAGTTAACAGACCCAGCTTGGAGAAAGGGAAATGTCTTGGGGGGGTCCTGTCAAAGGCTGAGAGCTCAGCCTGATGAGGTTGTAGGAAGGATGCAGATGGTCATAGCAAGTTTTGGAACAGGGTATGCTAGGTTTTTTGTAGGGTATAAGGTAACAGGAAAAAGAAGCAGGTGCTTTCTTGGGATAACTTAATGCAAAAAAAAAATTAAAATCACTACTTAGATAGGGAGGTCAGAGAAAGTCTGAGAGCAGCTCAAAGCTGTTTAAAATTGAGACTACCATTAACAACTGTAAGGGAAGTTCTTGTGTGCTGGTCACCAGATGGTGGATGGTCTTGTCCTGTTCTCGGGCTGGGCTCCCTTGGCATGCTCTCAGCCTCCACACAAAAGCATGTGGTAGGCTCACATATATCATTTGCCCTTGCAACACTTCCATTAGTTAGACTGAAATAACCAGTTCTGCTAGAAACTTAATAAAAATATCTTCTAGTCTGGAATGTGATTTGGGAAACATCCAAGCTTTTTTTGTTCCAAAGTGATAAAGTTGAGGCAGAAATATAATGTGCTTTGTTATGTTTAAATTTAGCAGGAAACAATGAGAAAAAAAAGTATATCATCTCTAACATTGTCAACCCTATTCACTCTGATTCTTATTGTCTGTGTGCAGTAGGACCCTAGGCTCCGGTGAAAGGCACCCATAGCTTGTCTGCCGTTTCCAAAGGCTGGGAGTCAGAAGGCAGTGCCCATTATCCCAGGGCAGAGACCTTCAGCCTTGCTGTAGCTGGGGCTGCTCTGTCTTACCCCGGCTCCGCACGCGCCTGGGAGGCTTCGGAGGGTGACGTAACCCCCCTGTGTTCCCAGTCCTCCATCACCCTGTAGGAAGCACTGCCAAGCATAAGACGTGTTGCTTAATGTGCTGGACACCACACCGCGGGGCTTGGGAACAACTGCCAGGAGAGGGTAAAAGCTGAGGACACTGGAAAAGGCAGTACGGGGTTATGCTGTTTGAGGGCACCAATTTTTATTTTTCTCTTTCTGTCGATGGAAAAAGTCCCTTTATGAAAAGACATTTCTGCTTAATTTACAGCTAACAATAATTTGATAAATGCCTTTGCCTGCTCCTTGAGAACAGGAAGCATGTCAGGCACTGCACGTCACTTAGGCTGTTTGCCCAAAACCAACCACCACCCGAACCATCAGGATGCCTTAGCCCTTGCTCCCCACTAGAAATAATAGCTGGGAGCACATTCCCTGTGTGCTCAAACCCACCCCAGACTGGGTGGGCCTGGGCAGGAGTGAGGAGGGAGGTGGCAGGCAGGGGGGTTTTGGTAGGAAGAGTAAGAACATCTCTGCTCTGACCTGAGGTTCCAGACTGGTGCAAGGCACCTGCATGAGCAGTGCTGGAGAGGCTGGGGCTCTCCGGTGGCTTGTGCAAAACAAAAGGAGCAGTTTATAGGGGTGTCTTTTTTTCACCTGAAATTTCCCGTGTTTCAAAGCGAGCCCTCTCAGCATCAGCCATGCTGCAACATCAACAGGAAAAATAACAATGATGCCTAAGGTGAGCCTTCCCTTGCAGGCTTAACTCTGGGTCACAGGAAAATTGGTGTGGTGAAGAAGCTTTGATTAACCCTCTGCAAGGTCTGTTCTCAGGCATACTAAACCTGGGGTTGTCAAAAGCACTGTAGCTCATTGAAAAAAATCATCACAATGAAGGAAGCTTGAACTACTTTTAAAACTGAAGATGACTACTATTAGACTATTTTGGTACTAGAGTAGGTGTAGAGTTTGAGGGTCAAAGCCTCCCACCATTGTTTCTGTGGAGCAGCAGTTCAGTGCCAGCTCTTGCATTTGGTGAATCAGTCATCAATCACAGGTGCTAGGACCTCATCTGTGCATCACTAGTTTTTAGACTGAAACATATCTCATCTTTGGAGGGAGCTTAGCAGTCATGCAGCTCTCAGAAGTTTGGCACTTGATGTTATGAATTACATGGTGTTTGTACCTTTCACAATTACATTT
>JANZLQ010000089.1:553510-580925 GCA_026212715.1 Elanus axillaris | reverse complement strand
CCTTTCACAATTACATTTGATTTCTTTATGCTATTTGATAGCTCTCTGCTATGATGATAGCGTTGTTTTTTCCTCCCTCGATGATGATTCTATCTCCTCTTCCCTCAGCTGTAACACATACAATGTCTGGTCTCAGATTGAGCTGGCATCTTATGGATGATGTGTATTTGTGTCAGTCAGGAGGGTGCAGGAGCTCAGTTCACATGTTTATGCTCCATTACTCACCCCTGCATTGTAGGAAGGAAAGTTGCTTCTTCTGTGCTTTTCTTTGGGTAATTGTAATTCTGCAGCTCAATAGCTTTGAATTTATTCAGCCTAGCTGGATATTATCAGTTTATTTTTATGTGTGTGGAGAGACAAAGCCAAGGAGAGAAAGGGAGGGTGGACAAAAACCACTATTGCTTTTGTAGGGTTTACAGTGGGATTTACACTGAAGCATGAAATTCTTCATATAAATATTTTAGGAGTCTTTTATCTCTGCAGAGATTAATCTTGGAAATACTCCTAGGGGAAACAAACGTGGGTTGTTCTCAGCCTCATCCCTTACTGCTTCTTGGGGTTGCAAAGGTGTGGGACAGCCAGGGCATGGACCTGCTCAGGCCTGACTGATCTCAGGGTGTACATGGCTCTTGAGAGCAAAAGTCTTGACATCACTACAAGCTAATTAATGTTTAAAGTAGCCAGTGTCAGACCTGTGGTTTGCGCTGGTGCAGCAGTGCTGCGGGGGCTCATCAGAGGTGGTTAGCTGATGAACAGAGGAGCTACAAAGGTTTCTCCCAGTGCTTTGCCACATTCACTCCTTTCCTCTGATCTTGAGAGGAGCTTTCTGGGATGCGAGATGTTTGATGCCTCTTCACCCACCCAAGGGTTATTTGTGATGGGGCTATTGGGAAGCAAACCTCTGAGTAGCCCTGGTGAGCTGCCTGGTGGTGGCTGGGCTTTCCTCCATCACTGCTGGTGGATTAAACCCTGGAGGCTTGGGATCAGCAAGGTCTTTCACAGCTGTATGGGCTCCTTGGGTGTGACTGTGGCATCACTGCTATCTGAATTGACATATTACCTCCAGGACTTGAAGGATAGCGCTGGAATTTGAAAGGAAGCTTTAGTGTTTAACCAGGGCCTTGTGAGAGCACCTTTGCATGGAAATTCCACCTCAGGGTTATTGACGGGTTCTGATTTATTCATGAGATTAATTATGTTGTCTGCGTGTGGTGCAATCCATGCAGTCACACCTCCAAGAATTCATGGTTCGTTGTTGTCTCCCTTTACGCTTTGTAAGAGGAGAAAAATGAGCCGTGGGACAGGGAAATCAGAAATAATATTAGAAATTTTTCAAGGATTTAGTGAGCATTCAGAGCTTCAAGCCTTTCTTGTTCTGTAATAAACTTTTGAGAGAGAAATATAAAATGCAGTTTTTGTACCCACACTGTAGAATTAACAACTTGGAGCAAAGAACTTGGCAGCTAGGTGCTTCAATGTTTTGGCGTTTTCTGTAAGAATTCTATTTGCAAACAAAAGGAAAAAATTAAGACTAAAAGGATAAACAGAGTGAAGACCAACTTAGCAGGTAACTGTAGCATGAGGATCTGAGGTAGATGTGTTTATGCAGGATTGCAGCTTAGCAAGTAGTTTCGCAGGAAACAATTGCACTCACAGGGGTGCATTGCAAGTACATTTAAATTTACAGGCTTTCAAACTATGGCATTGGATGTGATTTAAGGTACCATTTTCCTCACATTTCACACACCCCACCCCCATTAATATGTCAGAGATGAACATAAAGGTCAATGCAGAGATGTGCCCACAGTGATACTGGTGCAGCAATGATTTGAAAATGTCATTCTATGGTGTGGCTGGAAAAATGCTATAGCAGGTACAGGTGCCAGGAAAACGCAGAGATTTAAATCTGTTTGGGGTGTGAGCTCGAACCTGTTGTACTGCTGTTCGACCTCAGGTCTTAAAAATCTTATCTATCGTGTTATTTCCTGATCCAGCAAGTTTTATTTGTCCCTGTTCTTGAAAGTTTCCTCTCTTCTCTGCTGAATGACTGTGATTATTGTTAAGTCATCCAAAATAGTTAATTTGCATCCAAAGAAGCAGGCTTGCTACAAATTGCCATGATCACAGCTCTACAGCGTCTGTTACAGACCATGTGAGTGCATTTGTGGCACTGAAGGAGCCATAAAAATACTTGTCACAGCAGCTACCCTCAGAGGAGACGACGACGGGAAAGAGCAAGAGGGATCCAGGCCTGGGCAGATGCAAACATCTGCTGGCGGGTGCCCCTGAACCACAGCCCACCAAAAGCGTACGCAGCTGCGAGGCATCTTGTATTCTCAGGTCTGGTTCCCAGACAGCCTAAGGAGCCAGAACAGATGGAAAACAACCATAAGGCACCCACAAAATTAATTTGTGAGATAAACAGTGCACCTTCTGGGTGATCACCCTGGAGCTGGCTTCGTTGCACAGGCAGCATCCAGGCCAGCGCTGCTGCTCCAGGGGAAGCACAGTGTCAGTTAAGCTAGTCCGCATTCATGCACTTCTAACTTGCCACAGGAGGGCAGACTTTTTGTGCTTGCATTTCTAATGAACAGAGGAATGCAAGGTCTTTCCAAAGTGAAGGGGAGTTTAGATGTTGTTAGGCCTAGGAGAAGCTAATCTGTGCCTTGTGCAAGCTGGCCATCTCCTTAGGTGACTTGGTCCTCAGTAGACTCTGGATATGAGTTGTGTAGTCATGTGCAGAGTACAAGGAAGCCATGGAGATGCTAGGACAGTATTGTTAGTGAAATGCTAATGATCCATCATGGCATTTCCAATGGGGAAGCACTCTGGCTACATTTGTGAGTTTTTGCTGGATTCAGAGTAAGCTGGCCAAGCTGAGTCAGTTCACAGCACTCCGTTTTCTAAACAGGAGGCAAATAAAAACCCAACCGAACAACAAGTGAGTATTAAGCAAATACAGTGTCATTTCTACGCACCAGTTGCTTAGGTAAACATTGCAATGCAGGTGTTGAGGATTAGCAAGGTTTAAGGGTGTGCTTAGAAAACACAAAAGGTTTGGAGCAGTTAAGGGCTGTTTAAGGCAAAAGTTTACACGACCTTTTTCCTCATTGTTCCTCAGAAAACCACACTTAATTAATTTGTAAAACACCTTCACCACTGGCATAGTTTACTCCTCCATTTGTAATAGTATATCTTCACTTAGCTCACAAATAGCAGAGTGAACTCCTTTTAAAGACTCATTTTTGCAAAACACGAATATCACACCAGAACAAAATTGACTGGTGAAATAAAAGGTGATAGCTGCAATATTTTATGTTTATACACTACTTCTAGGAGATCTGGAGAAGAAGTCACAGAACCCAAAAAGCATGTGCAGTTTACTGAAAGATGGATAGTCTTTCAGTGTTTGCAGCACTATTAGTTATTTACAATGTTTTTCATACGTTACACTGAGAGTTTGCTCATTGAAAAGCAGCTTGCCTTCTGGAGAGCAGAGCCATTTGCAAGATGGAATGAAGCTAAGGGTACAGCAAAGAAATCTTCTTGCATAGCAAATAGAGAGAGAAGGGACAAATGGTTGATTGGAAAAAAACGGTCTTAACCTCCTCTACACCAGTATAAAACTATTGGAAAAAGTACTTTCTCACTAGGAAGCTATACTGTATGAAAGGAAACATTAATGAACAGTGTTCCCTACAGCTGAGCAGTCGGGTAGAAAAAAGACATGATGCTGTGGTTTAAGCTAATCAGCTGTCAGATTTTTTTTGATCATAGTGGAACTTGCTCTGATGTGTCTTCATCCAGACCTAATGGGTTTGTTGTACTGTGCTGGTGGGTGCTGCTTTTCTGAGGTAGATATCCCTATCACATCTGTTTCTGAGCACCTTCTTGCCTTGCGTCATAACGCTTTCAAGGTCAAATATGCTCATCTTCACCATACTCCTCTGTTGCAGCCAGAACTGATCCTGCTGGTTTACAAATCTAAAATGGGAATCCAGGGTATGTAGTCTGCTGTTGCTTTCTCCAGTGCGTTTAGGGCTGTGAGTGATTAAGATCTCTCGGCTGACTTCGGTGCTGGATGCCTCCCAGCCCCAGTGTGCTCCCTATGTCTGTGATGGTCACGCTTGTGCCCAGGCACTGTGCCAGCACCTGACAGAATGCTCAGACCTTGTGTCTGGCCGCTGAGTCTCGGCTCTGCGCATCCTCACCCCCTCCGCTCCGGCAGCGCTGGTCATGTCCGAACCTGCGCTGGCCCGACGTGGAGCCGTCCGTGCTGCACTGCTGCCGTTCGCAAGGCTCCGTGCCACTGCAAAACCTGTTTGTCAGCAAGCGTATCATCCCCTCACTGTGCTATGAAAATAGTTGTCTCCTGGGAGCCTTAAATAATTCTGTTTAAAACACAGTATTATCATAATCCCAGCTTGCTCTCTTTTCCTCAATGTCATTTCATTAAAAAAAGCCTGAACAGACTTAAAAGCTTCCATAAATTCTCAGCTGACCTCCAGGTCTGCTGCCCCACAAGGACAGCGGACATGGAGGGAATGCCCGAGTTACAGAAGGAAAATGCTGGTTTCAGCCATTTGCCAAAGCAGGGTGAAAATCAGAGGTTCTTGCAGGACTGTCTCGGCACCTGCACGCCCAGCTGCGGGCCAGGGGCTTGTCCCATGCCAGCGCGCTGGCCTGAGCCCCTGCCGGCCAGCTGCAGCCCCGGCAGCCACCGCCTTTTTGGGGCTGGAGGGCCGGAGGGGACAGCCTGCCCAGGCAGTAGGAGCAGGCTGTCTGAAGGCTAGAGAGCCTGTAACTGTATTCCAGCCCAGCCTGGTGCCCATCTTGTTAGCTGGGCTCCTGCAGCTGTAAAGTGTGCATTTCAGTTCGTTTTTACTCAATCTGTGTGCTTAATTTCTATCATGACTTCAAAGAGACTGAAGAACAATAGTATCAGTTTGCTCTAGGCCTGAAATGTCTGGAATATGAACCTTCTCCTATTACTCTTTCTCCCGTCTCTCATGCATAAACAAGCCTTGTGCACTTTTAAGTGTATGCTGAATGCGGTTCATTTATCTACCTTGAACTATCAGCTACACCTTTCTCTTTGGGTGGCTACCCTACCTTCCTCAAGCTAAAGCTATCCAGGTTTTCTTCCCTTCAGAATAACATCTATTGTTGCTATGCTGGGCATATGAATTTTAGGCTGTTGGAAATATGGGCTCTATTCCTTGCTGTTTACAGAAAGGGAATGTTTTTTCCGAAGCAGTAGCTGCACCATAGACCCTGTGCACTGTGTTCCAGAGGAGGGAAAGGGGGCAGCGAAGGGACCAGTGAGCACCGATCTGCGTATGCTTTTGAAGCATTAAAAGAAATCTCCTTCCAAGCAGTGCATGGGGAGGATTTCACTTGGTAGCCTGCCTCGGCACTGTGAGGTGACCTCGGCTTGGCAGCAGTGGCCCCGGTCCCTGGGCAGCGGGAGGGGGCGGTGGGCTCCTGGCCTGAGCAGCACGCCAGCTGGAGCACCGAGGCACTGAGAGCCTGGAATTGCAGTCCATGCAGGCAGCCAAACGTCTGAAGTCTCAAATTAAAAGAAAAATAAGTCAATGGGATTTACTCTCCACGGGCAGCATTTACTGGATATTGACAGCAGCGGTGGTGAAAGAGCTGAAAGCTGAGAGCAGTTTTGGAAGCTGTCTGTCCAGAAGAGGAGGGCAGCAGACCGCTGGAGGGGCCGAGTGCTGAGCCTGGAGCAGCATGTGGTGCCCCAGGCTTTGCTGGAGCCACAGCATGACCGAAGGAGCCCAGAAATGTTGCTGACTTTTAGATGTGAAATCCTCTTCTCTTACCCCTGCAGGACTGAGACGTGGTAAGGTTTCACCTCAGAGGGAGTACGTTTCTTTTACGTAATTAAGAAGGAACTGGACATCCTTCATGAATCTACGCTCTTTCTAGTGGGGATCTGTGGAGTCATGTTACTGGATTTTAAATAAAGAAATAAAGCTGCGTCTTTTTTCCTTAAATCCAAGTAACTTACTTTCTCAGAAACTCACATTTGAACTAAGATAGTGTTGGTTTTTGTTTTTTGTTTTTTTTTAATTATTTTTTTACTTTGAACTTAAGTCCTACTTATTCCAATATTTCGAAGCAGCAGAGACCATGTTCCTAGGGTTGCCATAGCTGTCAGACTTGAAGAATTGCATAAAGCACAGTAGAGTCATAAAAATACTCAGAAACCTGATGGCAAAGTGTAAAAAGGGAAGAACCAGGTACAAACCACTAAGATATTCATTAACCTTCTGTGGTGAGAATGCTGTGCATGTTTGGAATGTTTGCTGTCTCTCAGCTGGATTATTGCTCGTTAATTTAACAAGGGAAGTTGTGTTAAGCAACAAATGAATTGTGAGCTTGTAAGAAGTACAACTGTCCTGATTTGGGATACTCAGATTGAATCTGGGGTGCAGAAGACAGACAGAAGCCTGGTGTTGAGGTTAATGAGCTAACATCTCAGGGCCTTGAAAATAATGGGTGCATTTGGTGCAGCTGTTGTCAGACTGGCATGGCAAGGTGGTAAGATTCCCCCCAACACACACGTGTGCCGTGAAGAGAGGTGACGATTTTTAGGTGCGTGGAGCCGGGTCATCTGGCTGTCCCCTGTGCCAGTGAATGTTGTGGGAGCAGTGCAAGCGCTCCTGTCTCCCAGCATCCTGAGGTAGCCTACAACCACTGCCTGCTTAGCAGTCAGCTCTTTAAACAGGGAGATTAAGTGGAATTGCTTAAAGCTCATTTTGTATTTTAATTAAGGATGTATTAATTTGACCTAGTTACTGAGCACTGACTGCTTTATGCATTCCTAATTTAATGAGCTAATGGTGTAGGGATAAATAATACATGATGGAGTATATCTTCATAGTGTTAAATTTTTCTGTTTTACAACAATTTTAATACATCTGTGTACAAGTCAATTAAATCCACAGTTTATTCCTGATTACAGTGATTTTTTTGGGCTTCTGCACATCATGAAACCTAACAGAAAAGTCACTATGGCAAACAGTAGGCTAGTGAAAGCCAGCTAACATGAAGGTAAGCCCTAGCAGTAGCTGGGGTGGGTTGAAACTGAGTGTTTTATGTGAGCATTGGTTTGGTAAACATAGGTTTCAAAATCAAGCTCTTATTTTTTTGACTCTCTACTTAAGAAACCTAGAAAGCTTAAGTACAGCTCAGTCTGGAGTTGATGGTTTTGTCTGCTTGTATGTTAAAATAAAGAGAAATACTATGGTCTTTCTCCAGTTTGGAACTGAAACTACCTAAAGTTGTTTGCTGGTTTACTGAGATGAAGGTACAATCCAGGAAGAATAAGAGACATGACTCATGGGGAAAAACTTGTCTTGGTAACCCTCGTAGTTTACTTAAACCTCTGACAGTTTGCTGTAATGCTACCATCGCAAGGACTAATTTCCGTTAAACATCATTCTTTCCTGTATAGTATATACTTCCTTCTCTCCAGCCAAAACCCTATGGATTTCAGCAGGTGTCCCAAGGGAGTTTGGCACTAATACCTGGAGGTGTCTCCTGGCAGTGTGCAGCATGGGTCCCGCTGAGATGGCTGTCATTATAGAGATGATGTTTGCTGAGAAGGGATGACCGTCTCAAACTGGACCTGTGCTTATTATCCAATGTGACGTTCAATTGTTAGGGAAAGTCAGCACTTTAAAATAATTAAAAATACTTTAAAAAAAAAAAAAATTGTCTTGTTAACAGGAGACCAATTGTTCCTGCAGTCATAGAATGAGGCAGCCAAGCTGTGTCAGAAACCTCCTGTGTGAGTGTCCAGAAAACCAGCTTTAAGTGCTTGAATGGTCTTCATTTCCTAATAGCTGATTGTGGTGGAGCAGCCTGTTACCAGGGGTTTGATGGATGTGGGGCAGGAGCACTGTGCAGCGTAGCTTGCCTCACGGTTGAAGAAATAAGCCTGAGGCTTTTGGAACTAGTGCATTCAACTTGAGTCCTCCCAGGAAGCTCTGCACTTTACGTTTGGGGGTTTTGTTGTTACTTGGACTCAAAGGAGTCTTGATGTAATGGAGGCTAAGTGACATACGGCATTCTGAAAGCCAGGGGCTTCTGGGATCGCTGATGAGGGATGTTGCTGATGACATGTGCTTCAAGTCCCCGGAGGGAGGAGGATTCTTTTGCTGCTGCTTAGTGGCTGTGGTGCCTGACCTGTAACTTGGGCTCCAAGCCCATACCGACTAAAACCACACAGTGACTGTGAGATGTAGCTGGGTTTAACTGCGGAAAGAAGAGGCTAATTCTCACCTGGCTTGTTCAGGTTGGGTGCCTGGATTTCAGCGAAGCACTGCTGGCTTAAACCGGCTGAGGATGCGAGGATGGGTTTCCTTTGTGCTATCAACACTCTGTCTTTAGAAGTGGATGTTGTTGCATTCAAGTCTAAGCTCGTTGCAAAGCACTTTGTCACTTCCGTGACAAATGATCTTATACATCAACTTGTCAAGATGACTTCTTTTAAGTAGTATGAAGTTATTCATTCAGAAAGTCAGTCATTTCTTCCCCTGGGGCATATCAACATACAGCACAACTTGTTATTATTAACTGTGATCATATTGGTAATAGAGAGGCAAACGCATGAGTCGGGAAGACGATGGAGCGGAGGACAGCCGTCTCCCAGCAGCGCGGCAGACAGGGTTAGTAACCCACGTGCACATCTGTCTCGCCACGGACTGCTCGCCTTGCTGTCTGTCTTGGTTTAACCACAAGGAGTGAATAAGAGGAAAGAAGAAAGAATAAAAGGAGACAGATAAATAGGCAGGCTCATAGAGACGTGGGTGGGAGGAGTGTTTAATTCTGCTCTGAACAGATGGTGAGTTGTTCAGGTTTAGACTGCTGCAAGATAGATATCCGACTGGCAAATATCATTCAGTCTTGTCATGTTTTGGGAAGAGCCTTATGCGTTCTCAAATTTCTACTGATAATTTAAAAACACTTTTAAAAATTTCAAATAAAATGAAAAATGGATGTTCCTTTCCCAAGTCTACTACCTCTGCTTAGGAAATTGCCTGGCCCTTGTTTTATAGGAGGCTAGAAGGTGCTGTTTACAGCTGTCAGTCACAGTGTACCAAGCAATGCTGTGCAATGATCAAGCAAGTCGTATTTGCTGACGCGGGAATGCAGAGGAACACTTGAAATACTGAGACGTACTCTCACCCTGAGGCTGAAATCCTCTTTTTCTAGCTTGCCTCTGGAAAAGTTTTTTTACCCTGGGTTCACAGCAAGTTGCAGGCCAGCTTCATGTGTCCCCTAGTGACACTGCGGTAGCAGTGGCAGCATTAATGTTTGGCTCATGGCTTGTGAGATGAGAATGACCATGTTTAAGTACATAATTTCTCATGGCAGTAGTCATGTTGTTGGATTTGTTTCTATGCTTTGATAAGCAATTAGGCTTTGACAGCTGATGGAAAATGTATTTTCACTTTTTCCTGTTAAACTGGATGCTTCTTTTATTCAGATTATCAGTGCTGTAATAACAAACTGAAACCCCTCCCATGCTAGTTGGAACAGCTAAGGGGACGGACATGGTTCCTCAGAACTTAACAAGGTTCCTCACCCAGGAACTAGCCATTTCAGTTCCTGTGGTGGTCCATGGGAATCAATGGGGTCCTTCAGTTTTAGATGGCCATTACAGTTCTCTATGAATCACCTCAAAAGGCACTAATACTGTATGCATTGTTTTCCTATACTCAGGCTGAGCAGGCACTCTTTCTTGCATGGCACTGAATTTAGAGTTAGGTAGAGAATACTGAACTTTGTGTTTCTTTAACATTTGCTGTTTCAGCAAGACCACTGGATGTTTTTTGTCTCTGTATATCAGATCCTATCATTTCAATATTTATGACAAAACATGGGAACACTGGCAGTTTTAAAATGTTGTGGTGTTCCATTTTGACATATTTATT
Source organism: Elanus axillaris (assembly GCA_026212715.1). Classification (NCBI taxonomy): domain Eukaryota; kingdom Metazoa; phylum Chordata; class Aves; order Accipitriformes; family Accipitridae; genus Elanus; species Elanus axillaris. The sequence continues at coordinate 570,966 of JANZLQ010000089.1, read as the reverse complement.
ACAAAAAGCCATGGTCATTTTGTTTGGAAGTGATTTCTTGTGTCAATGCATATTTCATCAGTTGTAAAAACACTTTTATAAACAAAGGACTATAAACCAAGCAGATATTTTAAATATATGGGAAGTGTTCCGTTTAACCGCCAAAGTATTTAAAGTGTTACTGAAATTTTCACTTCCTGAAAACTTGCAATGCTTTTGCTTTCTGGTGCAATTGTGGATATTTAAAAAAAAAATCTTATTGTCCGAATGAAATGGCAATCTATTTTCTAGCCAGCTAGAGAAGAAAAGCAGGGAGGCTGGAAGCTCTAAAGCTATCTGTGAAGGAAAAAGACACTGTTGTGCCAGGAATTACTCAACAAAAGATAAAAACTATAGTGGTTGTCTTACAAATTCATATTTTTCATAAAATAGAAGAGTAAAGTGGTCAACCTCTTTTATATTTGCAACGGCATAAGGGTTAGCATTAGTTAGCAGAGATGTACTTTGTAAAACCTTAATCCAGTTTAATTCCCAGCTGATGCCCAGAGGATTGGGAGAAGCAAATCTTATTGTCGGGTTCCTCCCTGATCATCAGGTACAGCAACTTATCCCTTCCCCTTATTCAAGGCATGTTATATCAGTCCAGCATATGCAGTCATTAGTTTCTGAGCATACTCTTTACTATGAAGAACCTATGTAATACATGTTAAATATTATTAACAGTGTAGGAAAGTATGAGCTCAAGATTAAAGTTGAAGAGTGCTCATTGCTTTACAACAGATCTTGGCCCATATGATGGAGAGTATTGTTTTAAATTTGAGTTCATGATGCGGCAGCACAGGTTCAAGTGCTGGATAGTTTTTCTGAAGTTGAGTCAACACTATAAATCAAGCTGCAGGAGGACCATGATTTAATTCATTAACAGTTAGAAGATTAATTACAGCACTATTAAATATTTGATTAAATTAACACTAAAGTACTTAAATATTGTTTTTCAAATAATGTTTGCTCATTAATTAGAATGGCTAAATGTTCAAATTAATTAGAAGTAGGGGTTGTTGGTAAGAAATAAACCAACGTGCTTTTCCCTTCCTGGGGTGCTCTCAGCATTTTCCCACCACACTACATAGTAGAGATGAATAATCACGGCTGTTACCTTCCACAGGCAGAGCCGTTATTTTTCTGGATCTGTATGCACAGCCGGACTGAGAGAGTCTCAGACCAAACGTGCTCTGGGTCTGTCTGCCACCCCAGTCCTCAGGCACCCCGTTCCCAGACCTGTTTGCTCATTAGCAAGATTAAACACCTTCCAGAGTTAAAAGCCCGTGCTCATCCCTTGAGGAATCCTGTACGGCAGTTACGAAGGGAGAAATCCTGATGGCGCTTTGCCATATGCAGAGGGCGCGCAGCAGCGGGGTGCTGTGAGAGCCCAGCGCTCTCTCTCCGGCACGTCTGCCGCACGGTGCTCTCCCCACACAGGCTTGCTGGGGTGTATATGAGCCCGAAGAGGCACACAGGTGGGGGCTACACGTCCCCCAAAAGTGCCAGCGGTGACCTTGCCCTGGAGCCTCACTGCTCCCCCTCGCTTGTGCATGGAGCTGCTCCGAGACCCCTTCACACGGCAGCCTCTTCGAGGATCCTGAGAGCACCCTGGGTGCTTTGACTTCTTGCGATGTTTAAAATCAAGGAAGTTCTTCCTCTCCCAGTTGTCTTCATCTCAACAGATGGGCAGGCCTGAGTTGTTAGTGATATAAAGACTTCACAGCACTCTAAAGGAGCATAAAAATGGGATTAAATGCCACTTACATCCATTATTACCCACTGGATAAATAAGAGTTCTGTGCATAAGGTCAAGTGCTGGTAAAGTTATGCTAGTAGACATTTTGCCCCGTAATTTTTTTAGGAAGGGAGATATCCATGTTTCTCCAGAGATGCAGAATTCCCAGTCAGCTGAAATGCCGTGTGGCACAGACTGCTCATAATGGCCATGGTCAGTAAGCACTGCAGGTGACACAAATAAATGTCAAGCAGAAAGCTTGAATTAAGGCAAAAATTCTTAAACATCTCGTGTATATTGTTGTATGAAGCAAATAGGATTACTTCAGACTCGGCTCCAGCCTTTTAAAATGTAATTTTCTGTGTAAGAAAGTAAGTGTGAAAATCCTAGTGATGGATGCCTTCACAACAATCCAGTGGATGAGACATTTTCCCCTCCAGAAGTCAAATGCAGGAGGTGGAAAACATTCCTCCGCTTTCATTGCACCATTTATCATTATTACGACACCCTGTATCAAGAGTTAATTAAGACTTGTATCCGTTCTGTCTGGGCAGATGATCAAGAGGCAGGCATGTATTCGCACGTTTTGGGCTGGAGCAGTTTTTGTTATCTGCAGCACCCCATGCGTGTTACAGAGATGAAAGGGATAAATCCTCTTAACAAATGCTTTCCCTTTTTCCATTTATTGCGTCCCTTTGCTCTGTGTCTCCCATGCCTTGCTGTCATTGCGAAGACAGGATAGCAAAGGCAGTCCTCGCCGAGGAGTCGGGGCGATGCAGGTCCCTGCACAGCCCGTCTGGAGGTCCTCTCCCTGCCGGCCGAGGGACACCCTGTGAGATCCTGCACCCACCCGGCAAACGCGTTACGGTTTTGTGCTACCAAATAAATAACAAACGTATGGAAGTTCTTCCCATATAACTGAGGACCCTGGGAACAAGTCTCAGAGCTAGCGTAAATCTGAGTAAAGGAAACCTGAAGTTTAGACCATATTGTATATTTCAATTCTAAATTTATTTTATGACCTACTACAGATGACTGGAAGCACCGGCTTCATTGATGCTCCTTCCAAACCTCCTACCCTCACTGGGTGCTGTGGGTTTGTCGGTGTCCTTCCTGTCACTACTGCTATTTTTTAGTCGAATATCAGGAGGACTTGCAGTACCTCAGGTGCATTGCCAAGTATTAGCCGGTGGGGGCTGGATTTCTTGAATGAGCTCCTCTGTTCCTGAGCACAAGCGTGGGCACAAGGACAGATCTGAAACAGAAATATTCTGAGATGCCCAGGGATTCTTCTGCACTTAACTAACCCCTACTGACCAGAAGACTTAGCTCATTTCAGCTCCCCTGTGTCAGTCCAGATTGACCTAGGTATGATAGATTTGCTCCTAAGGCTTAGCCATCTTGAGTTTATTTACCTCCTGCTGCTGTGGAAGAGGAATTCCCATTCTCTTGGCATCTGAAATGTTTTCTTTGGGGCAGTTTATCTGATACCCTCTACTGGCATGAAACTGTATGGCTGCTGCTATGACCATGTGAAGACACCATGAAACAGTGATTGACTGCTGGAATTATAGATTTAACTAAGGATGATGATGAAATGCATTTGTGCCTAGATTCCCAATCACCTTATCTAGTCTGAAATCAAACAGAACTGCTTAACTACCTCTTTGCAAAACGGCAGCTGCTCAATCTCTTCCTATCTCGAATGCCTTGGGTAAATAACACATGTTCATGGAAATGCAGTGACTCTTTGTGTACTCTGTGAAGCAAAAGCAAGAAAAAATGAGTAAGTAGGAGCTGGGGCTAAGCAACAGTTTTAAAAACCAGACTATAAGCATCCTACTTTTTTTAAAAAAATTATGCATATGGTTTTAAATAAGAAGTTTTACTGTCCAAAATGGGTTACTGAAGCCTATTAAGGAAGCTGTTTTTTGTGCGTTGTATGATCTGACTTCCTGCCAGCAGTATGCTAAATAAATAAGAAAAAAAAATGTTTGAAAAGCAAAAGGAAGGCAGGCAAGAGCATGCTTTGCCATGAAATGTGTATTTCTTTCCTTTGATCCATTGTTCCTTCCCTGCTACCATGAAGTGGTAACAATGGCTGTATTAAATTACACCATGTGTCAACAGGCATTTGATTTTAACAGGATGAATTATTACCACATCATTTGGACTTTTCTGCTCTACTAATTTTGCTGTATCTTCTATTTTGGTCATTTGCCCTACATTTTAAAAAGCAAGTTAGTGTCCCACATTTCTTCTCCATTGGGTTGAAAGGGTCTGCACTGCTGTTCTCCAGTGACTCTACTCCAGACATTTTATCTTGCTCTGCTCTATTAAGCAGCTAGACTGAGGGTCAAACAATAAATTACATGAGGCTAGAAATCAGTTCATTTTCACTTACACTTGTTAGTTATTATTTACATCTAGTAGTATTTCCAGGCGTCTCTTGAGTAGTTCTGCCAGCACCCAGTGTACCTGGGGGACTGGTACTGCAGTCTGTAGCTCAGGTCCTCAGAGGCGACTGTAACATCAGTCCCAACTACATCAGTGTCTGTCCAGTAACTACTTAAACACCTCTGGAAGCGCTAGCTGGTGAAGGTTATCTTGAAGAACGTGTCTTACAGTGACAGTAAAGAGTCTAAATGTTTTGAGCTTTGTCTGTGCTGGGGATTCCTGCACTGAAATAGTGTAGCTAGCAAACTAGAGCAAGAACAACTGCTTTCGCTCTCTTTCCAGACTCCCAAATTCAGCAGAAATAAAAAAAAAAGTGGCTAAGAAACTTAGCCAATAGAAGTTTGCGCAGGAAAGGGGTTAATACTGTACTAATTGTAATTCTGTTGTGAGATAGCAATGCTGGGGAGAAAAAGTCTTTATTTTATTTGTATACCCTAAACCCAGGATCTTTTTGTGTGCCATATTACGCATCCTGAAACCTAGACTTTTGCTCAGTAATTCCTGTGTCTAGTGCTAGAACATCTGTTCAAAATAAAATGTCTTTTCAAAAGATACCTGATCTTTAAAGAGTCAAATGATGAAGAATTTACCACATCCCCTGCTTGTCTGTTGCTATATTTAATTATTTCACTGCTTAAAATTTGGCTTATGTCTATACTTTTATACATTAATGATGATGTTCTGCATAAATTCTCTGTGAAGAAAACAGCAGTTTTGTATATTTCTTTCTCTCAGTGATGCTCAGTGAAGATCACAAGAATGAGGGGGGTTGAGTGTAGAAAGATGGGAGACTGCTGTGAGCAGCTGGAACGTGTCTGATGAGGTGTACGGGCATGCTCATCCATAAATGTCTGTCTGACGGAATATTAAAATGGCATCTATTTTTAGCATAGGAAGAAAGGTCCCATATAGTTTCTTCTGAAAACTGTTAAGGCACTGTATGTCTTATTTGCCTTTTTCTTATCAATTAAAAAATGAAAGACTCTGTCTTTTTCCTAGAAAGGTCAGTTCATCCTGCATCACTGAGCTTTTAGAGAATATGCAACGCTGGCGTGGCAATGTTTTGGTCGTGAGATGCCTCAGGCACTTTTTATTGTGTTCTTTTTTAGTAATTACGTTTTATTTGCCTTCGATGTACTTGTACCTAAATCCAGAGTCTTATGAGAGAGAGCCTCAGGTTTGTCAGATGTCTAAAAGCACTGCAGGTTCTTGAGTGACTTCTCTGATATGCCCAGAGAGCTCCCGGAGATTTGAGAGGTGCTACTCGCCTTTCCAAAAGCTTGTTTGTCAGTATCTGCTGATGCTCAGCTGGATGTCTGTAATTTAGTTCTGATGATCTCTACAGTCCTAGGTGTCCATTCTGCACGTACTCTTGCTGGTACCGGGTTCGCTTAGCACTAGAATAGGTGCTCCAATTCAGATTCTTTGCAACGCAATGACATATAGCGTAAACCCACTAACATTTTAGTGCTACCCAAGAGACGCTCCTGGGTGATGATGGCTTTGGTGCTGCCACCTCTCTGCTCGCACACGGGTGAGTGCTCGGCGCCCGCGGAGCTGGCTCCCACTGGCTCTCGCTGGCGGCTGTGGCATTGCAGCAGCTGGCGGGGGGTTCTTGTCTCTGCCGCTCTTGTTTATGAAATGAGTTAACGAAGAGTGGTTTGGGGGAGTGGTTGGACTTCAGTTAATAAACATGTGCTTGGCCAAATTCCCTGTTATGATTTGCCATAAATATAGGCTAATTGGCCACTTAACCCAGTTTAACAACAGTTTACATGGATAAACCTGCAAAAAGCTGTGGACAGTACCAGTGGATTTGGCTTCAGTTTCTCACCCTTGTAAGCACAGCTGGAGTCCCCAGCAACATAAAGATGTGATATAGCAAATTAGTAATTTTCATTGTCTGTCACATTTGACTAAGCCTCAGAAGCAATCCCCGCAGCTCTAACGGGTTACGTCCTGGCTGACACCTAGTCCTTTCGGTAAAGGCAGAAGTGGAAGCAGCAGAGGAGCAGAGCTGACCCCCCTGTGGGGCAGCGCACCTTGGGGTAGAGACAAAGCACAAACAGCTGGGATCTTCTTGATCAGTGCCGTCTTTTGCCATACTTGTGGAACATTTCGCAGGATCTAGGGCTTTCTCCTGGTCTATCACACATGCTCCTGCTTGCACAGGTACTGTACGTAAGGTTGTCTCTTGAGGAAGTTTATGGGATGGCTGGAAATGGGTTAACCAAGCCGAGTCCCGGCTTTCCTACTCCCGAGTGGCAAATTAATTTTTGTATCAGGTCTGTGAATTATTTTTCCATTGTCCTTCCACAACTGCCTGCCCATGCTGATTTGATGCAGTGAGTCAGTTCTAAAGAACCAAACCCAATGCTAAGTGATCTGTGCCGCTAAGGGCTGTAAGGGACCCAGGAATGGAGGGATTTTTCACAGGCTGGATAAAGGACGGGTGTTACCAAGAGGTGCCAAATTCTCTGGGGATGGCAGTGCTTGCTGCAGCCAGAGCTGCTCTGTGCACAGCAACTTGTGCCGGCACGATCCACCGGCTCAGCATCTTAGATCAGATATTGTTCTCTGGAGAAATCTGAGGGAAAGTTTTAATAAAAAGCCCTGGAGCCTTCCAATGTTTATTTTATTACAATTCTTTCAGTTGTCATGAAGGACAGGATAAGACAAGATCCTGTGATTGTGACTGAACATAGACCGATAGATGAAAACCTTATGATTCCTACTGGGAATTTGCTTTTTCCTCAAGTGATTATATTGATTCATGATTTATTCCTTTTAATTCAGTATTTTCTCCCCAAAAACACTCAGATTGACTGAAATTATTCAAACCTGTGCTGACAACATTACATTATTTCGACAGAAACCATCTACATTTTTAAAAAACTTGAAACATTTTTGTTTCCACACCTTAGGAAAAAAAATTGTAGTCTGAAGGGTAAGCACAGGTTTCGTTTCATTTAAAGAAAAACAAACCCTCAAACCTTAGCCAATAAACAAGATGTTTCATTCAGTTTCAAGTATGCATTTTCCAACTTCTTATTACCTGGAAAAAAATGTTTGTTGTTCCTGTTTGGTCAGTGAGCCAAGAAATCAATTATTTGTATGGCTCCACTCTGTTGCTCTCTGAGGGAAATTCCAATCTCAGAAATGATGGGATCAATGAAAAGCTATGGCTTTTTGAGGCTTGTGTGGTTATTTTTTGCCATCTTCACTGGTCTGGATTTCTAGTGATCTCACTTCACCACCGGCTTTGCCTCAGCCGAGCCTGAACTGGTGCCCTGGGAGGGGTGGCTGTGGGCACCCCAGGGACGGGCGTCCCGAGGGGTCCAGCACCCAGAGCTTGGTGGTCCCGTGACATCTCCTGGTGCCTCCATGGGAGCCCCACTCCGTCTTGACAAATTGGGCTCTTGTCTGCATTCATCAGTTTCCTGTGCTCGTTATGTGTCTATAAGGGCTTTAAAAAGTGTTAACACACTATTTTAATGGTATCTTTTTAAGAAATAATTACTTCACTGTGCCCGTAATCCAGTTTGCATTTGACGTGTCACTTCTAATAACCTGCAGAATTTTTCTTTTTTGTAGAAGAGACCTTATTTGTCACATTTCTAACAAAGAGCTCATCTCTTTTCATTAAAAACAAGCTTTTCAGCTCAGTGATTTAAAAATAGGAAAGATGAGGAACAAATAGATTCCATGCTGCACAGCTCTGTTCTATATGGGTGAACTGTACCCAAAGGGGAGGAAAAGCAGTACCTGATTCCTCCCTAGAGAAATGAGCTGCAGTGGAGCAGTTCCCGGTACCCAGGGATGTACGTGGGCACTGGCGGGGCAGAGGGGACCTGCTGGAGTCGCAGAGCCCCCGCGGAAGCGGGAGAGTCTCCTCATCCACAAGGCTCACCCGCCTTCACTGAACTTATCTGAAAAATGGGGTAAGGACAAAGGGGGAGCGTTTCTGGGGTCAGCAGCTGAATCCCAGCCGCAGACCCTGGGCTGCCTGTCCACAGTCCAGCGCAGCCCCTCTCTGCGGAGCTCCTGGGGCACCCGTGGGCTTGCGGCTGCCCAGGGATGGCCAGGAATGAGCTGCACGGCTGCCCGACCGAAGCCGGGTTACCCACCTGGGGCTTGGGGGCTGCCCCAGCTCCTCCTGGGGACAGTGCGGGGAAGGGTCCCGCTCATAGCCCCACTCCCGCTGGGGTGCAGGCATGCCCCCCCCCCGGTGAGAGCAGCTGCAGAGCACTTGGGTGGTAAGCTTTGCAAGGCCCAGAGGCAGACTGACAAAGTCAGGCAGGCAACCAGATTTGCTCTCCCTGAGTACAGGTTTCCCAAATGCAAGGCATAAACAAATGCAAGAGGCTGGCTTTGTGCTGCGTTCACCTTTGTTTAAAAATGTCATGCTCAAATGAGTCAGAAGGCTGTTGGTGTGAGGGGGAGTGAGGAAAAGCACGTATGACTAAGCCATTTTTCTTCTGTGCTAGTGGATAATATATGCAAAGTAGGTTTCATGAAATAACATCCAGATAACTTTGTGCAGTCACGGCTTTCAGATTTGTTATTCCTTCTGGGGGTGGGAAAGACTTGTCGATCCATTATGTAGAAATCAAGGGTGAACATTATGAACAAAAGATCATTAACATAAGCATTACAAGAGGGGAAAGTAGTCTGGGGTTTGTGCTTACTGTTTTGTTGTGGGTTTGTTTGGTTTTTGGGTTTGTTTGTTCATTTGTTTTTTAATTAGTGTCACTGAACGTATGGCTTTTGAAGGACCTAATACACAGGAACGTCTGCTCTTAGACTCTGGATTCCTAACCACTCTCTCCCCTCCCATGACTGCAGGCGTACTGGGGGCCAGTGGTATTGTCCCAGTGCATGTGAACTCCCTCACCAATGACAAGGGTGAAAGATACTGAGAAAATCTTTATGCCTGATGGTGCGCAGAACCGTGATGCACGCATTACAGGCAAGGGGACTGGGAAGAGAGGGCAGAATCTGTCCTCAGCTGGTGTAAATGCAGCATAACCATGTCGAGTTCTGCTTGCTTCTGCACCCATGAACACCAGCCAGTATTTGATCCTTATTATTTCTGTGTTCCTTGCTTATTCCAATGGCTTTTGCATGGAAACAGGAATGCTGTGTAATCACTTCTCATTGCCTATATTCCTAGTGGAATAGCTAATCCTTTGGTTTTGACATCATAATTAGCAAGATAGAAATTATCATGTCTCCAAACCAAGGACAATTTCAGAAGACAGGAAAAAAACCTGCACAAAAACTCGTCTAGAACTGATAAACTTTGGATGCAGAAATCTAGTTTTTATGTAAATGCCCTAATTAAAGAAAGAATAAGGCACAGCATCTGCAGAGAATAAGTGCTACACAAGCAGGATTGTTTTCAGATGAAATAGTTTTTTTCTGAGCTCTCTCGGTGGTACCAGCAGGTCTGGGAGTCCCTCAGGACGAGCAGCCTTTCGGAGCTCAGCAAGCAGGCAGTGATGTATTCGTGGTGGTAGTGGAACCGGCAGTGACATCGCAGCGAGTTGGAAATGTGTCTATCAAAGCTGCAAGGGCTTAAATAGAAATGATGAGAAATCTGTGTGTGGGAAGCTGGCCCAGCTGCTGTCCGTATTGGGTCTATCTCTAATAAATATGCCAGTCCTTAGCTTTCATCAGCATCAAGCACATACAAGGGACAAGTGCATACGCTGTGTCTAATTTCTACCAGTTATCTCGGTGATTTATTATGCCTTTACTGGAGCCCTGGTGACAGTAATTGCTATATACAATTGCTGTGATTGTGACGATGGAGTTTAGAGGTGACGGCTGGGTGTCAGGGCCTCATGACATAAAGCCTGAATAAAGGCAGAGCCTGCCCAGAGGCCTTGCAGACCAAACTCCTGCCATGCAGAGACCCAAAGGCATCAACTCTGGGCTGCAGCAGCTCCTGAAACGCTGGGGGGCTGCACGGGTAGGGTGAGATTGTTATCTCATTAAACCGTAGGTATCTGAATGTGAAGCAGTTACTCTAAACTAGTGTCAAGGGCTATGTCCATCGTTAATAGGGAGAGGCCCCATTTGGAAGGAGATAGATCTGTTTTGGGATGGGGTGAATATACAGCACTTTCTCAGGAGAGGGATCACGAGCTCCTAAATAAGATAGGGCACAGAAGAGTGCAAAGGCCCCTGAAAGCCTTAAGGTTGTCATGCCTAAGATTTATTCTTGCGCTTTTAAATCACTGTTCAACACTCATCCCTTTCCTCTCCCATTTTCAATGAAACTAAAGGTCTGATTTAAAGTGGAAAAGGAATTGCTTTAAAACCTGCTATGTTGAAAAAGACCAAAGGTGCTGCTATTCAGTTTTTGTCATTCTGACACCTCAGTAGGTGTTGCAATGCAGAACAGCGAGGGACCGGGTACCCTGTGGCTTGCTAGAGGCTGCCAGCGGAGTAATGGTACAGGAGACTGCAGGGGGGAATAGAGCTCTAACATCTCTGTTTCTGTCCTAGGTTTTGCAGTGAATTCTCCCCCCTCCCAGTTCAATAGAACTAGTAAAAATGAAAAAGCTCAGAAGAGCCATATTTATGTTCTTTGTTTTTGCCGTTTAGTGAATAATCTCTTGCTCCTTTCTCATCTTAATAAACTCCAAGCCCACCTAGAGGTGGGAACTTATTTTGCTCTTCCCGCTGTTTGCGAGGTCTGAGGGGCTGCACGGGGGTCGGCTGCGGGGACTGCCCTCCTTGTCCGACCCATTCCCTGCTGGTGCCGAGGCCGCGGATGTCTGCAGCATCCCTGACCTCCCCTTACAGTGACTCGCTGGCTTTTGCAGTGTTTGTCCAAGTGGTTCAGGGCAGCAAATCTGCGCGCTCAGGGTGGTGGGAGCAGGGGATGCAGTGTCTTGCACCAAACCCTCTGCCTTACCGCTGTCCCTGGAGCTACCTGAGGCTCGGGTCCAGCTCTGCCGCTTTGGGCGCAGGAAGACCTTTTGAGCAGTCCTCCACCTCCCAGCCCACGGCATTTCTGCTGGATTTGGGGGGCAGCAGGCAGGCCAGCAGGCTGGCTTGCTGCCGTCCTGGAGAGGAGCAGGCGGAGGTGCTGCCATTCCTGCCAGGAAGGAACTGCTGCTGTCCCTGCCAGCATCGCTCTGCATTGGCGGGAGGCACCAATAGGCGTGCGGTGCTCCTGGCCCGGATTAGCAGCCAGGCTGAAGCAGGGCGGCTGTTAAGGTGTCTGTGCGTGCCCATGTCCCCGAGGTGGTAACCGAGACCTTGGCCCAAGACTGGGGGGCGCTGGGGATGATTTAGTTCTGTATTGTGTTGAGATGAACTTTAAATATCATGTAACCGGCTGTCGTCTAATTTCTCTGTCTTTGGCATTTAGGGCCAGCTTCTCCCTATGCAAATCAGCCTAACATCAATTTCTCCCTTCAGAGTGACAGTAACTGGCAGCATTTCAGAATATGACCTGCATTTACAGGGCCCTGCTGACCCTCTTTTGAGTGTGTATGTATTTATTTAAATGATTTGTCTACTGATATATGGCAGTTTGGTGAAATGAGTTGTTACCACATTAACCTTTCAAGCACTTAAGTCCAGTTTAAGTGATTATTAGATCAACTTTGACAGAATATTGGCTATTATCACAACTTATCTTACATCAACTGTAATACAGCACTTCAGGTTTTTCCTGGAGCACCACCAATATCCTAGCATTTCAATCAAAACCTATTTTCTCACTCTGGTTTTAGAAATTTCAGTTCTCAAAACAATGCTGTTACTGGACTGCCACCTGAATGTGTGTTTAAAAGCTTCCTAGCTCTAGCAGACCACAGGTGCTGCCTGCAAAAATGTGAACCCAAATCTCTTCATTTAAGCTGCTGAACCCACACCCAGTGTGTGACTGCCAGTATTCTCCCTGCCTGCTGCTTGCCTATGCTGTTTTCTCGAAGTGCTTGTGCTCACTGTCTGCAAAAATCCCCCATAAGTGTGCACCAGTCAATGGATGGCCAGCACGCACAGGGGTTTCTTGTCTGACACAGCGATGCACAGAAAGCAAGATTTATCACTGACAATGGTGTAAATCTGCAAGGGAGGGTCACCCAGAGAGCTGGGCGCTCATCCCAACAGCATCTTGCCCTCCTGCTAAAAAAGTGTGTGTGGCAGGGTGCGTACTACTGCTCACTGTTGCTGTTTTCTCTGTTAGATTGAAAGCCGTTTAGCCCCTTGTATTTTTCTCCCTGTGAACGTATTAATATCCTGTAATCAAGTCACCTTTAGCCTTCTTCTTAATAAACTAAACAGGCTGAGCTCTTTAATCACTTGCTGTAGAGCATTTTGTAGAGACCTCAATAATTATTTCAGGTCCTTTCTGAGTTCCCTCCAGTGTTTCAACCATTAGCAAGCATGAGCCTTTAAAAATATCTGAGTATCATCTGTAAGCCTCAGTCACATTTCATGAACTATGCCTGGTGTTTAAGGGATGAAAAAATAAGAGAGAAAAAGAAATGAAACTCCATACTTGCACATAGATAACATTAGCTAAGACATCTGGATGAATATCATCGCTTGAAGCGATTTTCATACTATTGCTTCTGGTATCTGAGGAGCAAATAGCCTCTCATTTAATTTATACTGTAATAAAATCTCCTATTGATTTTAATAAAATTGAAGACGATCATTTTGAATGAAATCCCTAAGGCAGCTTCTCCATAAAAAGTGACTCTTCCTATTTTCTTTGCACATGTACGTTGCAATTCACGTCTAATAACAGTGAACTGGGACTTGGTTTCTGAGAAGCTGGGGAATAGTTCTGAGTAAAGAGTGTGAAGAAACTCTTCATTAGAAAATAGGTGTTTGGAGACTTCAGCACAAAGCCCAGCCCTGCCATTACGTTCAAGTGTTGTACAGCTGACAGTGATACACTGCTTTTCCTCCTGTCCCCGTCACGGTTTTCCTGGAAGTGACAGCACGTGAGTGACAAAAGCTGATGAAGGCGCAGGCTACCAGCCAGACCTGACCCAGCATCACTCGCCTGTAATGGTGCCTCCTCCTCCTCCTCCTCCTCCCGCACTCCGACAGGGTGAGTGCCTTGAGAAGTCAGACAGCCCTCGTCCTCCCCAGAGGCACCGTTTGTCCACCTGGCACCACGAATGGGCCCCAAAGGGAAGGGGGAGCCCAAGCCGGGCATGGGGCTGCAGCAGGCTGCCCTGGGGCACGACGTGGGCAGCAGGACAAGATCCACCCTTGAGGGTCATCCCCTGTGCCCAGGCTGTGTCCCAAGCTACTGCCCAGGTGTAAAGCTGCTGTTGAAATCAGGATGCCCCGGAGAACCTCTAGGGATTTAGTTGTTAATTATTTATTAGACTACTGTGGATTTAGCATTTTGCAAATCTTTAGTATTTGCTGTATGCCTATACATCTCATCTGTGTTATTTTTCTGTTTGGCCTTGGTGGTAAGTTTAGTTATGTACAAGAAACTTAGAAATGAGAACTGCTGAGGAAAAAAAAACCCAGCAGCATAATTAATATACACCTTGATGTTCAAGCTTCATTTTGAAATGTACTTCCACAAGATGAACTGCTAAGCAGAAGTAGGATTTCATTGTTGAATGAATATTCAATATGCTTTTACTACTGCTTCCTTCTACTTCCTCAAACCAAAGCCTCTAGTGAGACATCTCTAATCAGGTTTGTTTCTAAAGTGCTAAACAGCAAGGAAAAATAAAATGCAATGCGGCAAGAGGAAGATGCTGAAAAAGCAGCCGGAACACTGGGGCCAAACCTGCTTATCTGTGGCAGAGCTTCTCTTAATCTGGGTGCCTGGAAGTCACAGCCAGGGCTCCCTTTGCACGACGCCAGGCAGGCAGGTGTGCTGGAGGCAGACGGAAGCTCTCCGAGCGGGCGCCTGGCGAGGGACCGCTGGCACTGGTGCCTCGTGCCAGCTTCGCTCTGCTGGCCCTTGGCAGAAGGCATGGTCCTTCGCTAACCGCCGGGCTCTGTCTGCACCCCGGCTGCCGGGCAGGGCCAGGGAGACCTTCCAGCCTCTGGTGACACTGGGACACGTGTGGATTTTGCGCTTTTGCACGTTTTGTCCTTGTTGGAGCTGGTAGTGGGGGAGATAGAAACTGTATTTCGGATGGAAATGCCTCCAGCTGCCCAGGGGACTCGCCAGGTTTGGGCTCCTGCAGACAGGAACCTCCCAAAGAACAAACCACAATAATAATTTTGATCACTAATCCTCATGCTTAGGCACTTCATAACCTGATCTTTCCACAGAAAGCCTGCAACACATTTGCTAGGGAGCCTTTTATCTCTAAATAATGAGCTGCAGTGTGTAAGATACTGAGAATTAGCGTGATGCTTTCTAAACTGGCCCTGGGATGTCCCTGTGCGTGGGGTTGTAACTGAAGAGAGGGAAGAGCCAGCACCGGCTGCGGTGCTGGGACTGTGCTGGAAGCAGCCGGCACATTTAGGCGCAGGACTGTGCGTGGGAATTGAGGGAACTGAAATCTCTGAACGTGTTCAGTGAATTGTATTAAGTGCTGTGGAGCATTCTCATTACCCCTCTCCATTTTCTGCCTATTCCCTTCTGCGCGTCCACTTCTCTTCCACGACTTACTGCACTTCCGAAGCATATTTGAACATGTAATAAGCAACAGTAGGAGTGAGCTGAAACTGGCAATTTTTCCTCCCCTTTCCTCCTTCCTCCCTGACTTTTCTGGTGGAGCTGTGCTGGTCTGCTCAGCCCCGTCTGGGACTGCCCGTGCAGGACGTGCAGCAGTCCTCCGCACCCACCCGGGGCAGCCCCGGCAGTGACCGGCAGCCCGAGGAGCTGGTGCTGCCCAGTGCTCCTGCCCAGACGAGCTGGGGCTGGTACAGCGGCATGTGGCTGCTTTGGAGAGTGTCTGCATCAACGTATTACGTTCCTGAAAAGACACACACACACCAAACATGTCACTTAAAGCTTTTGCTAAGACTAGCTATTGTACAGGGTGTGCTATTTTCTCATTATATTGCTATCTTAAGGGAAATAGGAATTATTTTCACATTAGATTTATACAGTCAATAAGACGCGAGTTGAATAGTGAATAAGGAGCCGGGAGGAAATTGCCTTGTCACAGTGTATAAGGATCTGCTGAGAGTATTGCATTATCTCTGCTACATAATTGCAATACAGGGCAAAAAGAGCCATTCCTGTTTTGTCCTGCTTCCTAGCTGGCCTTTTTTCTTTCTCAATTTGTTAATTATGGAAAAATACGTAACATAGGAACTGAGACAATAATCCTATAGGTTGTTTAAATACATGCCTAGCCTAGGGTATAGAATTAGGTCAGTTGGCTTCTCTGGAATTGTGTTTATTGGAAACCATATTTTTCCTGTGAAAGATTTAATTGGAGAAAATCTTTAAGTATTATTTGTATATACAGAAATGAAGAATATCAAAAGATGAGGGAAGACCAATCAGAGTAAATGCTCCCTGTGTTTGCTCTGATCGTAACAGGAAGCTAGGATTGTACCTTAAAATGAAATTCACCTCTCTTGAGAAACATTAAGATCAATTTACATCTTGTCCCTATTTTGAGGATTTTTGCTGGAGCCTTCTGCTGGCCTTTACCCAAGGAGGAAACTGACCCCTAAATAATATTTGAACTTTGGAGTAGGAGATGTAGCAACCATGTTAGCGGATTGTTAAATATGAGCGAGCAGACTGAGGTCAAAATAGGCACCTTTCCCACACCTCATGAGGAAGGGGTGGGCTCAGGCTTCCCAAAACCTTTTGCCTCTGCAGGATGGTGGCGGGCGCTCCGCTCCCTCGCCGTGCTGGCCGGCAGCCGGAGCCCACTGGCCTGTGTGTGCTGGCGCCTGGGGCTGCCCTGGCAGCTGCGGCACCGGTGGGAGAGCTGCTGGCAGCGTGCCGTGCTGGACCTCGCTGGCAGGGAAACATCCCCTGCCGTAAAATTACAATTACGGTTAGGATACCTGGGGGTGTGTGTCAGAAATAGTCTAGCCACTTGACTTTAACAAGGCGCTCGTGGGGAGGTAGGAGCTTTGCTGTTCTCCGATGCTGTTTTTTAACAGGCAGCCATCAGATGTGGCACAGCCGTTCAATACAGCACAGCTCTGAACGTGTGGCAGTGCTGGACAGGTAGTTTTAATACGCATTCTCGTGGTCCAGAGGTGAGCAGGGGGAGGATAGCCCTGCCGTGATAAAAGCAGATGAGTGCGTTAAAGAATGGCACCCTTTGCCTAGTGCTGCCGGTCAGTGCTGTTTTCTGCTTTGGCAGGACGAGGCAGGTGGGCTGCTCTTTCAGCCGCACCACCACGGGCCAGGGTCCCCACAGCCACCCACTGCGCTGGGGGCAGAGCACCAGGAGGGTGCCTCCATGCAGGGGGGGTGTCATTCCCACGGCTGGCACAGCAGCCTCCGTGGGGCAGCCCCGTGCCAGCTGTGAGGGTCTCTGGATGGAAACGCGGCCGCAGCGGAGGTGCAGAGGGCGGTACACTGGGCAGGAGGTTGCAGGGCACAGGCAGGCAATGCCAGCTCCTCGTGTGCGCAGAGGAGGTGCACAGAAAAGATGCCAGACTGAAAAAGGTGCCAGACTAAAAGAAAAGCTGCCAGTGGTCTTCATTGCAAAAAGCCCGTTCCTGGGAGAAGCGAAGGTCTCCTGCCCATGCAATCAAAGGCAGGTTGTTTTTTTCTGCCCGTTAGCTTCACTCACAGCGTGTTTTTCAAAGCAGGGCTTATTTTGGGTAGATGAAGAGTGGTTCTCTCTGCAGGTGACGTGAAAACAAGCATTTCCCTTGATTGGATTGCTCCTTTACAGCAAGTCCCGTGGGTAGATCTGCTGTCTCTGTGTTGCAATCTGAGCACACATCAAGTACTCCAAAATTTATCTTCCAGTTTTGCAACTGGAATAGGGACAAATGGAAATGCAGAAAATTACATGTAACATCAGAAAAAACTTCTTTGCTGTGTGAGTAGTCAGACAGGCTGTCCAGAGAAGTTGCGTGACCTCCATCCTTGGAGATATTCAAAACCCAACTAGTGGTGGTCCTGGGCAACCTGCTCTGGGTCACCTGCTTGAGTGAGGGGGTGGAGGCTTTTTATTGGAAGTCATGTATTTGACAATGCTCTTCTCCTTCCCACCTGCCAGACTGCCTCAGTCACTTCTGAAAACGGTATTTTGCATTTAGAGTTGCAGGTAATGGGGGGGGAGGGCGGGGAGGTGTCAGGAGAAAC
>JANZLQ010000089.1:513499-544900 GCA_026212715.1 Elanus axillaris | reverse complement strand
CATGTTCTTTTTATGTTAACATGAGCCAGTCTTATTCTGAATGATGCTTTGCTTAAGAAATATTGTTTTCTTTGGATGTTTTTGATATTCAAGTCAAAACTCTGTTCTCTAATACTTGCTTGCTTGGAGTAATGTGACTGAATTTCACTTGCATGAGGTCTAAATAAAGTCACTGTGCTTTACGGTGAGACCACCTACAGTTCTCTGTGCTGGGGAGAGAGGTGTGCTATTTCAGAAACTTCAGTCTTATGGAGGACCTAATCTGAAGTCTTCAAAATTATATAAGCGATCTAAGCTCCTCAATATGTTCTTCTGAAACACTTTAGACCCCCTCTTATGTTAGCGAATGACTTAACTCCAGGGGAAGCAAGCGAGTCCGCTGGCACTCTGGCTGGGGGGTTTCCTTGGATGGGGGCGGGGGCTGCGGTGCCTGCCCCGCCAGTTGGGACCCCTGGGGATGCCCTGCTGTGGCGGGGAGGGGGAAGGCGGTGGGGACGGCTCCTGGGTGGGTTTGACAGTCGACAACGGCGTCTGTCAGCTCCGTGGGGCTCTTAATCCCTCTCAGGAGCTCTAAATTCACTGCAGAATTTAAAACAGAGGCAGGCAAGCAAGGAAAATGAGCCCATCAGAGGCAAAGAAACTTAAAAGGATAATTGATGCCCTATCGTTATCACTACAGCAAGCATCTTATATCACAAAAGTAATACATGACACTCCTATATTACAACTAGTTCTGTATCATTAATTATACTACGAGAAGCTTGCTTTCCTCTGCTTTACTTTCTGGCCTAGCCATCCAGGCTCTTAAAGCCGGTTAATAGCTTGACCCAATGCCCACCTCTTCCACTCAGAGTCTTTGATAACTGGGCACCCTGAGTCTTCTTTTGTCTTCTCTTCTTCCTCTATTTTCAAGCAATTTTATTCCAATTAATTAATAATATGTGTCACTTTCAAAATTGATTCACCAAATCAAATGATTATTAAAAATATGCCAGGCAAGAAGGATAGCTATTCTGTGGTGTAATATTAGCAATTAATAGTATTTATGAGGGGATGCTCACAGTGATTTGCACAGTTGCACTTGTATCAATCCAGACTGAGACAAAGTGATATAATAAGAGAAAATAGGAAGGAGAGAGGGATTAAAATCATAGAGCATTTGCAGTAAGACATCATTGAGGTTTGTTTTTTTTTTTTAAATTTATTTTTTTTCTTCCCATCCTGCAGAATGATGCTTTAAGAATGAAAAGATCAAATGCTTTGGGTGAACTACACCATCCTGAACTGGGCTGTGCAGCCCTGCACTATTCCCTGCACTCTGTACTGTTGCACTGAGGTACTTGTACAGACAATCCCAGTCCAGAAAAACAAGAGCTCCCACCCCACAGACATTTAAATCCCAGCTTTTATTCTAGAGCATGGGCTTATCCCCCTTATGGAAAAGTCTTCCTGGCCCAGAGAGCTCTGCAACAGATTGTCTAGACCTTTAAAAGTCAAGTTACTAATATTTTCTTGGCCTAGCCATGGGAAGACAGATCATAGATCCATGATGCCTCCAGTTCCTGGTCTTGTTTTCAGGACCCTGAGCATCTGATAAGCCTGACTGCAAATGAACACATGCATGTAAAATGTTTAGAAATGGTCCTCCACAAAATACCCATTAGAATTCAACATTTACATTAATATTTTGAAGGGAAGTTTTGTTTTATTTTCTTCTGTTCAACTGTCACGTAGCTGAGCAGCAGCAGTCAAAGTGAGTAATAGTTGAATGTGCATAATCTTGATCTAATTATATTGGTATTGAATTGCAGGTGAAGCATTAAATTGATTTGAAAAAAATCTCTTTGCAAGTATCTAGTATTGATGAAAAGGTCGTTATGCATTTGCAGTGAAGTCTGCTTCTGTGCAGTGAGGTCAGATCAAGACCAGCGTAGTACTTGTGCCTCCAGGGTTTGAGTGGAAGTCAAGTTCTGCATTGGGCTAACACCGACCGGCGCAGGCATGAATTTCGCCCTTCATATTTCATGCAGCTTTCAGCTAATTAGAAGACATCTGGATTTATCTCTTATTAAATCTTTAGTGCTCTTTTAACAATAAATGGATATGTAATTAACATAGGCAATCTTATTAAATCCATATTAGGGCACTTATTTCAGACAATTGAAATTTTTAATTGGAGGTGTTGCTAAGTGCCTCTCCTTCTTACAATAGCGATTGTGGTTCCTTGCTAAGTGCATCAGGCTTGAGGCAGATAATGCTCATCAGGATGTTCCTCAGCTAGCGCGTGAACCCTGAAACTGAACAAATAATCCATGCCGAATCATTTAATTTTCAACGACCCTGCATGGTTTGTCTGTCAATGCACTGGGTGTTGGCAGATGGTCTCCTCCTTTTCTGCAGGAGCGGCCCGGGGTGGGCCGCGGGCTCTGCACTGGGCGCTGTTGGGGAGCACCACGGGCACCTCCTGGCAGGTGAAATCCTACTGAGCTCCTTGTGGCTGCATCAGTCCGGTGTCCGCTGCTAACGAGGAAAGACTTGCTCCTCTTGCCAGCTTTAGTGGCTCCTCTCACTTCTCCAGGTTGAGACCTTCACCGTAGTCCTGAGACCAGAAATCTTGGTGTGATCTTTGCTCTGAGCAGTTTGCTTTTACCCTTCTCTCTTGTATCTAAATCTGCCTCACTCCATCTTCATTGCATTGACAGGAACTCTGACTTGGTTGACCTTGTGCTGGCTGAAATCCTCTTCTCTTTTTTTTTTTTTTAAACCAGATTTTTTTGGTATCTCATTAAGCTTTGGCACAACTCCTGCTGAGAGCAGCGCAGATCCCAGCCAGTCCTATTAAATGGTCCCAGCACTGTGGTGTGCAGTGGGCCGGACGCTTATATGCGGCCAAGGGGAGGTAACGCGACCCAAGGTGTTTCAGGTGTCGGGGGCATGGCCAACAGCAGCAGCCAGTCCTGAGATGGGGTCTCCTGTGCAGATGGGTGTCTAGTAGTACTGAAATAAAGTGCTAGTAAATCAACACGTTAGTTAATACTTTCAGACATGACCTGTGGTTTGTGGTACCCTGTCTTTGCGTGGAAAGGAACGTGCCTGGGATACCTTATGGCAACGGTTTGAAAAGGATGGGCACAAACCTTCCTCAGAAGCGGTTTCCCTCCCACTCTGTCCCAAGGTGTGTTGGCAGAGAAGGGGCAGGCAACGCTCTGGCAGCGCAGCCACCGCCACGCTCTTTGCTCGGCCCAGTGGTGGCTCGGGAGGCAGGACAGTGTGGCAGCCGGGACGGGGCGGCTGCCGCGCTGGGACAGGGCTCCTCCGCATCCCCCACCACGGAGTCCCCTGGTCACAACCTGGAGGCCCCTGAGCGGCTTACTGATCTTGGAACTCATCCCCCAGACGGATCTGTGGTGGGATCAGGACGAGGTCCCAAGCTGGTGGCTCACACCCTGGGCTCCCCAGGCACTGGCTGCGGCTCAGTGCCCGCGCCAGCCAGAGCAGCCCCTGTGCTGCAGTCGTGGCGGCCGTGCTTAGTGGAATGTCCTGGGATGCTCTGAACACACAGAGGAAGTGGGAAGTCAAGAGAAAACAGGAAATACCGAAATAAAGCAAACAAATGCAAAAGCAGGTGGAAGGAGCTCAAGGTCATTTCTTGTTTTCCTCTGTATTCATTAGACAAGCAAAAAGAAACTTTTTTTTTTGTACAGCTGCTATCACTGCTGCTGTCCTTTTTTCCCCATCATCTTCTCCTTGATGAATACGTTTAGATTATGTGCCAGAAATAAAAATCAGCCATCATGCTCCTGAAAGTAGAGGTCAAGATAACATCTGCCTTCCCTAGCCTGTTCTGCACTTACCAGTGTTATAATCATGCACAGGAAACATCTGCTTTGGAAATAACTTGAGTAGCAAAGAAGCCCAGCTCCGTTGAGTCAGAGCATCCTGCAGTAACTTGTCATTATGGCCATTTGTTTTTCCTTTGCTGCAGGGAGCCACACTACCCTTTAAATTTCCCTGTTCAAACTGTTTGCTTTTCTGCAAGACAATGAGAAGCTCCCAGCCTGCCAAACCAGGGTTCAGAGACGGGTGTAGGTGACAGGGCTGTGGTGGTCCATGGCAGGAAAGGCAAAAAATGGCAGGAGCCTTTATCCTCGCACCCCTCCAGCACGCCCAGCTCCTGGGCACAGCACTGACTGTTTTGACCTGCGTTGGAAATTTTGGCTGGGGGTCAGTTCCCAAGGGACGCGAAGGCCAACCTGCGTGCCAAGGAGGGCCGCATGGCACGGGCAAGCAAATGACTCTGCGTGCTTTTGCAGAGCGAAATCCCGAGCTAAACAGCAGTGGTGTCAGGGTCTGTCGTTCCTTTATGAGGCGGCGTGTCGGTTCTTGTCGGAATCTCCAGAACCACTGTGGTGCTGTGCTCCCTGAAGCCCCTTTAGGCACCAGTGTGACAGCCTCAGGTGGTGGGAATGTGAGTCTGAGGACAGGAGTGCAGCAGGTGGAGGGACAGGAGGGGATGGGACCTCCCCGGAGCGGAGCGATGCCCAGTCGTGTCCTCCCACGCCCTTGGGGCCGTGCCGGGTGGTCTCGTGGCCAGGAGCCCTGCCGGGGTGGCCCCAAGCCAGCGGAGCTGGGACCGTGGCAGGGGCAGCTCCTGGGCGAGGGGCCGGGACGATGCCCCCACGCTCTGCCGAGGCCCTGGAGCCACGTGCCAGCCCTACGTGGTGAACAACTGCGGGAAACCGCCAAGAGGAAGGTCGTGACCCTGCTCACCGGCAGTCCGTAGGGTGGACGAGAAGGCGCGTTTCCTAATGAAGTATTAGCTATGAATTATTCATCCCACAGCAGGCTGAGTTAGTGCTGCCTCTCCCGCAATCAAGGGGCTGAGAGCGCAGGAGGCCCCGAGTCCTGCGCAGCAGACCCTCGGCAAGCCTTTTCCTTTCTTTTCTGTTTTGTGTCACTTCAGCTTGTGGAGGGGAACGTGGAATTTGTTCTCCTCCTGCCAAACTTGTCTTATCAGGCCCAGTCACATCCAGTCAGACCAGCAGCATTGTCCCAACTCAAGCAGCTGTTGTTGGGGGCGGATGGAACCCGACGGGGTGGATGCGAAGCACGGCTGCGCCTCCTTCCCCGCTGGCCACCACAGCAGCTCTGAGGAGTCGCTCGGCAGTGCGGGAGCCTCTGGAGACCTCCAGCACGTGGCATCTCCGAGGGGAAGACTCGGGGGTCGGTGGAGGAGGAGACCCCCCCACACACCCCCCCAGCCCCTGCAGCGAGAGTAGGAGGAAGCTGGCACATGCCTGACTTACAACTGGGGGAAATTACTTTATAAATCTCGAAGCAGCTAATTTAAATAATCCTTATGCTTTTCACAGCCTCATTTCCTAGTGGGCGAGTGTGCTGAGTCACTCGGTAGTGACTCTGTGCTGTGATGGGGGTCAGGACCCCACTTTTCCTGGGTACTCTCTTTCTAATGCAGCTGGGTCATCTCTGCCCTCAGGGGCAGCCGGACTTAGACCTCCGGCCAGCAAAATGCTATGTGTCTCCTTTTCTCCTTTGCTGTGAGAGTATTCCCTTATTTATGTACTCAAAGTTAAGTGCATGTGTAAATCTCTTTATTGTTGTTTCAGTTTTTTTTACTGAGCTAGTAAAAATTTTTTGATTTTCTTTTTTCCCTCCCAAGCAGGAACAATTTTTTTTTTCTTTCCTTTTTGAAGAACTAATTTTCTAAGCCATCTCTCTGGCAGCTTGGAAGCCTGCAATTTGTAGAGCTTTTTGTTTTTCCTTTGGGCATGTCAATCAGCAGGGGAAGAATTATGCAATCACAGGAGAACCCCAAAGACCAAATGCTTCTATATACAAATCGCATCAATGAACCTTGTGTGCATAGCACTGAGATCAGAAACGGGACTCCACTCCTTGTCTGAAAACAGAATAAAAAATTCTTTATTAGCATGCCATTCTTCCTAGCATTTTCTCATGATTAAAACCAGATGGGTCAAACAAGAATCAAATCTAATCAGAAAAAAAGGTGTCTAAAATAGGGAGAATGATTAATTCCGTGAATGGTGTCTCACTCTTTCTTTCTGTTGAGTATGAAGGGAGCCCAGGTAATTAAAATGAAGCAAATACATTAATTTATGGATAGCTTGGTGAGATAAGTTCCTTCCAAAAGATTAACAAGTAGATTTAGATACCTTGTAAGAGTTTACCCAGTCTTCTACACATATGAAAGTTCCCATCGTGTCTGTGATGATGCGGTAAATGTGAAAAAAAGATAATGTCCTAAATTGTGTTTCTTTAATCTTTCTCCTTTCTCTTGGATTCTCCTTGCATTTAAGGGTGATGAGGAGAAATTAATCTCACTCACGTGCCTGGTATTAAGGTGAGATTTTGTTTTAGGGACAACTCTTGCCCCTTGTTTGCCGTGCTGGTTGTTGCCGCCGCAGTCAGTATGGTGGCTGAAGCTAGCAGCTGGTAGAAGCCACTAAAATCCATGTGCATTTGGGGGCGGAATTTTACTCTGCTTCCTCTTTAATACTTGCATTTGTCAGCCTGGGGATCGGCTGATCTCCACCCCCAGGGATGAAGGTGACTCACTGAAGAACTGCCCTGCCACTTCTCAGGCAAGGGACTGGTAGAAGCAAGGGTTAACTTTCCCAGACAAGGCAGCCTTTCAGCTACATTTTTCTGTTCCAATACTGTAGATCTTGCTGCATGATTATTGATTTATTTTTTTTAAGCTACTAAACTGCTACATTTACTGACTCATTCAGTCTTTTATCATATCCGATAGCACCATGCATGTTTTAGAAATAACATCTTTCCCATTCCTTCACAGCTTGTGCAGATCAAATTTATTTTTGTCACTGAAATTGTCAGAAGGACGCGGCCGAAACAAAGGTTTCTGCTTATCCTATTGCAAGAGCAAGCACAAGCCATGGTTTTCAAAAAGGGTTAAATGTCAGGCTACCAAGCTTGTCACTAGAAACTAAGCATCTCAGTGTTGGAAAACGTCCGGGGATCCTAGCAAATCCCTCCGATTCAGCTCTCAGTTGTCCAAGGTATACGCAGCAGTCTCTGCTGTAAACTGGCTACCGGCCCGGAGGAGCAAACCCAGATACTCTCAGCTGTAGCTCTAAGTGCCCTACAAGGCAGTCAGAGACTGGTACCCACAGAAAAACAGGTGCCCAGAGAGGAAAAATGACTTTGCTCAAAGTCAACTACTAGATCAATGACAGAAGAAGGAACAGACCTAGTGAACGAATATCCCCGTGGGGAAAACTCTCTCCCTTGCCACATCCTCTCCTGGCGTGAAGTTAGAGTGCCGAGCGGAGCTGTGCCCGGCAATGGCACGGCCTCAGGACTGTGCTGCTCCTTCACCGGGGACATGCAGCCCAGCGCCTTTGCTCCCGGCTGCTGTTGCCTGCGAAGCCTGGGGAGAGAAGATCCGCAAGGGAACAGAAGGGTCCCGTTCTCAGCAATGCTTGTGGGCGAGGGTGGGTTTTCCTCTGGCCTCGCTTGTGCCCACAGAGGTTCCTCTGCTCCCTCGGCGGAGCCCGGCTTGGGGCAGCCAGGACCTCTCTCTGCTGAAGGCGGCCCTGTAAGCCACCGCGCAGCGGGGGGACGGAGGAGCAAGGAGAGCGCTCGGCAAAGGGCCGCGCACGGCTGTCTGCAAAAGGCTGCTCGTGGCCTCCGCCAGCAGCACAGTCCTGCTGGCAGCAAGTGGCCGTGGGTGCGTGGCAGCCCCGAGCGTCTCCTGCCTGGGCCCTCCTGGGGCTGCAGGGCTCGGCCACGTCCCTGCCTCGAGTGGTCCCTCCCCGGGGCACAGGCAGGTGGGACACCCTGTCCTCTTCCTTGCTGGGCTTTATTTGCTGCTCTGTCTCTTGTCGTTCATGAACTCCGAAATGACAAGAGCCTGTCTGGGACTTGGAGTGTTTATTCCTAAAGAAGGTTCCATGTTGATCTTTCTTTTTTCTTTATGATGGCCATGACCGAAACATTTCACCACCTATTTTTGTTGATGTTGTGGTTGTAATTAATTCTGTAAAATATCAGAGTTATTTAGTAAACATGTCTATAGAGATTTGTCCTGAATAACAGTGCTTTATTAGAGATAATCCTTAGCTACTCAGCTCAAACAACTTTTCAGAACTGGAAATCTCTCACAAAGAAGCCAATTGTGAATATTAAAAGGGATTTGGAGGAGGAGGCAAAATTACATTTTCAAATATTCCACTGAGTTGAAGATTTAACCTAGCAACATCACTGAATCCCTGCACAGGCTCACAACCTCATTTTGTTTTGTATTAAAAGACTCTTGGCTGCATTTTAATTGTGTGCATAATATTATTGATATTTAGCAATTGTTTCTGTCACCTTCCACCTCAATCAGCATTGCAAAACACAGCTTGAACTAACTGGAAAGTAATTTCCTGGCTAATATTCCTTCTCATCTCCTGAGAGGAGCTGATATAACAGCTAGCAAAGCATGGATCAAACAGCCCCTGTTTCACAGATCGGCTCTTTCTCTAGGCTCCATGTCAGCTCCCGCTGAAGCGAGAGTTATTTTATCTTGCATAATGAGTGGATGGGGTCTGAATTTTCCAAGCTAAGCAGCTCTTCTGAGCAGTTCAAGCAGGATGTGTAATGTGACTCGTAATTAAGCACGAGAGACACACAGGTAGTGTCAGGGTGCTGATCCAGCTTGAGGAGAACTCGCTTTTCTCTGCCTGTTCCTGCTGGGGTTTTGCTGCTCTGCAGCGCTGAGCATCCTGCGGTTAGATCGGCCGCTGAGCTGCAGAGCTCCTGCTGGCTGCTGAGACAACCCACGTTGCTGCCCTACAGCCCAGAAGCTAATTGTGCTTTAAGTTGAGCACCTACTGCTCGGTCCCTTCCACTAGTGCCTTATTCTTTTCCTGAAGCCGCCAAACAGCGTGTGAGCTCCTTCAAACACAGATCATGGCACCGCTGTTGAAAAACGTTCTTCCCTCTTGTCAATAAGTTTTTGTAATAAAAAGTGTTGCTTTCACTTTGAATCAAATGTACTCCCTAGCTCCCACTGAAGGATCCTGTTCCACTGCAGAGGCAAGCGTTGAAGTAAACAGTCCCAGCTTTTTCTTGGTGTTTCTTCCTTGCGGTAGTTACGTGTAGCAATTTTTGTAGTTAATACAGTAATTCCATTGTCTGCTGGAGTTCCCCACTTGCCATTGATTTAATTGCTTGGTTGGGAGCATGCTAATTGTTTATTGACACTGTTCAGCTCCCATGCTGGGGTTAGACAAATCTTTAGACTGAGCTGCACCGCGGGCTGGAGTCTCAGAAGAGCTTGTGCTCCGCAGCCTGTGAGAAAGCTGTCCCCGTCACCATCCACCACTGGGGCTCAGCTGTGCTCACCTGTGCCGCCGGGTTCACCCCGCCAGCTCCATGTCGATACAGAATAGCAGGTGGAAAACGCTCTGTACAATTAGTATGTGACTATCTACATTTCCTGGGTCCAGTTTGTGTGTTGGGTCCATGAAATGTGCGTGTGCACCATGATGCGCACTCAGTGCGGATGCTGGCGCTGACCCTGATCCACACCCGTGGGCTGTGGAGGCGGGTGGCTCTGCGGCAAAGAGAGGGAAGGCATGATTATCCCTGGAGGAGACTCACCTGGTCTTTGCTTTAAACGCACAGCAGCCACACAGCCCTTCTCCTCTCCCTGGGTCATGTTTCCGGCATCTGTTGCTGCAGGTGCTTCTGTCGTACCGAGCTGTGCTTATGGTTATTAGGCATTGAAGGTGTCCCCCAGAGATGGTTCAAGGTTGGCCCTTGTCCGGTTCTCAGAGACTTTGCTCATCGCATCAGTTGATGGTGTCATTTCCATGCCATGAATGGTCCCCATGGTCTGTAACTAAACAGACATGTCTGTGAGGGCTTTTACTTTTCTCTAGGTCGCTAGGCATTAACCAGCCTTTTGCCAGTGTTCAGAGACGAGCACTGCAGGGCCATCTGAAGGCCATTTTCTCATATGAAAAGCACGTTTTCTTCCGTGAGCTTTGAATCAAGCTCTAACAGTTTCAGACTCAAAAGTGGAAAAGGCGGCCATTTGGAGAGGGGAAGCATGTCTATGTATTATATCTTCATGCTATATATATATATATATATACATATATATATACACATACATATATATAAAATCCGCTTCGCTGTTCTAATTTAAGCATGCACAGCATGGTTACATGGAGACTGCCTGGCCATCTCCTGATTATGCTGCAGCAGGGAGGTTTTAATTTAACCTTTTGCTATTCTGAATGTCTCAGAAGGACTGTTTCTGCTGGATACTGTAATAGTTTTCATATCACTAAATTTTCCTAACAAGTCTGCACTCTAATAAGGAGCTAAGAGCTTCGGTCCCCCCTGATTTTTAATAAAGTGTATCACTGCAAGTCAATAACCTGTCAAGTGCTACTCACTGTGCTCAGCTAAAACAGACGATGGAGCCTGTGCTGATGCGCAGCCAAGGGGTGCGCACAGGGAGGTTTGAGCCCAGTCCTGTGCCGCGGGGCTTTCAGACCTGCTGCATGGGGAAGGGGAGCAGATGCTGCCTGCGGATGCTGGAGCTGTTGGGCGCAGGGCTGGGGTCAGCAGCGCTGCTCAGGACGGGCCCCGCTAGCTCCGGCTCGCCCGTCGCAGGTGATCGGTAGTCAAGGAGAGTCTCCCCTTCTCCGGGCACTCTGTGCTTGCATTGGTGCTGCAGAAGGAGAAGGGAAATAACAACCGGGAGAAGAGAGCATCCAGTTCAGAACAACTGCCAGCCCAAGAGGAAATATTGCCCACCAAAAGGAAATGAAATTAATTTTGAAATTCACCACTGTCAGAATATCTGAGCACTCACTCCAGGACGTAATTTAATTGAGATAACTGTAACTGAATAGGCAGTTTTTCTCTTGGAGAATACTTATCTCTTACAATTCCTTTCCACTAATCTCAGAGTGTTTTGCAAATATGGGGAGATGCGGCAGAAGGGAGATCTGTGCAGGAAAGCAAAGGGACAGCACAGATCAGAGCCTGCAAAGCTGATCACACGGTGGTGTGTGCACTGGGCAGGGCTGTCTGATGCGTTGCTTTGTACTTGCTTTTTGCAAGAACTGATCTCTCACTGCCCCTAAGTATAAGGCCCATCTGGAAAGAAAAGGCAGCTCTGTTAAGGGCGCATAGCACCATGGTCTATGAAAGAAGAAGGGCAGCACAGTGTCTAATTGAAATTACAGGATAACAAAACCTTCCCTCTCCTCTTCAAGTGTCTTTTAATTCATCAAGAGTGGTGAGGTTTCTGCTCTACTGCTGCCGCCCCACCAAACGGGGACCTTCTGCCTTCGGCTGACTGTCCCGGGCAAATACAGCTGCCTGCCATTTTAAATGTTCTTTGCCTTCTGACAGTTCATTTTTTTAATTGAAGTTAAAGCTTCCCTGAAGTCACCGTTCCAGTGTCTCCTGAAAGGTTCTACCTTTAATATTTCTGATGTGTAGCTTTTCAGCTTTCCTAACTCTGGAGAGAACTTCCAAAATATTAAATTTTCATTCCAGCAAGTGGATGTTGAAATGTCCAAATTTCCCAAGGAACTCAGAAAGAAGCCCAAAACTAAGGAGACTGCCTTGACTGTATGGTACCAACTGCACAGCAAGGTTTGCTGTAAAAGCATACAGATCTGTCTAAAACTGTCCTTTTTTTCCCCTATTCTTATTAATAGGTGTGGGAAGAGCATCCTTTCCTGATATCGCTAGAAGCTTTCCAAACAGCTTCTTGAGTTGATTGCTTGAAAGAGGGTTGTGAGATAAATTTCCTTGAAACAATAATAAGAACTATGAAATAAGCACACGACAGGTTTGCACAGTTGTTTATTCTAACCAACACACCTAATGTTTATTAGCATGAGGAATGTTCCTGTGCTCGTGATGTAGTGATCAGTTGCGTCTGCGATCCTGGCTGCTTTCACTCATTCCGCTTCCTTTTCCCGAAAGATTGAGGCAAAGGGTGGCTGCTTGCCGGGGCAGCAGACCGAGGGACAGACTGCCCCATGGGCTCAACCCATGTCAGGAGGGTGTCTGAGCCTCTGGTTTAGCAGGAGGATTGTGCAGGGGGTCTAATTATAAATCTTTTGGTAATTAAACCAACAGCTGTTATAATTAAAAGACTTCTCATTAAATCACTAATACCTGAAGCTTAAGGTGGGTTCTCAGTGAAATGATAGCAGTACAAGATTTCTGAAGCAAGAAAAGGTGTTGGGGAAGAGATGAATGCTCTTCAACAGAAGATTAAATCTATTTAAAATTTCATTTTTCCCTGTAGAAATTTTTATGAAATCTTCCATGGAAAAGTCAGAGCAGGAATGCTGGAGAAAGAGACTTTGCCTTGGACTGTTAAAGGTCTTGCGGAAGAAGGCAGACACTATAGACTCTCCTCTTGGGTACTGACCCAGGGGAAAAAACCGCACGAGGCTTCTCCTCGCCCCAGCCTCCACCAGCAGTGACATGCTGACACAGCCAGCCTGATGGAACCCAAGGCGATGTCAGCTTGGAAACCCACTCAACCATAAGCATCCCTGAAGGGCCAGCAGCAAGGAAAATAATCTAATCTCCCCAAGTTCATTCCAAGACAAGGCAGCCTTGGATGCTACAAAACAAACAAGAAACCTGAATAAACCAAGGGGCAGCGTGGCTGTCACATGCCAGGTGTGCATCATTGCGGGAGCCAGAGAAATGTCCCGAGTGGTCTAATAGGTTTTTTAAAGCTCATTCTCCACTTTACAGGTATTTGGCTTTTTTGCTGCTGATTAAACATTTTGCAGGAAGACATATCACAGAAGGGATTTTGCACCGATATCCATGGAAACAATAGAATGTTTCCATCTAACATACATATTAATTTTTCCAAGCTGTTATTAGCTGTTCCTGCCAAAGGGGTTTAAAGCAGCATTAAGAAGGCAAAATAATGTAGCAAAAGATGTGAAATGGAATCACTGTTACAGGAATTACGAGGACAGGATTTTTTTCAGATTTTTTTTTCAAACTATATTCCTACCTAAGGCAAATTTTAGGCCACATCCTTTAAATTTACAGGAGTGAAGTCATTAGCATAAAAAATTGACAGCAAGTTAAATCACACCTGTACTGTCAGAAGACCAATTTACATTCTAAGAAAGACAATCAATAGCAGAGGACTTCACTAGTGTGAATCAGGAAGAAAAATCGTCTGGTTTGATTCCATACATACCCATCATTTACATCTCCATAGTATCAACTTTTGGATTTTGCTATAAAAAAAAAAAATCAGATTTTTTTTTTTACAAAATCTTGCATTTCAGTTTCTAGTCTGCTTGGTGCCTCAGTCATTCTTTCTAATGAACTATCCTCAATTATCCTTATGCTCAGTGGTTGGTCATCTTCTTCCTACCTATTTTCTCCACTTCATGGAAGTCCATTGCATGAGGTTCAAAGAGCAAGACTATTTACTGTTCTGATAGTAGATCTGGAGGGACCAAGTCAGCGCCGTTCTACAGACTGTAACACGGGTAGGAAGATCGAGCTCTAAAAACATACAGACTTTAAGAAAGAGCAGGAGCTCTTTCTCTTGTGCGTCTTTAACCATATTCTGTAGCGGTGCTAAGAAGACACTGCGTGCAGGCCTCTCCCCTCCCCTTTTGTTGACACAACAGGTAAAAGAGCTCAGATGAGACAAGAGGAACCCATGAAGGTCTCATAAAAGTTGGGCCTGAGTCAGGCTGGTAACAGGAGAACAATGTCACATTGCCAGTGATAGTAACCAATTCTCTGCTTTTGTAGAAAATAGGAGAGAGACTGAAACTGCAGAGACAGGCTTGTGGCACAGTTGTAACATCATGATCATTACTTATTCCTTTAGCATTCATTATTGTTAGATGAATCATAATGAACTCATCTGGCATTAATATAAATGTAAAATGCAAATCCATGCAAATTCCTGTGTAATTCAGCATCATTTAATGTACCATTAAACTTCTTCATGAGCTTCCCCTGAACTGAGGTCTTTGTTTGAAAGAGTCCAGCTATTACTGAAGAATAAAGAAGTGATAATTTGGCTGTTGGGCACCTTATGGGACTAGCGGAAGGCAACAGTTAGTTGCCATGAGTGACTATTAAGAAGAGAGACTTGTTAATTCAGAAATGAAAACTGAGCAATATGAGGACACTGTGCACTTGCAGCATCAATTAAAGGCCATTTATTCTCTTTCACTGCTCAGTAATTGTGTCGGATCTGGGCTGTTTTAATTGAAGGTCCATTTTATTGTTTCGCCCACTTCTTTGAGCTATTGATGCAACTCTGAGCTGCAGCTTTTTTAGGGGAAGGAGGCAGGAACTCTTTGGGAACATTTCCAGCATTGCAAACCTCTTTTCCAATGCCCCTCCTCTTCCTGGGCAGCCAGAATGCACTGGCACTCAGAGTGGAGCAGGTTCCAGAGGGAAATAGGTTCAGTGCTGACTTTTCTGCTCTCATTTCTGGGAATACCTGCACATAATCCTGGTGTGTGTGTTCCTTTGTATTTTATTTACTCTTGCAGTTCATCCAACTCTGCCTGGTTGGAACCTCAAGCAGCTGTCCTGTTTTAGCCAAAATTCTCATGAAAGAAATACCAACAGGCAGCGTCCTGTTGGCAGAAATCCACGAAATGCCTGCATTGAGAGAGGTGAATGGAGAGAGTTTTTATTCCTTTCCTTTCACTGATGTACATGGGACACTAATAGAAGATGGACGTGTGGTTTCCATTGCTCGGTAGGACTCAGCTGTTAAGAATGGCCTGGATTTGTCTCATTTGAATTCAAAGGAAAACATCATGTTTTCTTCTTAATTGGAAGAACCTACTTTAAAATTGTGGAAATGCTTTTGAAATGGAAATTGCAGTTCCCACCCCCGAGGTACAGGTGCACTGAGAACTGCTTGGCATTTCTTGCATGATTTAAGATCACTTTCCTGATGAAACCATTCCTGCAGAGAGCCACCTGCCTTGGGGGTTCTCCAGAGTCTGTCCCATTCTTTCTGGAGGAACAGCCTGTTCGCAGGGGAGGGGGGGCATAGGGAGAACCTGTCATTTTCTTGTAGTAATTTACAAGTCTGTAATATTGCTGTAATTAATTATTCAATGTCCTTCCAATCAAAAGCAGTACAGAACAAAGGAATAAACTATTTCCTTTCAGGAGGCAATGTCTTGGAAATCAAAACCCAACTTACACGACACACCTGCATGATTATCATAATTAATTTAATTACAAGTATTTGCTCACTTTTGAAAGATGAAGAGCATTAAATACTAGATGTCTCTTTCTTTAAAAAAATATCACTAGACACATTAAAGCAAGACATTTTGAAAGTAGATCAGTTCCCATTTGAGCAACAGCCTTCATACAGAGTGTGATGAATTCACCTCCCGCAACTTCCACCACATCAGTTTCAATTAATGTAATAAGCAAGACAAAGAGCTGGACATGTGCAAGTGTCTCTGCCTCGGCTGTGGAAGGCTTCCATGACCAGCTGAAGTGGGACAGAGCTTAATATGTCAAATGACTGCAAGCCACATTCAGCACGCAAATATAATCTTCTATGCAGAATGAGCAAAATTGCAATTTGTAGGTAATGAGTTGAAAAAGGGGAGATTTTTTTCTGTGTTCTGACAAAAAACCCCAGTGATCTTTTGAATGACCAGGGCCAAAGTGACTCCTATTACAGAAAGGCACCCCTCCATCTCTTCCCACAGCAGTGGACCGCGTGCTTCCTTCCCCTGGGGAGGCATTGGAACAGTTACTGCTCCTGTGTGTCCCTCCCATTGTGCCAGCAGGGTTGCAGAATGGGAGTGTAGCTGTTCCTTACTAGAGACTTTAATGGCCTTTTCATTTATTTTATATTCCTGCACTGTCTCAGAAAGAGCAAAACTCCTAAGTGGTGAGCTAAGAATGAAGAAAAGCAAATGTAAATGAGAGACAGAGAAGAGCAGCCTGCGGGAAGGGCAGCAGCACTGCACGGCACAACTGGCACAGCACTTCTGCATCAGGACGTGGTTGTGACAGGGACAGCTGCCATGTCCTCCCGACAGCAGCGACCTCTCTTCTCCGAAAAAGGGCAGTGACCACACAAGGGGGCTGGAGCATGGTGCGGCTTTGTTTCCAGTGATGGGAACTTTGCCCAGCCCTGTAGTAGAAAAGGAGAGAAAAGGATCTGGTTTGGTTGGTGTTGTGGTATTGATCTCTCCAAGCGGAAATTAATGGAAGTGTTTCTCCTCTTTATTGCTTCAGGGCTGGCTATCCAGAGGAAAAAAGAGTCTGTTTGTGATTCTCCTTGCAGTTTCTTCTTACAGCAGTGCATACCCAATTTTTTTCTATCATCCTTTCTTCCCATTTTTAAATGTGCATGTTTAAAATATTTTGCCCACCGGTTTGGAAAGGAATCTTCAGTCCTTAATACTGGGCAAGATAATTTCTGATAATACAGGCGAGCAGTGAAATGATAAGGCTTAAATTATCCTGCCCTCCTTCCAAGAAAGGGTGCACATTTGTAGTAGTAAGTAATGAAGGAAAATTATTGCTTCAGTGTCTAGATATGGCTCTTACCTGGTCTGTCTTCTTCCAGACTGAAGATGCATATATCTTTTTCTCAGCAAGACAGGTAATGGAACTTAGAAAGTTTTGGTAGCTGTTTTCTAAATGGAGTGCAACTTTTCATATTTAAGTGCTCTTTATAAATGCATAGTAAACATCTGCGAATATATATAGTGAGTGGCTTTCAGATCCGCCCTGGTTTGATACATCAGCAGTTTTCTTGCCCTTACTCTATTTCCGGCTTTTGTTTAAATGTTCTCCCCTGATAATTCAATATGTAAAATTCCAACCTTGTGAGCAGCCAGGGATCAATGAGGGCTGACATTGAGCACAGCAAATATACGGGCTAATGGCTCCACTTTTATCGAGCCCATTTAACACCCTGTGACAAGGGGCCCGGTCCTCCCCTCACTGGCCCCTGTGAGTAAATCTGTCCCTGTCCCCAGCAAGATGAGCTTGGCTTTAACTTTGTTCGTCAGGATGGTTTGTGTGCCAGACTTACAGAGTTTGCTGGATCAGGGCCTCATCAAGACGTATATCTAGCAGAATCCAGTATTTGGGGAAAAAGGATGAAAGGAGAGCAGCAGAGGCATATGGGATGTACTTGCCCACTCCTGGGGCCCCTCGGTTGTGCTGCCGCAGAGGAGAAGGATTTAACCCTGCACCTCACGCAAAGTCTTCAGCTTCTCTGGTCCCGAGGGGGCCCGTGCCACACACTGGCCCCCCGGCGAGACGAGATGCCAGCGGGCTCCCAAACCCCTGCCTGCCGTGGTGGTGGGATGTTTGGTGAGGACAAGCGAGCAGGCGAGTTCATCTCCATTCACAGCCCCGCAAAAACTGGAGCCGTCGAAGTCCAGGGTTTCAGGAGTCGGGAGGCTCACACCCCTCTCCTGTGGCATCAGGCCAGCCCGGCTTTGCCAGCGGGATGTCTAGGCTGTGGAAAACTCCTTCCCTGCATCCATCCATTTTTCTGAGGTAGCATTAAGTGGAGTTGTAATTTAATATTTAGGTTTGTTTGAGTTACGAGTTTGTTCTCTTTTCCACGGCCTGCAAACTTATTACAGCTGCGGGCCTACCTGTTGAAACCCAACTGGCACTGTACACGCTGTGAAATTCTGGAAACTGCTCCGTGTTAATGGACTAAATCAAACCCTGACCTTTATTTCCTAACCCCCAGTGGGGCGTACATGCTTCTAATATTTTCCTGGCCGTGCCCTGCCCTTCTCAGCCTCTCGGCTGCAAGGAGAGGGAGGCCGCAGCCACCCCGCGGGGCTGCCTCGTTCCTCAGGGCTGTGGTGGGCGCCTGCCCGCGGGCTGGAACTCAGGCTCTTAGTGGTGCAGCACAGCAGGCGTTAGGAAGCTTTGGTTCAGTGAGAACAAGGATGGTCTGGCGTGTTACGGGTGCCAGCAAAAAGAGCCTTCTTTAGGCTGGCCAAGTGCAGTCATACACAACCGTATATCTCTAGTCCCATTCAGTGAGGGTTTGGTTTCTCTCCATTTTTTGCCCGCCCCTCTCCCAGCCACCAAATCTGAAGTGATGCTTCAGGCTGCTCATGTGTCTGAATATAGGATTTTTCCAACTGAAGGGAGTCCTTAATCATGCAGTAATATTTCTGCTTGTGAGTTAGACTCCCCTTCTGTGCGTTACTAAAGCATATGTGCAGCTCTCGGCGTGTGTGCAGTATCGGCGAGATCAGCTTTAGGGATAAGCACGTAGCGCAAGGGTGGAGGAAATATGATGCGTATGTGTAAGGAAGGACAAATGTCTCAGGAAGCCAAGTTCCTGCTAAGCTCCTCTTGAACAAATAACATCTGTTCTCTTAACTAACTTTAATTCAGTTCTCTTTTTGCCACTCTGCCTGAGACAATATTTAATTGCTATTGAAAGAGCATGCACAATATTGAGCATGTACTTGAATACTTGGAATAAGGTCTATTGAAATACCACTGATATATTGATATCTAACTAAAAACTTTCATTTACAGCATTTTAATTATGATCTTGTTTTTTCTCCAGTGATTAAATACACCCAAGAGAGATGGAAATCACAGCACAGACTGATTATACAGGTACTTTGTGCAGATTATTAACAAGAAAAGGCACCGGCACATCAAAGCCAAAAAAATGTGAGGAAATTGCAAATGTTTCCAAGGCAAAAGCCTATTTAAAATAAAATAATAGGTTCTATTCTTTAGGCTTGCAAAGCCTGATACACTGACATGTTCCAACTCTGGATGGATGGATGGAAGGACAGAGGATGCTTTCTCCTGTCAGTGTTCAAACAGAGCATGTTGACGGATGGGAGAACCACAGAGGGTTCCTTCTCTTTTCCTCCCCAAAATGCATGGGGTTATTTTTTTGTCTCAACTTTCCCAGAAATTTTGATCAAGTCTTGTATGCCCATGCCATGCGTGTGTCTGTGTACGCTACCCTCATTTTTCAAAAGTGGTAATTAATTTCACCTCAGGCATTTAAAATGAGCCATTTTTGGTTTATAAAGGACTAAGAAAAGCAAGCCTCACCTTGTGCTGGCTGTACACAATAAGGTTAACACCTGGTCAGTCGGAGGTTTGAAAACCTTGGATATTGTGACTACATTTTCCTCTTTAAAATTTTTCTGCTTTTCCGTGTAACCCTTCGTTTTCTTTTTTTAAACTTTCTCTTCTCCTTTTCCATGGGGTTGCATAAGAAGAACATGGATTTCTCACCCACAGTTTTTGGAAGGGGTTTGAAATAAGGAAATATAACTGCTGTCTTTCCTTTTGTATGCGTATGTTCAAATTACATTTCACATTTGCTAGTTTTTTGCCTTCCCAGCTGTTCTTACGCAGATGTCGGCGTATATTTTTTCAGCAAAGCTGATCACGGACTCTGCCCAAGCCACCAAGAATTCTTCTGAGTACCCTTGGCCACCAGCTAACCTTAGCCAATGCTGAGGTTCTTCAGAGACAAGATCACCTTGTTCATCAAAACGATCCGCATGTCTGCGTGGGCAAGTTGAGGGTGCTTGGCTTCCCTTTTCTCCATACGTCGAGAGGCATCAGTCATGGTGAGCTGAGTCATGTTTTCATTTCCAACCCTGCAATTACTATGTGGTATGGGGAATGCACAGCCTGAATCATTTGGCTTGTAGAGGGTCTGTGTGAAAACAGCAGGCTCCTAGCAAAGATGCAGGGGATTGGGAAAGCCTGCCTCCCGGTTTTATGCATAAGAAGTGGGAAATTGCATGCTTTCTGACTGCAAAAATTTTGAATGGCAAGTGGGTTTCACTGGGAGGTGTTCAGGAGAGCTTTCCATCACTCAGAACGTTTTTGCTCTCCAGCACTCAGCATGGCTGGGGATTTCCAAAGGAGCAGGGGAGCAGGCGCTGAGTTCCCATCAGACAGCGAAACCTCAGCTGGTGTGCAGGGGTTACTCATCGAACTTGACAGCAGCAGCAGCCAGATCTCAGCTGGTGTGACCTGGCGAGCTCCCTTGGTGTCGGTGGCACCGCGCCGCCTGCCGAACGCTGAAATTGAAATGCTGGCCTTGCCCTGGTCACTCAGGCCAGTCCCCATTACAGAGGATCATCCATGAGAAACACCCTTGAGCTTCCCCATCTCCTTCTCCTTTGGACACAGCAGTTTTCTGGAGCTAGGTTTTTGTGTTGGGGGGAGTCACCAAAGTGGTTCAGTTTATGACAAGAGAAACTTTCTCAGAAGAACCTACAGCATTTACTCCAAGTGCTTATGCTCTCGATTTGCCTACCCAAATTGTGAGGAAATTTGCCCCACAGTATCAAATGAGAATTTTTTTTCATAGCTTTCCTGGTATCTGCAGGCACTCAAAGACTTTCAGTAGGCTTTAGGCTTGTTGATCAGGCCTAGCTGCATTCTGGGCCACTTTATAGTAAATTCATATTTGCTTGTCTTTCATTTGAGCTTCTCAAAAGACGTTTGTTCACAAATCTTCAAAACAGGCACAGAAGTAGATAAAAAAAAAAATCCAGCCCTATATTACAGAAACTAGGATTAAAAAACAGTGCTGCTTTTTTTTTTTTTTTCTTTAAGCTGCATTGCCATTTAAAGAGGGATCTCAGGCCTATTAGAGATCAATGATTGGCCTGATCAGCACCTGGCTGTTATAAAAACCAGCAGGAGCCAACCTCTGCTGATTTGCAGAGCTGTGAAAAGCTTGAGAGCTGGAGTGGGGTCTAGCCTGGCACCTTCCTTTTCAAGGTTAGGGTCAGCTTGGTAGGTCACTTCTGTTTTCATGCTCTCAGTGATTACAGTTATGTACTCTTGAAGGCCTTCTGGCCCGGGTATCATCCTGCTTTCTATTTACCATAGATTTTTAGTGTCTGAAACAGGATGCAAAATTGCTAGCAAGGGTGTGCTGTGTGTGAGTGGGTGCTGACCCAGTAGGTCCAGATAAACAGTAGTAAGTGCTGGCCGTGTTATGCCATGGCTTCCCACCACCCTGTAGGTGGTTTCCCAGTCTCTTACCAGTTGCACAGAGTTGTAGAAGCTTTTGGGACCTCTGCTGTTTGCTCAGCTGGAAGGTGTGCTGGGAGGAATGTGTGAGTCCTGAGGAATCCCATCATTTTCATATGGACTGGACTGTTGTTGTGAAAGCAACCAAAGTAATGGGATGGGGAAGGTAAACCTTTGTAATAACTGTGCTGTGAAGGGCATAGATCATGTGTATGTCTTCCCGTATATTAATCCAGAGTGTTTGAAACTCAGTATGGCTCTAGGCTCAGGATGGGTGACAGAACAAAACCAAGGCTATTTTATTGCACTGAAGTGCCTCTGTCTGACAGACCACACTTCAGCTGTGGTATGATCCTTGCGTACTTTTATTCTTCCTCAGCTGATCCGAGCCCTGCATCTGTGGCCTCGTTAGGCAGCAGAGCAGCTTCATTAAGCCCTGTATGTGGCAGCAGCCCCCAGGAGGGCTGCAGGGTGCTGTGCTTACTGTAGTAGTGGGAGTCAGGAAAAGCCTCACCGAAGTGCAAGGCAATGCTGCAGATAGGTCCTGGTTTCCAATAGCATTTAAACAGGTGGTCTTGGGCTTAATGAATATGGGCTGAAGGCCTGCCCAAGCAGGCAAAGCCCCTTGAGCTGCTGAGTTTCGTGTGCAGAAGTTTCATTAGCCCAGGGAAGGCAGTGGTTTAATGGCTCCACAGCGGGGATGGGTGAGTACCCATGGGTTATCGCGCTGACCGTGAGCCCTGCTGGTAGCAGCCTGGGGTGCCCCTAAATGTAACACAGCCCAGAGCTGTTGTGCCACCCTGGCACTCTCACAAGATTGGGGCCAGGTTTCAAGAGTGAAGAATGGCGTTATAGCAGGGCTCAACTTGGTTTTATTTTTTAGACACCTAAGATGGGCCTGGTATTCCCTGTTAGCAGAGATGTTCAGGAAAATGTGTATGCCCTAGTCCTTCGTTCAAATCTAGTCTGAAACCCTTCAGAAACTCCTGCTCTTTTGTCTTGGTGCTTTTTGCCCTCCTCAGGCTGTCTGAGCCTGAAATACAATGCTGGTATGGGGATGAATCCTGTTCACAGCACTGTCTCTATCACTCTGTCTTCACTTCTGTAGTGCTGTTAAAGTGAGCAGGTACCTTGGGAATGAGTGTGAGAGTCTCTCTTGGTATTGGTGTACCCTGATATCGGCACGCAATGCTGCTGGGGGCATCCCTCGCAATACGCTTGTGACCACGGTCCTCTGCTGATGGCACTGTGGCTGTCCTGGGGCGTGCATGTGGTCAGTGGATGTATGCTTTGGGGTCATCCCAGTTTCGTCCAGCTGGGGTATGTGGCTCTGCCTGGCCTTGAGCTGCCATTTGCCTGTTGGCAGCTGCTCCTTCAGCCATGCCCTGAGCTGGGGGGGCTGCTGCCTGGGGGCTTGCCTGACCTGCTGCTCCAGTGTGCTGAGTTGCAGGAGCCATGTACCACTCTGTTCTCCCTGGAGAGAGAGATTTACCATGAGCGTGGAGCGTGGGTCTCCTTTTGTTGTTAATCATCCTTCCCCTTACAGAAGTGGGAGGATGTTTGAATGTGTTCTGGACATTGCCAAATTATAGGCCAAATTATACGCAAAATACGCTGTTCAAACCCTGCCTTTCACAAATAAGGCCGGATCCTCAGCTGCTATAGGCACCCTTTTAAATTATACATGTGGAAACAGTCCTGCAAACTTCATCTGGTTTCCTTCACTTGTGTCTAGAAACCTAGAATTACAATCAGCACTAAATTGTAGCTGGGATTGTATTACACGATTGCTTAGATCCTTGTTGCTGCTTTTGAATTTTCATTTTCTACTTTCTTTTCACAGGATGTGATATGTAGTGCTCAAATGTATTCCTATAGCTGCAGGGTGAATATCACCTTCTTTAATATAGTTTAATGGGACTTTCTCTCCTTTTATAATCCCATGGAAATAGGAGTTGTACTGGATAAGATCACACATGAATGTTACCATAATTTTACTCTGTGTCAAAGATATGATCTCATCAGAGCTTGACAGTATCGCTAATTTGAGAAAAGGGCACAAGCATTAAAGCAGAGATATGCAACCTTTAGCAATCCTTCAGTTTGTATGGAAGGTATCTGGAATGCAAATTGTTGGGCATTATGCTCTGAAACGTTCCAATAACTTTTGAACTGCAAAATTATGTGACTGTCAGAATTGAGGTCACTTCTACCCCTCCTCCTCACCCTGTTCTTCTGTACCAGACTACAAATCTGAAACACTGCTTGTAAGGGAAAGAGAATGCTATTAGTATTCAAATAGATTTCCTTTTACATATGAAAAATAGAAGACTTCATTTCTAAAAGTAATTTTAGTGTTAAGCTACCTATTTATGGCGGGTCCTGCACTCAGCTTGTATGAAGTAGATGTATAAATATTCTTTCTAACCAAGGGCTAAATCTTGGCCCTGGCTCTAAGATGGTGCACAGGGAATAGCTCTGTGTGACTGGATGTAATTCCAGCCAGAGGAATTAATTCTGGTTTCTTGGGTCCCAGGGGGCACCTAACTTCTGACGACATTGGGAACCGAGAGGTGGAGCAGTACCAAGCAATCCCTGGTACACTGTCTCCAGCTGGCCACCCAAAAGCCAAGGGATCTGAAATGGCACCTCATTTTAGACAACGAAGACCATAAAATAACTTATTTAGAAGCTTGACCCTAGTGGATAAATCCCTCTTTGGTCGTGGTAGTTGCTGTCAACACTTGGAGCTCTGCACCTCTGGCCTGTGCTCTGGTCCAAATTGTTTGTTGCACAGTGTAGCCCTCCCAGTGACCTCTTAAAGCATCTCTCCTAGTTTCCATTCTGGCCAAAGGAGGCTTCAGTGTCCCTGAAAAGTTTGACACCACCCTTAACTTCATTGGAA
This sequence comes from Elanus axillaris, assembly GCA_026212715.1. Classification (NCBI taxonomy): domain Eukaryota; kingdom Metazoa; phylum Chordata; class Aves; order Accipitriformes; family Accipitridae; genus Elanus; species Elanus axillaris. The sequence continues at coordinate 520,914 of JANZLQ010000089.1, read as the reverse complement.
ATGCAGGAATGCCAGGGAGAAATGCTTTTGCAAACCTTAACCCATGTTTTTATCACTCATCAGAACCTGTCATTTATTCCACCCTCCTGACATATAAATCTGGCCAGGCACAACATAAAAGCTCAAACTTGCCAGCTGTTCACCATTGCACAAGCATGTTCTGTGCTGCTGCTTCCAATAGCTTGGGAAATGCTAATATTACAATTACTTTATGGTGGATTTTGATGGCGTGGGCTTTGAATGCTGACAGGTTTACCAAGCATGACGGCTCCCTTCAAATCCTCGGTGGTCAAATTAAACTTACAAACTGGCAAACAGGGCACAGTCTGTGTGTTTTTTTTAAAGAAAAAAAACCCCACTGCAGTTGGTGTTTGCCCTTGGTTTTCGGGTCCTTATAGTTGTCCTTGGCCACACAGAGGAGGGGGGCATAGCAGTAGGCTGTTCCCCTCCCAAATGCCAAGAGCTTTGGGGTGCCATTCGTCATGGCCTCCAGCAAGACTCTCCCCACTCCTACCACAGCCACCCCCTCTGCGCGGGTGCACGACTGGGAAGCGTTTGCCCTCGAGCTCGGCAGGGTCCTGCTTGTTCCCCACCTGAGCAAGAATGGTTGGCACATCCCTCCTGGGCAACAAATCAGGACTTGCAGAAGGGCCTAAAGGATTTAGAATCCCAAATGCTACTGAGCTATATAGGAAATTTCCAGCACTGATGAAACTGTTGGCAGAAGTTTTCCAGGGCTCCCAACGGCCCCTGGTTTTTGCTGCATGGGAGGCAGGTACCCCATCATGGCCCCGGACCCTCTGCCTCCCACTCCTGTCCAAAAGTGTGGGAAGGCTTTTTCTGTTTGTCTCTATATACAGGGAAAACAGTGCAAAAAGGCTGTATGGAAATTATTAATAGAGTTTATGGATGTGGCTAAACTTGATTGAAGCTATGCTTGTAAATGTGGGTAGAACTTGTCAGTGGCTCTTTAAAAGTGAGTAATACCATTTTAATTGTTATCCTTACTGCTATAGATCACAATAAGGTTATGTTGATGGAACCATCAAGCATAGTAAATGCTATAAGTGCAATATGTTAGTACTAATTATAGAGTAATTTAACAACAACGTGTATGAAGTGGGCAATTTTGCATGCCAATTCACCATAGTAAATTTAATTGTATGGAAGAAGGGGAAGGCAAAATATTTTCAATAAAGAGTAAAATGATAGATACTGGGTTGTTTTTGCGGTGCTGGTAGCATTCCTGAGTCCTCTTAAAAGGGCTGCTGCCACTTTACCTTATTGAGCATCCCTGTGGTATGTATATCTTTACAAGGCACACAAGATTTCAGACTGATTGCTGGACAACAGCTGTGAGTCTTCTCTGCCAAAGCAAGAATATGTTATTTTTCATTGAGGGAGGTAAGCTGAGAGTTGTAGTGATGTGAAATATTAATGGAGAACATGCAGAGGAGTTACACCTATGGAGGGCAAGGCAAAAGTAGGCCCCTGTTCTTTTTTCTTCTTTTTATCAGGCTGTAAGAAGTCAGAAGTTGTTACTCACTGAAATAAATTATCTAATAGCTTTGACCTTTTTCCCACTTCCAATGATTGTAATTTATAGACCTGAGAAAGGACATAATTTAAGAGGAGTTTCATTGTTTTGGGTAAAATAACTTCTTTCGCTCTTTACATCGAAGATTTTGTTGTTACTAATACTGAAGTTGCCTTGGCTGTTCTGGAAACACAAAGGGATGTTTGGGAGTTTGCAAATATTGCTTCTGTGCTCTTTAAGGCCCCTTCTTGCAGTCGAGGTGATCCAGGTTGCCTCTGTAAATGAGCCATAGGATGTGGCTTTTGGGGGGTGATGTGGAGGCTGAGCTTCCATCCCCTGGGGATGGTGACTGGCTGAGCCGCTGCTCCTCCACCGGCATCACTTCTGTGGGTGCTCCAGATTACAAGCAAATATGTCAAAACCCTTTGAGGGATTTGCCTGGCTATTCTGCAGACTAATGCAAGAAAACACTTATGTTTGAATCTCCACTGGCTGACTGACACATCTTGGCGAAATGGCCGCTGTTCTCCATTCCCCGATGGTACCTCAGCAGGTCCTGAGATGCACGGGGCAGAGCAACATCTTCTGGCTGAGGGGGTTTTCAGGCAGACTCCACCCTTTTGTCCCACAGCTCTAATGCCAGCACAATACAAATGTGAATTAAGGGACAAGCACCTGTGGCCTGATGAACAAATGAGGGATCCAGAAAACGCCTGCTAGTTTGGTTTCCTGAGAGTAATTTTCTCTTCCTTGCTTCCCTCAGATTTCCTCTGTCACAGACAAGAAACCAAATTCACCAGGTGAGAATTACATGGCAAGAAGGTTAAAGTGATTACAAGAGATCAGTGTGGCGCAATAAGTGTTTTGCTCTTTATTCATTGCTATTTCTGATCTATGTATTTTTCTTCTAGCATGTTCTTTGTGTCTATGTAAAAAGTTCAATTTGCATTATACTATACGTCAGTATCAAGCCATTTTTTCCTATGAAGTGAATTTTCTCATCCTCTTGTAAAAATGAAAAGTGAAATAGACTTTTAAATAGTAAAAAATTATTTACATTGTTTGCCTTTCAGTTGCGTCAATTATATATAGCACAGGGGTTTTGAAGAATACATTTATAATTTGTAAAAAACCCTAACAATTAAATTCTTGTTAAATATGGCACGTGGAACATTTATTCATGTGTTTCTTTTTCAGGATCAGACTGAACACCGCCTATAACAACAGCATCTGTATTGTAACAGCTGGAGTGTGGGAGGCACAGTGCAGAGCACCCTGAAAAAGATGCGACTCGGATCATGCCTCCTCCAAGACAGAGGAATGGCTCAAAGCCCCATGCTGGGACCTGGAGGACTTCTAGTCTGGCTCTGCAATTCTTCAGGCCCTAACAGCTAAACCTGGTTTTTATTTACATATGCTTCCTAGCAATAATTTTAACTTCCAGGTCTTGTGTAAAAGAGAGGAAATAACTGCACACCACACAGGACTAGAGAGAAACACCAGCAGGTATGTCTCCTTCTGGAGAGTCACCCTTGAGGAGCACCCAGGGAAACCTTTTCCCTGCTTTCTTCTCACCTTAGGAAATGTGAGAATAGAAACCAGTCCATAAAGAAGCTAGCTCAGTGCTCCCAAAGCCCCTCCTTAAAATCATTTCACCCAAGATCCTCTCGGTTTTTAGCTTCTTATCTCACCAGTCTTGTCTCCTACTAGGAGCTATTTGGAAGGAGGTTTCCCCAGGGGCTATTAACTCTGATGTGATTCCGTATTATGTTTGCTAATTCTTCTCTTGCCTTAAATTGATCTGCTACAGATATTACAGACATAATGAATATAGGGTAAGCCTACTTGGCTGCATCTCCAGTGACTGCAAGTACTCCATGGCCCTAATGGGGCACATGCTCTACCGGTACATCAGCTATTGTATGTATACCGTTTTTCCTTGTTAAGGGTAATCTTGTATGCTCCCTATCCATTGTAAAGAATGATTACAGAATGGATTGCCTCTGAATAATGCAAGAACTCTGGAGTCTTAGAAAATGCAAAACTGTTGATAAATGTGTTGTAGCTGAAACAAAATTGAAACAAACTTAAAAATATTACTCTGGTCTTTTACCCAAGGTGAGTAAATAATTTTTAGTGGAGGCCAGCTCACATCAACTGTATTTCCACTGAATGTCTGAATTAATTTATACAATGGCTACTGTACGTGACTAATGGGTCAAGGTGCTGTGGCCTGACTTTGTACTGGAGTGGCAGAAGAGAGGGCGCAAGGCTCCGATTCTGGGCTGGGAGGGGGATGCTGGTTGCTGGCAGGCGTGGGAGGATGGATGGCTGAAGGGCAACGTGGTGGCTGCTGCTGCAGATGCTTGGCAGCACTGTCCAACCATCGTTGTGGTTAGATTGGTGCCAACAGGTAACTGAGGCTTCAGCTAGGATTCACCAGCTCCTGCAAGGATTGTTGTTGCCAGTTGGAAAATTATAATTTTATTATAGTAACAATGAAAAAACCACTCAACCCCACTTTTCAGTCAGTGCAGGGTGTCCAATTAGTATGTAAGTGGGTAGGGGCTTAGACATCAGTTGCGTGTTGACTGGTGAGGAGGATGAGTTCAGCTGTTTTCCTTCTCCAGCAATATAGCATTATGTCACTAGCAATAATTACTAGCATTCTTCAGAGCAGCAGTGCTTATGGAGAGAGATTAATATTCGTTCTGTGGTTTATTACTACAGTTAAAATGAACCAGTGATGACAAGCCTGGGAATGCTGCATGGCAGAGTGGTGAGTGCTCCTGTCTTGTTTACATACTTCAGGAGCATGCTGAGACTTGGGCAAACCTCCTGAAGACACTTGCAAGGTAAAAATAAAAATTACTTTCTGTGGGACCTTGGTATTGACCTGGAAGTGTGTAACTGTTGAGATGCTCAGAAAGTCTTAGGGGTGCTTTGGGTCATGATGGTTATGTGCCTTGAAGATGGAGACCAATGTCATGTTTCTAGTGTATGCCAAGGCTAAAAATTTAAATCAGTTTTGGGTTTTAAGGGTGTGGCAAAGTGACCCTGGTATCCTCCTGTGCTTCACTGGCCACAGTCCCCCTTTGGGGTCAAGTTTGTTTCCAGACCACACAGCCCTGAGTGGTGGCTTTGTCCCTCGGGCTGCAGGCAAGATGCACAGACATGAGGGCTGTGGCTTCCCCTCCAGCACCCAAGGCTTCATGGCACCATGCCCATCTCCAGCACTCATGTCTGTTCCTCTGCAAGATGCAAGGTCCACATTCCCCACTTGCCTCCCTCCTGCTGCAGTCCAACCACAGCAATGGCCTCGCTGCAGGAGTTGGCTGGCTTCAACCTTGTGCAGCTGCTGGCACCAGTTCAGACGTGGGAAAAGTGCTGATGTTGAAATTAGCGTTTTAACCCACGCGTTGCACTTTGGCAAGGTATTAGAGCATCCACTTCTATATGCGTAGTGCTTTTAGTTTAAGATACGATTTTTTTTTTTATTGGTGTACTGTATAAAGATTGGTTCTTTAGATACTAATGTCTCAGCAAAATCCATCTGCAGTCATTTGTGGCCTGAAGGGACCGTTTCCTGGGTAGAAATGCTTTCTTGGAGGAACGGGGAGCTGATTGCTGAGTCTCTGGCAGAAAGTCAGCTGTGCAGGAGAGGCAGAGTAGTCAAAAGCAAGCCTTGGTCTTAAGGGCAAATGTGGTTTCTTTAGCCTTCAGCATTCTAATTACATGCTTGTAATAACTGTACAGGATTACATGTGTATGTTAAAGAAAAACTGAACTGTTAAATATGAGGCAGCAACTTGGAGCTGGCATTGATCACCTGCTGTGGGGGTTTGTCCAGGTGAATTCTGGAGACGATAGTCCTCTTACCAGTGAATCACAGAAGTCACTCCTGCTGTGACAGCACATAGTATTAAGTGGTTTTTACAGGATCTCAGTGTTTTAGATTTTAATTTTTTATTTTTCTCTGGGAAAACAGGATGCTCTTTTTGCTTACAACTCTAATAGAGTTTTATAAATCTAATAGAGTTTTAACAATGTATTTGTATCTGTTTTATTGATGACAAATGCACAGGCAAACCAGCTAATACCAACATTTAAATTGTCATAATTGCATTTTGAAGTAAACATGCTCTTCTGATGAATAGAAGTGGTTTGTTTCTCTGGGAATTATTATTTTAGGCTTTGTCAGTCTGCAGTACTGGATATAGCTGGGTTTCATTTGGAAGGTTTCTGAGAGCAGTTTAAGGAAAAAAAAAGGTTTGTTTTCATTTTAAAAGATGGATCTTATTTCTGGGAAGACCTCATGTGGCTGGAAGAATGGGCCACGAAGTAAAATGCAAAGCCTGAATTTAAGTAACTGCACAAAAATTTTCTGTACCTTTCAATTTATAGAGCTTATTTAATCCTAGCTTTCTGCTTCACAAAATCTCTCTTCAGTGGCACCAAAGAACAAATCTGCCTTTCACTCAGGGTTGTCATTCAATGCCACGATCTTCGCATTATTTCAGCCTATGTATGTATCTATATAGAGGTCATAGGATATTTTGAGCTGGAAGGGACCCAATAAGGACTGAGTCCCCCTTCATCCTTGCCCAGGGGCTCTCAACTGTGTTACTACCAACGGCAAGTGCCGCACCATCCAACCCCTCCCTTACATCCAGTGCCCCCCCCCAGCCTCGCCTGCCCTGCCTGTTCTTCCTGAAGAGCCTGTAACGGTCCATCCATCACAGCGTGCCAGTCGCAGGACTCATCCCACCAGGTTCTGCTTATGCCAGTGACGTCATAGCTCTGGGACTGGGCCGAAGCTTCTCGCTCTTCTTGTTCATGCTTTGTAGAATCAGAATGCTTTGGGTTGGAAGGGACCTTTAAAGGTCATCTAGTCCACCACCCTGCAATGAGCAGGGACATCTCCAACTCCATCGGGTTGCTGACGGAGTCCAACCCGCCTGTGAATGTTTCCAGGCATGGGGTACCTACCATCTCCCTGGGCAGCCTGCGCCGGTGTTTCACCCTGCTGCGCACGTTAGTACAAAGATATTTCAAACGTGCCCCAGTGTATTCGGCACGCCGCGGAGCAGACTGAAGGACCTCGCTAGCCCACTGTCCCTCCAGCACTGGCATGCCGCCCCCGGCCTTATCTCTAGCAAGCCTGGTTTTACCCCTCTCCTCCTGCAGATCTGGTTTAAAGCGCTTTTGATGAGCCCTGCTAGCTCCTGCACAAAGATCCTTCCCCCCTTTGAGAGCGGTGTACCCCATCTGTTGCCAGCAGGCCCGGTGTCGCGATCAAAACCCCCAAAGTTCTGCTGGTGATGCCTGTCCTGGAGCCAGGTGTTGATCTGCCGGCTCTTCCCGCTCCTTCCTTCCTCAGTCCCTGCAGCTGGAAGGCTAGAGGAGCGAGCCGAGCGCGCTCCCCCTTCCTTCGCCGGCCGGCCCAAGGCCCCGAAAGGCCTCCCGGCCTTCTGCACGGGAAAGCAGAGCTGGGCGGTGGGGCTCGGGCGGCCGGGGCTTCTTTTGCAGGCGGCAGAGGGGACGACGGGCTCGGCCGCCGGGTCTGTCTCCTCAGGCGCCGCCGGGTCTCCTCAGGCGCGGGCCGCGGGCTCCCGGCGGGGTCGGCGCTTCCCGCGCTGCGGCCGCACCCCCGCACACCGAGGCCGCGCTCAAACTTCCCGCCGGTGCCCCCGCCCCGCCCAGGTCTCCTCAGCGCCGCCGGCGGCTGCCCGCTCATTTCTGGTGTAGTAAGTGCAGGGAAGGCCGTTTGTTTTTCTTTTCTTTTTCTTAAGTGGGGGTCGCTTGCACTCTAGTTGATTTAGATCGCCCGTTATCTTCCAGGTTTTTGCCTGAAATAGCGCAACCTCGTTGCCCGCGG
>JANZLQ010000089.1:500112-513399 GCA_026212715.1 Elanus axillaris | reverse complement strand
CTTGCTGGCTGGGCATGAGAAGCTGAAAAATCCTTAACTTAGTATAAACATTACTTAGCAGCAACTGAAAACATCAGAGTGTTATCAGCATTCTTCTCATACTGAACTCAAAACATAGTGCTGTACAAGCTACTAGGAAGATACTTAACTCTATCCCAGCTGAAACTGGGACACACCTTCAGTTGCTTAAAAAACAACTATCCATAAACTGAAATTGTAAAGCTGATGTACTTTGAACTAAAAAAAAAATCTTTTACAATGAATGCTGCTTTGGCAGTTGCAAATTTTTTTTTCCAAGTCTATTTTCTTAATTTGGGACACTTTGAACATGGCCTTTTTCCATAAGCAGTTTTCGACAGAGCAGGAAGAGGGTGCAGGATGTTCGTGTCAGCACCTAATATTTGGTACCTCACCACTCCCCAGTGTGCCTAAGTGACCTCAATTGGAGAACTGAAGAGTCCGTGAAATTTATTGATCTTTCTTAGCAATGTAATTAACTTGAGAGGTGCTCAGGTCCTAGCTATGGGCATCAATGCAAAGCTCAGACAGATAAACAAAGCACTAGATAATAACCTCGAAGCCTGGGGGAATACCCTGTGCTATCAAACTGCTGGACTGGATAGCCTAACAGGATTTTGGTCCCTGGCAATTAGGATTAATCCTGTTAACAGCTGGTAAAGAGTTGTCAAAGGCAGAAGTTCTTGTCTCTCCTTTCTGAATGAACATTAGAAGAAATGAATGCATGCTGAAAGCTCAGGCCTGTTTCATGCTTCAATAAGGAAACTTAATCATGACAGTGGTGGGTGAAATGATATCTCTGACGTTCCCCAAAGAGCATGGAATTTGCAGAGTTATTTTGGGTTTACAAGAATCTTTAGTTGGTATCTCAAGGTACGAAGAGGACTGATTTACCCTGATGAGTTTTTCTTTTTTTGGTTTGTTTGTTACAGTCACATTTGAGAATGCAATTTATTTTAGTATCCATGACATTTTGGTGACTTTTTTTCCCCCACTGTATAGCTATTTAGCATTGGGAATTGCTCCATCCACATCCATGCCAGGGTCTTCAGGGACTCGGCAAGTTGTGCAGCCTGTCATTATTTGTTCCTCTCTCTTTCTTCTGGCTTGCTTGTGTGTAGCAGAAAACATGGACTCTCACGTTCATTATACATATTCTCTCTTGCAGACCATGAAGGTTTTAATAGCAAACTGCTGCTGTCTCTTTTGCATGCTTTTCTTGTATGCATATTGGAGACAGGCAGGTGAGGACCAACTTGCTGTAGACAAAATGGGTTAGAACATGCCCGTTAAATTTCATACTGGAACTTGAAATTTAGTCATTCCGAATTTTAATGTCATCTCACAGTAAACTCTTCTAGCTGAGGTGATTACAAGTGACTGCCTTCACAGAAACCTCCTCTTCCTCCTGTGCATGTCACACTGCTAATGCTCCAAAGTTTTTTTTTTCTGCTGTGTGAGTTACTACAGGGACCTCTGGCTTCACCTTGAGGGGCTGAAGGGAGAGGAGCTGACACTGGATTAAGTAAATCCACATAGGGTATGGTGGCCTGTCCTGATCATCATATGAGTGCGTGCAGCAAACCTGCCTAATACCATACACATTGGTGCTGATCTGCTGTGATGGGCTTGGTCATACAGGAGGGTGCTGTGAGGCTCAAATGCTGCAGTGCAAGGAAAAACATACTCTTGGAGCCTCAAGGTAAAAGCAGTAATCAGAGGCTACTCTGGAAAGGTAAGGTAGCAAGGCAAGTCCTGTAAGTCTCGTTCCCTTAAATATCGAGGCTGGGAAAGGAAAGTAGATGTGCAGTAACCTTGTACATCTTCTGCCGCATCCTTTCAGGAGATGTTTTACTTGCAAATTTGAAGTGTTGTGCAGATTAAACTCCACTTGTGATGGTGCTTCTCCTTCTCTTCCCTAAAGCAATAGACATGGATAATTTGAGCTGTTGTTGAAATACCTCTTGCAGCTGAGGTGCTGTGGGAGAGGATCTCTTGTACTGAGGATCGTGATGCTATGGGAGAAACTCAGTCTTGCAAATGGATCTTTATTGGCCTTCTGAACTAACACAGCTCAATTTAAACATTTAAAATTGACCTTAGTGGACTGGAAAATGAAAGGGCTGGTGCTGCCATTTGGTTTGAAAGTGAATTTCATCTTTTAAACTTTCCCAGGAATTTGAATAGGAAAGATGTTTTTTTCTAATGTATACCAGGTTGATCTTATCAATAGCAAATGCGCTACAAAACAAGTAATGTATTGGTCTGTCTACAATCCATATTTTTTTTCAGGAACAATATACATAATGCCCTGAGTAGATTCAAAATATGATGTGAGTATCACTGTAAAAGTTCTTGTTCCCTGAGCTAAAACTTGCTAGACTTTGTACAGTCTCCAGGAAGCAGAGTGGGTCTCCTGTAGTTTGCCTGAGCTTATTGGTGTTCTGCAGAGAGTACTTGCTCACTCTTCTCTAGTCTCAGAGAAGCACAAAAAAAAGACCTCTTCTGCTGCTCTCTTTATTCAGGTTAGTCAGCTGACTTCTGCAGTTATTCTGGTTTACGCAAGCATGAGCAGACAGAGGATAAGGTTCTAGCTTTTAAGACTTCTCACAAACCAGAGAAGTCAGTGTGATCCAGCAGCCATTAAAATAAGTGAATAATTAAGACTTGTCCTTTTCTTGGAGAAGGTCCTTTATATGCAGGATATGTTTGTGCTTGCCACATCTCTCTGCTTGTAGCATAATCTGTCTCAAATAAACTACGTTGCTGCTCTATCAGTTATTATGTGTGCTGCAAAGGGTGGGGATCCTCACCTGGTTCCTGTGCCTCTAGCTGCTGCTGCTGGAGCATAATTTCCAACACCATATCCAGTGAGACGTGGCATTTCAAGTAATAAGGACTGTGCCCTTGGCTGCATTGCTTGCCATGCAGAAGCCGTCCATGAGCGTGGTGTCAGGATACCCGCCAGCAGTGTGACTTACAGCAGTTGTGCAGCATCACTGTGCTCCATGTGACTGCTCCCAATGGTCCTGGAAAGGAGACGGGTGCGCGAGGGCAATAGGCCGTGGCTTTGGGCTTCTGTGCTGGTAGTCTGTGGAGCCATGAGCTCCCTGTAGGTGTATGGACAGGCTGATGTCCCACCAGCCCTGTCTGTCCCCACTGTTCCCTCCCTCCAGTCTGGCACCAAGCAGGTGCATGGCCAGGGAGCATCCCCCTGGTCCTCCTACCCCTCCTCGCACTGTGCTGGGGCCATGGGGTGAGCTGGACTAGGATTACTTGCACAAGAAGATATTTCTAGGAGGGAAGGGAAAAAAAGACGCAAAATGTGTGGGTCTTTTAACACAAGACCCAATAATAATTAAAAAATACTACTCTGTCAGCTGACCTGCTCCTTGAAACAAGTATTTTGTCTAAACTTCACAGCATCTCCAGGTTTTCCGGTGGTACACGCAGGCTTAAATTAGTCCAGGCTGATGTATAGTAGGTAATGCTTCAGGTGCATCCTATTTATTGTTGTAGCAACTGAATACAAGCCCTTAATTTATCTTCTGATTTGGACTAAATTGTCGTTATTATTCCTGAAAACTGAAATAATGGTACTACTTGATCCCCCAAGACTATTACTATGCCAGGACAATCCTTGCAAATAGACATTTTGACAGGCTACATACTTAGTCAATGGCAAACTGGCAGCTACATGGTTTTATGCAAAATTAAAATGCTTAATCCTTCCCTCCTTTTTGGAAAACCTTATGCACATTTGTAGTCTGCCAGTTTTCTGAGCAATGTATAGATGTTCCATACTGAGAAGAAAAGTACATGCTCATTTTAGGTCACTTTTTCCCCAATCTGCTGTTTAATATTAATGATGTAAGTTGCAGTGTCAAAATATTAAATAATTGTAGCCTGTATAGGAAAGGAGTTTTATTTTAACCTTTGAAAACTATATTTACATGTTTTAGTATATATGAATAATGCATAAAGTTAGGCGCTAAGGTTATTTTCAAAGTCAGTCATTTCAGGATCAAGCTGTAGAAAACAATAAAAGAAGAGTGGTTTCTTTTCTCTTGCTCTCCCCCTTTCTTTAATTCCTCAGGATTCAGGAAATAGCATTGAAGTCTTATGCCATTGGGATTTCTCACTAAACTTCAAAGCTTAATTTAGTCTCTGCTGGAATGAAGAGAGGCATAAAACAGGCACAGTGGAATCCATTTAAATGAGTGACTGCAAAAGAAATACGGTTTCTAAGAAAACAAATGCTCTGCACAGTCCTTTAACAAAAAATACTCCATCAGAGCATGGTGGCTAGAACGCAGCTGTCCCCGTGTCCTCTGCAGCGGTGGGTGCTCCATGTGGCGCTGCCTGAGCTGTGCCCTCCCTGGTGCGGGCTGGGGGTCCCAGCCCTGTGCACCCCAAGGCGGAGTGGTGGCTCCAGGGAACTTGAGGCAGGGACAGGCCTCCTGGTCCCTTCACAAAGGACGTAGGACCAGCTGCCCATTGGGTCACGTGCATGTACTTGCATGCATTTGACAATTTTCCAGAACATCATTTTAATAGGGTAAGTCAGCATGGAAGATTTGGTTTATTTTCCAGCATATTTGATGCTTCATGAAGGATGCAGTTTTACTTCAGACTGCTCCTTTATAACCCTACTCGTCAAAGAAATGTTCTTGTCATTAGCAAGGTGTTTCCTTTAAATCATTTCTCTATCTGTATTTTTTTATCCATTGTGACATGAATTTTCTTCTATGAAATGAGCTGTATAATTTTGCTAAGGCAGTGCTAAGTGCTTTATTTTAGAAGCATTATAGGTTAATGTAGACTTTAGACATATCTTAAAAAAACCAAAGGCTCTGATCATTTGTTCTACCTCTGCAGTGGTTTTATGGTAATTGCTTGTAATCCAGTCAATGCGTATCTACAAGAAATGCTCCAGCTACGCAGTATTTCTTCTGACCCACCCCACTCATGCAGAACTGACCTTGAAAGATCTCTCCGCTATGGTCCACATGAGAAAATTATTCTCCTTTTCAGTAATTGTAAGAGCTTGCAATTACCAAGCATCTCCTGTCTGCAAACCTCAGTGCTTTATGTTTGGCACTGCTGAAAGGCAGCAGCAATAACCAGGTGGGCAGCCAGATGTTATTCACTGCACTGGGGCAAGACCTGAAGGAGCTTTAGCCAAGGCTTTGGTGAGCCTTGAACCTCAGAAAAATCCCGCCTGGTGTCCCTGGGGTGGGCAGGAGGCAAATTGGTGGCTGTGGACCACCCTCTTCTGGGTAGAGAGGGGGATGAGCAGGCTCCAAAAATAGGGGAGACACACAGCTCTGCAGTAAAGGGATGGGGGGAGAGACCAGCTTGATGAAATGAGATAGAATTAAAGTGCATTATTAAAATGAAATGTTTTATGCAATAGTTAAGATGGTGCAATAGGCCCAGACATTTCTAAATGAAATCAATTCTAATTAATGCTATCTGTTTCATTTATGGGAGTGCTTGACACCATTTCATGTGACCAAGAGCAGCCATTCTTCTCTTTGCTGCTCTTACAGATAGCTTGATCAAAATATGCATCCATTAATGATGACCATGCCCCATATGTAGAAATTACATACTTTCTGATATGTTTCTTGCATTTTCTTGGACACATGTGAGTTGCTGTATTTGTAAGAAAAATAGCATTATGGTGCCACTTGAGAGGCCTGCAGATTGGAACTGGACCACAGCGTTCGGGTGGTAGGCTGAATACTGCAATAGGAAAAACTTACGACCTGAGAACCATTAATTGAAGATAAATAGATGCTGTAAGGAGCAAGGGCAAATGCTGAGAGATAGATATGTTTGCTGGTCCGAGTATGAAGAAGGCTAAAAAATGCGTTCCTATGAGATGTTGAGGTTCAAAGGGGAAGAGCTGATTTACAGTCCATTATAATTTGTACATCTGGAAATTTGTTAGAGTAATTAAATGCTAATATAAAAAGGAGATTCAAAGGGATAGCTTCCTTAAAGATTGCTCTCGACTACCCAGGGTCAAAAGTAAATTATAAGTAATGCAGCTGAGAAGTTGGATCTTTCTGGCTGAATAAATGTCACAACTGAGAAAAGCAGTAACTCAACTTTCTATATTTGAACATCTCATTATATTCGAGGCCACTGAAAGACACATTAGGTTCCAGAGAGGTGACACGTAAGGTCTCATGCTGATAATCCATCCTTTAATTATTTTATGGAGGTTAATGTTGCTCTAGTAGAGTAGTAGCTTGTTCTTAGCAGTGAATAATAGGCTTTAGTAGAAATGAGTTTAATGTAAAATTAATAAAGTAGTGCAGAATGGCTGAACTGCATATGAAGGCTGGTGATGACGTTCATGTTTTTTAGTATTGCTTTAAAGGCTTTGTTTTGCAGTTTGTTTCCAGGATGCAAAACCATTTTCTCTCCTGTTATGTCGTCTGTTCCTAGTAAGGTTTACCTTCGTTTACCATCTTTTTCTTTTTCTTTTTTTTTCCCCTTCTCCCCCTCTATAGAAGAGTGCAAGTGCACTTGAGGAGTAAGTAGATCTCTAATTGGGATATTGACCCAGTCTCTCTCTATGGAGAGATTGTCTCCCACCTGCATGTAAAAGTTTTCCAGGACCTCAGCTTTGACAGGAGGAGGGGGGCTCACTGTTCCTGTCTTCAAGCCAAGTCTGGCAAAACTTATTTTCCATTTTGTGCCATTAAAGTGTGTGTCCGTAGTAAGCTTACGTGCATACAGCAGTTTCGTGTCTGGCCTGCTTTGTAGGGAATGTGTCTATCTGCATTGTTACTGCCTGTCATCTTTGGGGATGTTAGCTTGAGCGACCAGGCTTTTTGGTATTGGAGCACCTGGGGAGTGCTGCTTACTGATGTGATGGACCTTGCATGGGTTGCAGAGTGGTGGGGAGGGTGTCTGCAAATGTTTTTTGCAGTAGGTCCCAGCAGTGGCTGTTCTGGAAGGTCAGGAGAAATGCAAAGTGTGAGCAACTTATTTAAGAGAAAAGCCTGTCAAATTTGGTGGTGTGGCTGGAGGTTGGCTCTGAGCTCTTGAGTCAACAGGAGAGTGGTTGGGATCAAACAGGAAAGCAGCTGGGGTAACCTGAATCCAGATGTGCAGCAGGACAAAACGTAGCTGCAATTAAATGGAGAATCTTGATTCCAACTTGTTTATTGTGACAGTTGTTCCCTTTGAAAAATTCAAGTGTTAAACTCTTCTCCTTTTTCAAATGTAGCATATCTCTGTTTTGTTCTAGTTGCCTGCTTATGACTCATCATAGCCTTAACTTCCTCAAGAAAACTGAAAGCTTGAGGGAGTTGCATGCATGTTTCTATTTCTAATATGCTACTATTGAATACAAAATAAGGAAGATGTACGTGGAGTGAACATCAACGTGGCTTTTAATGGCATGATAGCTTTTTGGGTTTTGACTAAAACATCCTGGTTAATTAAAGTTCATTGTGATAAACATAGAGCTTGTTGAGTAGAGGAAAACTTGCCTTGCAGGGAAATTGCTTGGGGTTTTTTTAGTACTTTTTTCATCTGCCCCTATGCTTTGTTAAAATGGATGCAGGGGGAGAAATAATTCAATAAAACCTAACATTCACCAATAGGCTTCTACTGCATGACAGTCCCAAATGCAACTTAATTTGGCTGATTTTAGTAGATTTATTGCTAGTGTCACTCCCTGACCTGGCATGAAGCAGAGGGGTTCCAGTAAAATTTGGCCCAAATCTGTACTGGATGTAACAATCTGCTTCTTCAGAGCCTTTTGTCCTCTCAGTCCTGGTGGCAGGTTTTGGACTCTGACCATTGTGTCATCTGCCCAGATACATAGGGAGATTTACCTGGACAGCTTGCAGTGTATGAGGGTCCAAAATGTTATGTTACTTTGGGATATTTTCTATTTAGAGATAACCCCATGGAGAGTGGGAAGGATGAGTTCTGGGGGAAATGGGACAAATGTAGCTACTTGAGTCAAGTTCTTTGGGTCATAATCTGCCAGAAGTCCTCTGTGGTCAGAGGAAGGTGTCCTTCCAGGAGAGGAAAGCAGACAAAAGCTTTCCTCTCTGATCTGGACACTGCTAGCTGCAGACGGTGGTTCATTCTTCCTCCTTCTGTGCATCTGAACAGAGTGCGTGCACCCAGTGATGACATAAGTGAAACCTGCACGCCGGTTTTGTAAGGAACACGTATTTTTGTATTCCATGAATGGGTATGATATTTGTGCAAAATTCTTATGGTGCAGTGCAGCATGCCAGCATTGGTGTTTGCTGTGCAAACCTACTGCAGTGCTTAGGTCAGCTGTGGCAGAGCTTTGTCTTCCCAAATGCTGTTGAATTGCTGACTTAGGATATAAGGCTAAAGCAACACAGATTATTTGCCTGTGCAGGATGGAGCTTGAGAGAATTTATGATCAATGTCTGTGACCACATTTGGAGGCAAATAAGAAGGGCTACTTAAGCTAAAAGACAATGCGGGGGGGGGGGAAGGAGGGAAGAGCATCATAAGCTGAGTCTGTTTAGGGTGTCGGTTTGGAGATGGTTCCTAACTGTTAGAAGAAGAAGATTCTGCAACCTTCTTCCTAGGAGAGTAAGGGATAAAAATACCACAACTTGTTTTAAGATAGAAGTCAATGTATTTGTGTGAATAACTTGCACGTGGCGATGCAGGCAGTAGCAGGGATTGTGTGCAATGGCCCAAGAAGTCCTTGTCTATTCCTACGGTCTTAAATGAACCCTTGCAAAACATATAACAAGCTGATACATACATATGTCTGTATATGTATATATATTTTATATAAAATACATATGAAGATGCAGTTCCTGTACCTCATCTATTAAGAATTGCTTAGCTACAATTTCATTTTTAAATGAGCTGATTTTTGGCATGCACAGAGCTAATGAATATTCATAATTTTTGCCTGTTCTAATTTTAGCCACCTAGAACCTTCATTACAGGACATGCGCATAATTAAATAGCCTTCTTGAGAGTTCGCAAACTGTCCTTACTGTCACCATTTACAGGTTTGAAGCGATCAAAATACTTTTTAAATGGTCCTATAAAGCTTTACTAGGCTAGAAAACCAGTATAATAAAATGTAATTCTCATAATGTTATTTTGGTGGACCCAAATTCATGTCTGTGGTCTCATGCATGTGATTCAGTGAGGTCGAGAGCAGCTTCTTTCTGTGAAGTATGTGTGCACCTTTCATAGGCAGGACATCATCTGCATCCAACAACAGCAACTGGTGCCCAAATGGACATTTCAAGTGTTTTAATGCCTAATTTGAAAAAGAATCTGCTCTTACTAAGTCACAGTAAAGATGATATTTTGTAGCATCCTAATTTATCCATTTTATGCATATGTTTCTGTACCTGTGTGTTTATATACTATCTATGGTGTTTGCTACGTCTGTCTAGCTCAATATTATTTGGTTTTGAGGCTAGTAGGGGACCAGTGGAAAGAATATTAAAAACAGACTGATGCACACAGCAAGGTACCAGTCCCAAGCAGAACAAGCCTGGGTTTTTGGCTTCTCCCCAGCAGGCACTCCAGTGGCTGTATTTGCACCCCTGATTCCCAGATCCCCAGCCCAGGCTGTCAGGAAGCCACGCTCCTGCGTGGGGGGCCATGTGCCATCCTGGGGAGAGCTGTGCCCCACGCAGGCACTGCAGGTCTGTGGCACGTGGCCTCGTGCACGCTGCACCCTGACGCCCACCCGTGCCCCCCGCGAGCATGTCAAACAGCAGCTGAGTGCAAGGGCAGGGGAGGTTCCAGGTCACGGAAATCGGGGTTTGCCAATCTGAAGGCAACGTACAGTGCAGTGTGTATTGTTTTAGAAATATGACCATTTTTGCTATTTAAAGCAAGCACCTTTTAAAAATTCTTCCCATTTGCCTTTATCTGGACTTGCAGCATCCTAACTTGGTTGCTTTTCTTCAAGCTGTGCCACTTGCGTAAACAAAAGATTTCAGCTTTCCTTGTGAACCAGTTCAGTCAGCCGCAATCCCACACTGCTTCCCTGCTGCCCCTGGGGTCTTTGCTGCCGGGGGAGAAAGTGGGGATTGGAGATGGGGGCATGAGAGCCCCCGCAGTGAGGCCTGTGCCAACCAGGTGGTCCCGAGCACACAGCCAAGCTGCACATGGAGCGCAAACAGGGAGAGAGACTGGGGCCAAGTGTGCTCCATGTCCTGTATTTTCTCAAAGCACCAATGATACACAGGCAGAGGAAGTCTAGCTCCCTTTATATAAACTTCTTGTTTTATTAAAATTAGTATTTTCACTCAAGGTTTTAGGGAATCCTTTAATTCACGTGAACAAAAGCATCTCGCAGCAGGGCAACCCCTTCGGCTGTGCGGTGTAACCATCTCTGCGCTGCTCTGCTGGTGGCTTCTGCCTGTGGGCAGGACCACAAGGCTGGCTGCCCCTGCACAGTGCTCCCTCCGCACTGTACGTGCGGCCCAGCACAGGATGAAACAAACTGCAGTGAGTTAGAAACAAAATGTGCATTGCTGCTGGGGGTGGCCCCAGAGAGCAGCAATAAGTAGCTTTAATGTTTTTCAGGTTGGACTGCTGCTGTCTTCCTCCAGGGATGGAAGGGGAGATGGGATCCTGCCCATGCTGGGGCTGGCAGGGCTGAGGCTCATCCTTTTTGCCCCTACTCCCTGGGTGGTGCGGGCTTATGTCAGTGCTGCCCAGCCATGGCCACTTCTAGCACCAAGTGCATGGAATGTGGTGACATTTGGCCCTGCTGTCTCCCTAGACACACAGTGACTCTCTGGGTGCAGGGATGGAGGCACAAAAACCTGTGCTGAGCCCCTGGCGTGGGCCGCAGCCCTGACTCCCCCACCCCTCTGGGGCCTCTTCCATGCCCCTGGGGGCCAGGCCTTGGGTCTATTTGGGACTGGTGACACTCAGGGATTTTCACCTCTGGCTATGCTAAATTTCTGTTTTCTCCTGCTGGCCCCAGCTGTGCACACTGCTGTGGGGGAATGCTGGGGCCACCCACCTCCCTGCCGAGCTCATGTGGCCCCAGGCCATGCTGTTCCTGCAGGGAAGCCTGGGGCTGGTCCTGAAGCACCTCTCTGCCTAGCATCCAGGGCACCTCTGCCCACTTTTCTCCCCCTGCACCTCTGACTGCTGTGGTAGGTGATCTGGCCAGCAAACCTGGGAGAAGGAAGCTAGTGGGCTATACTAAGAAGAAGAAAGCAATGGATTTTTTTAAATGCTCAAATGAAAACTGCTGATTGGTGTTAGAATCTTTTTTTTTTTTTTCCCTCCCCCTTTGTGTATGTCCATTTCCAACACAGTTGCTGTGAAAACCCAGGCAGCCCCTGGTGGGTCTGTGATGGCAACGGTGGTGAGAAGGCAGGATGCCTGCTGCAGAAGCAGGAGTGCTCCACTGTGATGTTCTGAGCCGCTTGTGCAGGGAGGGGCACAAGCAGGTAGACACTAATAGCTTTTTGCCTTGGTTTATAACCCAATTTCCATCCTTCATTGCTTGCCTTCTGGAGCACGTAGTGCCCTGAAGAACACCCAAGAGTGGAGAGAATTTGCACTGCTCGGCAGACTCCGCAAGTATCTTTGCTTTAACTGCTATAAAGCTCTGGTTTTGGTGGTTGGTTTTTTTTTGTTGTTGCTTTTTTTTTTAAAGAAAAAAATACTTTATTTTTAAACACAGCAGAGTGCTACCAGGCTATCATCTTGGCACATACTCTCTGGGTAGCCCTGTGAAGTTTCGTCCCCTCAGGGCTTCATCCACTGTCAGGATGTATCTGTTGATAAGATCTTTCATTTCCTGGGTGAATGGCTCAAAATCCTTTTGCTTAGCACCAGACCGCTTGAAATTGCCATCCCTGTTGTTCTCCACACAGAGCAGTCGGTCCTCTGTCACGGTCATGTTCAGAAACTCCACCATTTCCTTCAGCTTGGGGATGAGGCTCTGCTTCAGGTCCTCGTAGTGGACAACGAGCAGGCGCTTCCCGTACTTCAGCCAGTCCAGGACATGGGAGGCCCACCAGGAGGCATAGCTATTCACGAAGTCAGGCCACTCTAGAGGATGGGAAAACCAGGAAAATGAGACAATGTTAGTCATGCTGCATTTCGACAGTTTTCCAAATGTTATCTTGTGCAACCAGACTGGTGTTGCTGGGCATGGTCTGCTGTTGCTGGATGGGTGTGTGCTGGAGAAGTGCGGCATGGCCAGCTGCTGAGGTACGGCAGCTCAGCTTTGCGGCTCCTGGCATGGGGACAGATGATGCTTAACCCTGCTGTCCTCCAGTCGCCTGGACTGCGCAGGCTTCGTGGCCCCTAAGGGCTGGGAGTGCCATGGAGCTGCCTAGGAAGCCCCAGGGGCGGGAGAGGGCACGGCAGTGGCCAGGTGGGCAGAGGTGAAACTTTGCATCTTTACTGTGCCTTGTTCATAGGAGCTGAGCCGCCCGTGTGTGCTAGTGGTGTGAGCACTGGGCAGCTGGTTCTGCACAGGGGCTGGGGGAGGACAAAATGCCCCAGGGAGGAGTTTGAAAGACGGTGAGGGGGTAAGAGCAGGAAAAGCAGTGGGCCCTGCTTGGAGGGTGGATTAAGCAATGCTTTGCCATGTAACTTCAGGCAGATTCTTTTACTTCTGTTGGTTTGCTACACTTTTACCTCTGTTTCAGATGTAGACTGAGAAAGAGACAAGTTTATTTTTTAACATCTATGTAAACAAATAATATATAATAATTATATAATGATATATCAACTTTTTATTGTGTAAATGCAGCATCAAGGCACTGATCTTGGCTGGGGCCCAAGGTGTTCTTGATTTCCAAATGTGCCGAATAACATTTTTCTGCATGCTTACCAGCCTGCTTATGGGGAGACTGGATAAGGAAATAGGATTAAAAGGGAAGACTCTTCTGTTCTTGGTACATGGGAGAGATTTAGGGTCACCTACCAGGACCACTGGGACAAAATTTATTTTCCCATTTTTGCTTTCGGCATTAATGACACCTCAATTTCTATTTGCTGTCTGTGATAATTTTCCAAGGGTTAAGACAGTCCTAGCTAAACCTTTTGGGCTGGACAAAGAACATTTGTGGCTGAAATGTAACAATTTGTAGTTTGCATTACAGGAAAGCCATTCCCTCCAGACTTCTCGTTTTCTAAGGGCATTTTGTCTGTTTTTTGATGAATAGGTCTTGAGTTGTGACTGATGAAATGTGATAAATGAACTTGGGAAAGAAATATACTGTGACAGAGGACACTTCCCCAGCC
>JANZLQ010000089.1:482787-500093 GCA_026212715.1 Elanus axillaris | reverse complement strand
GTGTGGTTTGCCAAGCCACAGCTGTAATGCTTAAAATATGCACAAGGAGAAATGCAAGCTGAATTGCTTCTCTGCTGCAGAGTCTGGATGCAGCAGTGTATTCAGTGGGGAAATTGTAGTCACATCATCCAGCTTGCCTGCCACACTTCATGTATTTGACTGGCATATTCTGAAGTCTTTTCATGTGTTCAAGGAACACTGAATCTCAAGTCCCCTTATTGCTATTATCCTTATTTATCTGCAGTGCAGTAGCACCTGTGCAGTGCTGTAACATTTCCTTCAGGAAATGTCATGCTCCATTGAATCCTCCAAATCTTAAATTAGATTTCTCACAGTTATTACATGCTGCAGGGGCAAATTTTCTTCACATCCCATAGCTTGGCAAATGAGCTGTACACAGGGGTGTTGTACCTGGACATGTTTCCTCTGCCAAACAGTACGATGGCAGTAGTGTTGCTGTATGCCTGTGGTCACAGCACTGCTGCAGTGCTGCCCTACTCTCCGTCATCGCAGATATACGGCAAGACCACAACCACACCCAAAGTGCAGGTCTGAGTGCTTTTGGGACTAATCTTGGCTGTGGTGGGACTCAAGTCTCACTGCATTTGTTTGCTTGGGTCCCAGTGCATTCCCCCCTTCCCAGCATGCTGAGAAGATAGGTTTCAAACTCTGTACAAAGTGGTAGTGGGCACCCCCAGCCCACGCCAGGGCTGTGTATTACCTTTGCTCTTCCAGTTGCGGTCGGTGGCATACCCCAGGTGCCCGGCATATTTCCTGTTGAACTCTGCCATCAGCGATTTGTATGGGTTCCTTATCAGCAGGATTGCGGAGTCGAACATTTCAATCTCCGTCTTGCCACTTTCGTGCGTTTTCACACAGATGGTCCTTCTACTTCTCCAGTGGTCTTTTTCTCCTTTAAAACCTGTTTTACAGGACAGGACTGTTGGCTTTTTCACTTGATTATATGTCTGTGCCCTTTCATGCACTCTAAATCATTCCCTGCAGTGGTGTAAAACTTGTGAAAGTACCAGTCAATTAAACGCATTGCCCAGGACCTGGGACCAGGGCTGAAATTTATTCTTGGCCTGCCACTGACCTGCAAGGCTTAATGACTTTATTTGTCTGGGAACCATCTTCCTGCGTGCTTCTCTGCGCCTGCTGTAAGGAGGACCCTGTCCCTGGCCGGAGCCCCAGCAGCTGAGCAGGGTGTGTGCTGGGAGCCAGGCTTTCCTCCGCTGGGGAGGACTTCATCAGTACCTCGCTGCAAAAGGGCTGTTTTTCATGGGGCCAATGCTTGGTGCTGCTAAATAACATGCCCCTCAGGATATTGTCCTCCCAGAATAATTGGTAATGTTTAAAAATTCAACCCTTGTGTTTCTTGTGCTACTGAAGAGTCTTACCCTCAGGGTTTAGTCAACTTAAAAAATTTTTTAGTCAGCTGGTCTTCTGGACCAGTCTTTTAGATGGGAACTGTGCACATGCATGTGCACAGCAGCACCAGTGCAGGTGACATGCAAATTTTGCAGATCAAGAGCCTGGGTGTTGTCTATGAAAGTAGCTGCCTGTCAGGCTCAGTTTGTTGCTGGAGCAGTCTCTGCAGCTGTCTGCACCATGTGAGAATGCTCATTTCAAGCACGTGTTTAAATTTTACCAAACGTGCTGACAGTGACAGCCTTTGCTGACTCCAAGCAGAAGGATGCTGGAGCAAGTAAGTAAAGCTTCATACCTCGGAAGGGCTTTGTGTGTTCCATCCTGCTCGATACAGTACCTTTGTTGTAGAGGGCTCCGTCGAAGTAATAGCTTCCCGTGTAGTATCCTGTGGCATGCTCTATCAAATGGCGAGCCCATGTATTCCCAGCCCCAGGAAAGCTCGACAAAGCAACGAACACTTTGGATTTGGTGGTTAAGAATTTCCTGTCCGTACAGCGGGTGTCTGCGAGTACACAAGATATTTCATTGTTAGTATTGTGGCTTTTTAATAATTCCACTGACGGCTCTTGATTACAGGGTTTATTGCTTCTTTCTTCTCTCTCTTACGAATATAGGATATCAATTTAAGTCCAGTTGTGAGTCAGCTGCTTCCCAAAATTAATTCAGCCATAAGAGGCCAAAGAGATTATCCTCTGAAGAGGTTTTTGCTGGTTTTGTGTGGCAACGCTTTTTTGATAGAGCTGCGGCAAACCATTGTACTTGCCAGCAAGTTGTGATAAAAGCCCCCTGATGCCTGTTTGTTAACGGCTATTTGCCTGGCAGGTTGGCTCTTCAATGAAACCCTCAATGTGCCATTACACCTGGAAATTGAGAGTTTTATAACACAGGAGAAAGCCCTCTTACTGAAAGGAGCTGGTGTTCAGTTAAACCTCTACACTGTCATTCTTCTCTGAAGGGCCCAAGGCAGTGGTGAGCCTCATCGTGTTAATCTCCCATGGGGGCTAGACACCTGATTTCCATACATGCTTTTGTAAATCCTAACTTTATTTCTTAGCGTGCCAATAAAAGCAAGGATAAGATGAGAACCAATCTTGACCCTCTGTGATGATTCAACAAGAAGCCAGGAAATAAATTAGAAATTACTCTCTTCGTTCTTCAGAGCAGCCTCTAGATGAAGCCATGGCTAGAAAGTGCCAGCACAATCCACAGGAGGCTGTCTTCTGCTACTACTGGTCTACACAGATGTGGGAAGTACTAGCAATTTCATGAAAGCAAGTGTTCCTCTTGCATGACCTTTTCATGTGCTGGTGTCTGCAGCCTACCTCTGAACTGGGAGACAGAGGAAAAAAAAGGGTGTTGGTTTTAAAAAAGCCCAGCACCAATCCAGAAAAGCACTTAATTTGTTTAATTGTAAGCTTGTGAGAAGTTTCACTGAACTCAGTGCAAATCGTTGCACAGATAAAGTTGCCACTGCCACCTAAATGGCTTACTGGATTGGAGCCTTACTCTCTGCTTTATTTTCCGGCTTTGAAACATGTATGCAGATGAATATTTTAGAGGAAGATGGGTAGAGCAAAATTAGTCTGCAGAGCTGTCTCAGTAGGTATGTAGCATGAGGGCAGAGTGTGCATTTAACGAGCAGGAGCGGAACCAGAGTATGGGGTCCTCGTCCCTGGCTGCCCAGGGTGCTGCATGGCTCAGAGTATGCCTTCACAGGCTCTGCCTTGTTCTCTCCATCTGCAAAATAATTATAGTCTTCCAGAGTGGGGGGAGTCTGTGCTGCTTAATGAGAGAATAGAAAGATGCATATTTATGAGCGTGATTGCAAGGAGGGATTTAGATAAGGGGTGTTTCCTAAATTCCTGCCTGTACTGTGATAAGACTGCTGCAAAGTAGATCACTTTTGCCTACTGCAGAAGGAGCACAGGGCCTGTTCCCAGCAGTGGTGGGTCTGGCCCTGGTACAGCAAGGCTGGAGCTCGTACCTTGCACTGGTGTCTGATAGACCAGGCAGTATTTTCCCTCGGCAGCACTGCTGGCGTTGTGTATCCCGCTGCAGAGCAGCCCATCTGCGCCGTCGCGTAGTGAGAAGCGCCCAGTGGGGTAGCCGCAGTAGCACTCCCGCCCTCGGATGACTGCCAAGGGAAACTCCTACGAAAGAGAGAAAATAGATCAGTGCGTAAATGCCACGACATCAACAGCCTGCGGGGAATGCTGCTGCTATACAAAGAAAAATAAATCTTCACAAGGCCACTGTCAAGATCAAAGCAGTGTTTGTGATATATCATTGTAAAGCTCATGCTTCTTAGACTACTACTGTCTTTCATATGGCAATTTCTTAAAAAGTGGTTTTCAGACACAAGCCTTGTAAAGCTTGAAAATTCACAATATTCTTGATTTTTTAATTATTCATAAAAATAATTTTATAATATTCCTGCAGCATCTAGTGTGTAACTCCACCTGCAAAACATCAGTGTGGGAAAGGTTGTTCTTATTTACCCCCAAAAGGAGCTTTGTGAATTAGCTCATCTTTTAAACTTAGGCTTGCATTCCCTTGAACTGAGGAGTCAGCTGTTAAAAGGTTTGCCTTACTCAGTTGGTCTAACCAGAATTTGTGTGGTGGAAACTTGCCCTTAAACTTAAATTTCCTTCTTCGCTTAAATTTTTTAAGCCCACTAACTGCTGCAATCATGTTTAAAAATAGAAAGAAAAAAGTCAAGCCATAAAAAAAGTATGCATCTTAGTCTGACTTCTTCACAGTTTGCAAAAAATGAATGTGCATAGAGGGGCTGATACAGGGTTTGAGAGCTACTGTGTGTATTTTTGGAAAAACTATACAGAAATACGATACCGAGTAATTTTTGGCACATCTATTCAGAGGGACTGTGCTGATGGCCAACACGGGGCTGCACAAGAAGAGGCAGAGCTGAGTGCAGCTGTACCTGGTGCTGGAGTGAGCTACGGGCACGCACAGCTCTGCCTGCTGGTGCACGCAGGGTTAGCTCAGCTGGTGCCTGGGCTCCGTCTTCAGGCATGGACACTTCTTGGTTTATGTTACCTTGCTTCTAGATAGAGAAGCCTCATATGAAATCCAGACTGACTGCTGCAAATGACGGGTATCTCAGCAGAGTGCGAAACGTGCAACCACAAGAAAGTTACAGGTAGTGTTCATTGCAAGGAAATAACTCCCAAGGAAAACTTTTGGCTCTGTGAAATATCTTTGCAATGGATTTGATGGAAAAGTAGTTCAGGTTTTGGTGTACCAGTCTTACCCAAAACAGGTGACAGGCTGCAAAGCAGCGTTGCTGTGTGGTGTCAGAGCAGTTGGGCTAGTAATGATGAGAATGAAGAGAAGTTTGAGGGAAAGGTGTGCTAACTATTTGCCGAAGAAACTAGCAGTCGCTTATGTGCTCAACAGGAAAAGCACACCCACTGTTTTTGCTGAGACTGGCCCTAAAATTCAGTTTTTCTCCTTGGATTTCCAAAGTCCCCTGATGGCTTGCTCAGCAGCATGGGAGTGCACGGGTGTGCAGGGATGGGCTCAGTACAGCTGCAGAATGGCTGAAGGAAGTTCAGGGGTTATTTGAGTGCAGAGCGTTCAATTCCACCTATTCCATATCAACACTTTTTGCCTTTTAAAAGTCTTTTGGAGTCTGGGAATGCGTGACAGGACTGCCGAGTAGCTTATCTCTCACTCTTCCCCACGTGTTCATCCTCTGATAAGGAGTCAAATACAACACATGTGCCATCTGTGCCCAAACAGCCAACATTTGCTTAGTGAATGAGATATGACACTGTCAAAAACTATTTGCAGATTTGATCCAAGGGCAAAATAGTTCTGTTTCTGCCTGCAAACAGAAATTTTCGCTTTACAATGAAGCAGTGTTTCTCCGTTTGAGAAATTAATAAGTATTCTGGCCCTCAAACACAGCCTAGAATAAAAATGTACCTTGTACCTAATGCCAAGTGGCACCTGCAAACGATTGACTTTTCTGGAAGGCTGGAGGTTTTGGGAAGAGACCTAAGCCAAGGCTTCTCCATACTTCTGTGTCTGCAGAAGCCCTGGTCAATGCGGTGCTGTTCTGCAGGCACTCTGCATGTGGTGCAGTGTAACGGTGGTGTGGGGTGCCCAGCTATCCTACAGGCAGGGCAGTCGGGCTGTGCCTCGCCTGTACAGCCTTCCTGCTGTGGGGGCAGCAAGTGGGCTTCACGAGTGAACGTTTCAAAGCTTCAGTGATGGCAGCACAGACACTGAAAGAAGCATGACGGTAGTTCTGGGAATCACACCAGGATCTGCAGCATCAGTGCAAAGCACTGTAATCAGCTGGCTGATTATTCGGTCTGTCTACCTGATGCAGCGCACAAAGTGATTGCAAAGTAACGTATTCAATCTTGACTTCCCATCAGTATTTAATCAAAACTACAAGCCATCCACTTTGCTCACCTGTGGATTTATGTATGCCCCGAGCTGTGGTTATGGCTTTAAGCAACCACATAACTTTTAAGTGCAGGACTAGTCCTCAAGCTCAGTGCACACAAATCTGTGATGCTTCACTTCAGTTAAACACAAGTCTATTTGCAGAGAAATCTGCGGGTGTGTGAATAAGCATTTTTCTGGATTGAGCTTTAGAGCATACGTTGACAGGCTCAGGTGTCCGTCCTGCAAGCTGCAACTTGGTGAAAGTGGATGTCAATGGGACTATTTACCTAAGAATTTGTGAGATGAAGCCTCAACAGGTAGCTTAAGTGCTGTAAGGAAAGCAGTCATTCTCCAATAGCAACACAGATGATGTGATGATTGAATTGCTGATTGTTTTTTATTAGATTGTATCCAAATTAAGAATTACTAATAGATTAAAAGTACGCTTAACTAGTTCTACTCTGATTACTATGCTAAATTCCTTTCTTTTCCAACTTCCTATACTAACTCTCCTATCTGACACAGTTAAATTTTTTCGATCAATCTACCAAAAAGAACAAGAGATGGGGGGGGCTAATCATGGAAGGAAGTTTCTCTCCCAAGTAAAAATGGTGGGTTTAGTTTATTTAAAAATGGGCATGTTCATTTTGCAACATACCCAGAAGTCATTCTTCAAGTTTTCATTGAACTGGATATGCTAAGAGCAAAGAATAAATACCATAAAGCCAGTACGCCCTTGCATAAAAATTCTGGCTTGTTGTACACTGTGATCTGTGGAGGCCAGGGGACAGTTCCTCAGTGCACTGTTATACCAGCTGTGACCCTGATTTGAAATACTCCTCTCACTGCTGCAATAAAGTCAGTGAGGCTCTGATTATCTGTGCCAGTTGAGGTCCTAGCCTACTTGTCTTTGTTTTAATTGTGCTTAAAAAAATAAATCTAAATGAAGGTATGGAAACACTCTGTATGAATTCTACAATGGGATTTGGGTCAAAATCCCAGGAGTCTTTTGTTTATGGGTAAATAATGGCATGTAGCTACATCTGGAATCCAAAATAGTAGGTCTATTTCTGAAATTAGAACATTGCTGTATTCTGTAAATTGCTTTATAAAGAAAAGAAAAAGCACCTTAGAGTTGGTAATATTCAAGTGTGCAAACTTCCTGACATGGCTTTTGGATGTGTTGAGATACTGGAGTTCTCTCCTCAAGACAGTATTCATCCAGATTTTATTTGCATCATATAGAAGTGTATACAGCAGCTGAGTCATGAAAGGACTGTTTATTTAAAAATATAAATCAAAATGGAGATGGCTCATTTAGTATGCAGGTTGGCTTATGAAAGAGCATATATGAAAATTATGGCTTCTGGCCGAGGGGCCTAGCACAGAAACACATTCATGGATCTGTGTATGGGGTGATAATGGGTTGCTATTAAGCAATGTCATCACTCTGTTAATTAAGAAGGAAATTGATAATTAAGGGTATTTAGCAGGTTTCATCTGAAGTTGTTACCTCAAATTCATATCTCAAATGCTTCTAAGGGCTGGAGCTACCATTCCAGCTGCAGTAAGCAATTTGTAAGTCTAACAAATAAATATGGTATGCCTCAATTTGCTTTTCTTCTAAGTCCCAAAGAGCAAAAAACTTATTAATGTGTTTAACTTTGAGCATCCAACTAGTTCCATTTAAAAGCCCACTAGCTTTTTCAAGATACATAGAAATTGGTGGGATAATTCCTTTCAGCTGCTTAAGTGGAAGGAGACCTTGTCAGTCTTTTTGAAGGCAGATACTCTCTAATCGTCACTTTCCAAAGGGTAGCATGGTGCCTAGCAAAGCTAAAGGTGATGGGTGGAGATAAGCAGGTTGTTACCTGCCCTGTTTTAAGGAAGGGAATAAATGAGAGAGGTACCAAACCTTTTCTTCACCTTCCTTCAGTCCCTTTTCCTCTGTAATTTCTGCAGCCCTTTCCTTGCCCTCTGTGCAGAAGGAGTCTGTTCAGATAATCCTTTAGAATATGTGGTTTGATGATGGCTTTCTCTCACAAGCCTCATCAAGTCAATATGCATTGACTCTAACTCTGGAAAGGCACTAGCTGTTCTGCAGAGATGGACAGTTTTCTCCTTACTGCTGCTCTCCTCTATCTTAGTCCTGTTTGAATGTCATGATAATGTGGCACATTTTGGTTGTGGTCTTCTTCCTGTCCTTCTCAGTGATCAGTAATTTCAGATGCTTCCACTTTTTGGCTGCGTGGCCAGAAAAACTTGAAGGAACTGTACTTCTGAAAACCCACTTGTTTAGAAAAGTCATCTCCCAAAACCAGAATGGCATGACTGTCCTTAAAAACATTGACCTTCTGTTTGAGCACATCTGAAAACAACCTCTCCAGATATTTTGTACCATTCCTCCAGATAGAGAAGCAATAATTAATTGCACTTCTTCAGTAAATATTAATAAAATGATGCTACATGCAGGTAAATTGACACAGAAAGAGCAAGATTTTTTTTCCACCATTAAACAATAGATTAATGGCAGGGCTTGGAAAGAATTGCTCATAAGTCCTACTTTACTGATCATTTATATGCACGGAGAATGTGAGAGTGTGTTTGTATGCATGGTTGTAAGGTACTACATACAGGGTATATGGGTGATTCACTGCAATTCGCTGCACAGAGTTAATTCCATGATGCATTCTTAAAACGCTGATGAGCTGGTATACGGGGTATGTTGACTGGGAAAAGCTTTCCCACTCTACCTAGTAATTAAGAAGATTTGTTGTTCATGCCTTAATAGTTTTAATCAATTTTGTGGTGCTAGAAGGCAAAGTAATTGAATGTTCAGTTTCGTGCATGAGGCTGAATGTGGCTGCAGGCTAAATCTGACCACACGGTGAACACTCCTCTGTACCAAAAAATAGGCCCCGTTGGAGTGGGGAGGAAGGAAGGGAACCAACCACAGCAACAGCTGCTAAAGCAGAGGGTGCTCTGGGCCAAACGTTCCCTCCCGCAAGGAGACCCAAGTCCATCAGTTCTAAACTCCTTCAGTTCTTACAGCCATGGTCTTACTCTGGGGTGGTGTGGAGGATGAGCAAAGGTGATGCTTCAGGCCAAGGGTGTGCACAAGGACAGCAGATGTTAGCACATTCCTTCTCAACTTCTGTCCAAGAGCCAATAAGCATACAACTGACCTTATTTGTTGCTTTCTTGTGGTCTTATATATCAGCATGAAGTTCTCCAATGATTCAATTTTAAATTAAAATGAATTTGATTTAAATTACATAGGTTATAGTGAAAGCGGTATAAATCTTCTGGTATGGAAACAGACACGTTTATATAAAAGTACCAGGAATGTCCACCTGCTTTCAGTGTGCTTATCTGCTAATTTTTTATTTATATATATTTAAGATTGTATCAAGCTCCTAGCCAACACAGTTAGACACCAGTGCAAAAATTGTGTGTAGACAGACACCTCAGCATTAAATCTTCTTGTTCACTATGGCAATGCCTGCTGCTGCGCTGTCACAGAGCCTGAGACCAAAAGGACCACCTTGGAGGGGAGCACACAGGGCACAAAGTGGAGGGTGCTGGGGATTGCTTCGCCCTGCCCTGCCCATGCACTGTGCATGGCTCCCTGAGAGCTGAGCAGGGACCAGCTCCCCGGAGGGCACTGGAGCCACATTTCAGGTGCTGCCAGCCCACATCCACCCTCCAGCAGCATGTCTGCCCGTGAGCAGCAGCCACCAAGACCTCTCCTGGGGTCAGATTTGGCTCTGGGCTTGATTTGAATGTGACATGAAAATGGTATTGATTTCCTCATGGTTGATACTTGTCACTTAGAACAGCTTTTCTGTGCATCATATTTAGTGGCATCACTGATGGCTTTCCCTCCCACCATCCCCACTCAAGAGAGTGGTTGGACCAGATGCGTCACTGGGTATTTACTCTGAGTTTTGTCCTTTAGAAACTCATTTACAAATTCAAAGCTCTTAAGGCACTAATGTCTGCTTTTCCCTTAGTAGAATAAAATTTAAAATAACAAAAAAGAAAGGATGTGAAATGAGAACTGTTCTTACTTTCTTGGAGCAAAATTCAGAGCACATCTCCACCGTCAAATTGGGCTGTATCAAAGAGGCTGGAAAGGTGTCTGTTAAATTTTCTGGAGCTCTAAAACATCCTCGATAGATAACATTCCTCCCTGCAGGGATATGAAATAGGTTTCTCTTGAGAAAACAATGTCCATAGTATCCTGCCTCTTTCACAAAGAACAACATTAGGTTCAGAATCTAAAAATAATAAAATAAATTTTATATTCCAAATGCTGTAGAAATAAGAGAAACCATGATATACACTAGAAAAATGTGTTGCAAATCATGTGGAATTGAAAGGAGCACATGCCTTTAGCTTCATACGAACCACTGAAAGTAGGGCTGCAGCACAGAGTTTAAATTAAATTCCACCAGTGGAGGGCATTGCTATTGTTTGCAAGTCCCAGCTTTCTTTTGAAGACATGCTTTCCCCTGAAAGACTTAAAAGCCCCAATAAAAATCTACAAAGCTTCCCATGATTTGCACCAGAAAAGGAAAGGAATCTAAATGAGTCCTGAAAGCCCCCACAGGGACCCACCTTCCTGCACATCTGCTCAGCTGCTGAGCTGTCCCTCTCCTCTTCCCACTCACTTTCTTTTCAGGCCTTGGGAGTTTGCCTTCGAAAATCTAAACTAGGCTTTTGTAAGCTGTTCAGGGAGAGCAGCTTTTTTCCAAGTCTTTAGCATCAGAGTCTTGATCTCACCTGCTCCTGTATAAATGCCACAGAGCCTGGCAGAATTGCTCCATTTTTTGCATCGCTGTGATTGAAGTCAGGATTTGGCTCAAATACTTGTTACAAGCAGCAATGCAATTTTCCCTCCTGCTTGAGAGAGAAATGTCCCCTGACAGAACCAAATGAAAACCCAAAGCTGCCATGGAAACTTACTACCCTGGGTGAGGCCCTGCATTTGCACAGATGAACTAATGGTAATGAAGAAAATAACATTGCGTGGCTGGTTAGAAAAGAAGAAATTCTGCATGTTGTATGACACTTCTGTAATTCTTGTGATTTTGTGGGCTTTACAATGGTGGAAAATGCCTTTACTTCACCACCCCGTACTAACTCTGTATTGACAGAATTTGCCTAGTGTGACTCAGTAGGGAGAAAGGTAGCTTTGGGGATAAATTTGGGTCTGCACTCACTGGATACCTTAAGCAATATTCACCAGAACTGATGTGGGAAATGTGTTGGATGACAGGAGAGATGCAGTGCAGTTTTGAAGGAAAAATTTGGTTCTCCATGAATTTCCTGGCACAAGAGCCCAAATTCCCCAGCATGAGCCAAGCACAGTCTAAGGAGAAGCTGCTTAAATACTGTTCTAATAACAGTTCAGACCAGTTACTAGAAGTAATGCTGTTATCTTTGGGATCACCCGGGAGATGTGAAAATAAAATAACTTGATGCAAGTCCCAGGGAAACAGGAGTCTCCCTGGGACCAGATCACTGCAAGCACAGCACCAAATAATAAAGGAACACAAGTTTTGTGGCTTCTTGGGATGCTCTTGAAAGACTTCCTACTAAATCTCGCACCGATATTTAATTCCTGAAACAAAATGTATATGGGCAGGTTTAAAGTTGCCTGAGCAGGTCAAGAGGAAAGGTTGAACTGCCTACACCGGCACTTGGGAGGGAGCATGGTTCGCAGAGAACCCACAGATCACACTGGAAATGTGCTGTATTTACGTCATCTGCCTGCGTTCTGGGGAAGGATGGCTGAATGGCCGCAGCGCTCCTCAGACTGCAATAGCTGCAGACTTTGGGCTTCATTGCGTTTAATGTGATGTGGGGGCACGAGTCCTGTGGTGCAGGAGCTGTCCAGCTTGTGTTGCCCAGGGAACCAGGGTGGGAAGGGGGCGGCCAGGGATGGAGAGGGGAGCCGGCAAACCCCATGTCTGGGAGGGTTTAAATGGAGATGCCACTGGATCTCCTCTGCAGAAGTAGAAGCCTTATGTGAGGTCTGTTCTCTACATTGCATAGTGTAAATCATGGATGCCGTTATGGTTTCAGAGGTACTTTCCAATATACTTATTCATCGTGATTAATACTTCTGTTGGCCTCTCAGCTAGCTTGTGTCAGTGGGATTCTTCAAACAGTCTAATTTCAGGTATTACTAAGGGCAAACAAAATACAAATCTAGCTCCAGGCTAGACTAATTTGATGACTAATTCGTTAATACTTAAGAAAAAAATAAATGCCGCCTTTTCCTGTGAAATATGGATATATATTTTATGCTGAAGATTTAAACAGTGATGCATGTCCTGGGAAACCTGCCAACATGCCTGTCAGCCTGACACGAGCAATTTAAGTCTATGTACCTTTGATATATAATTTATATGTAGCTGGGTGGATTATTGTACAAACCTTGACTTGTCTTTAAGAATAAATGAAGTACCATCAATACTGGCACAACCTAAGGTCTTGGTGCTTCTTCTCAGCAAATAACATCCGTAAGGTCTTGTGAGCTTGCCAAAAGTAAAGACTGCTCAGCTGTTTAGGTATTTTATGTGCTTTGTGTTGGCCCAAAGGTTTATCTGTTGTATCTCCCATGGTAGCTGATGGAATGACAAGTAGAGTAAGTGTTGTCATCGGAAGATGAAAGAAAAATCCCAACCGCCACTAGAATAGAAGTCCTCGGAAGAGCAAAACTGTGGTCTCATTTCCATCACTTAGGAAAGAGAGTGGTGTGCCTCTGTCTCTGGCCTCTACTTATTCTCCTCCTGCAGACACATAGCACTTATTTCATTTAGGATAATTTCTGAGCTTAGGGTGGCATTGATATGAGTGCTTTTCTGCCCTTGCATTAAAAGGCACCCACTTCCAGGGTTGTTTCTTAAACATGTGTGGGTTTGTCCCTCTGCAATGGATGCAATATGGAGTAGTTTTTCAGCTGAAATTCTGCTGCAGTCGCTCTGCACTGTATTTTGTTTCTTCCCCAGTGACACTAACTTCCTATGTGGCAGCCCTGAGGCAGCCATGCCAAGCATGTCTCTCCGCTCCGAGGCGGCGAGCAGCACTGCTATTTCGGGGAGGGAGCCAGGGACCAGACCAGCAGCAAATGGGCACCGTGCCCCATGGGCACCTTTGTCCTTTGCTGTTTCAAACTCTGGTGACAAACAGAGCAAGACACGCTGCGGGGACAGCCCACGCGCTCAGCCCGGCTGTGGCATCTCCCCCCATGGGGCGAGCGTCGTTTCTGGGGAGATTAGCTTCCTCTCTCTGGTCGCACACCCACTTACGTCTTCTCGTGCTTGCCCGCAGCTCCTCCACCCTGTAGACAGAGAGCCGGTTCACCCCTCCGCAGACGGAGCCCTTTTCCCCCTTGCACTCGCTGTTGCACTCCTCGGGCTTCGAGGTGGTGGCTGGGAGCTTGTTCCCGCAGTAGCACTCTGCTCCATATGCCAGGCCCGCATAGGTGTAAGCCCTGCAGGGAACAAAACCAGGCACTGTCGCTACAAGCACCCCGTCTACTCCTGAGTTTACACCTAACGAAGGCAGGAGCCTGTCCCCGTGTATGGTGAATGCTTCTCCTGCCCTGCTCCAGAGGCACAGCCGGCCCCGGGGACCAGCACGGCCTCCTCGAGGCGGGCAGCCACCTCGTGCTGCAGGTGCCGGCAGGGAGCAGCGGTGGTTGGATTCCGCCCAGCATGGGCTGCCCGGGCCTGGGGCAGTCCTCGGGAGAGCGAGGTGGGCTTTGCCTCCCGATGCGAGTGTCTGAGCAACAGCCCGGTCTCCGGCTGCACGGACGTGCTTGTGCTGTTCCCGCGGGAGCGCAGCCGGGCCTTCGCCCACCTAGTGCCACGGACATGATGGCCTCGCTGCTGGGGGTGACGCTGCCCCTGCCCGGAGCTACTCCTTCAGGTTTGATCAGAAATGTTTAGGATGGTTTAGAGTGACAGAGAAGAAAAACCCCTTTCAGAGGTTCTGTTAACTGGCATTTGAAGTCGAGCATTTTGGATCCAGTTAGGCAGTTTTGAAATGCTCAAACCAAGGAGAGCCCACCTCTTGAACAGCAGGCCCAGGGCTTGCTGCCTCTCCCGAGATGCCCAAGCAATGGCTTGCTCCCCACCACCGCGCCGGCTCCAGGAGCGATTGCTGCAGTCCGCCAACGCCTCCTACGCCACGTGAAACCGTTGTCCGATCTGGGTGGGCTTGTGGCACAGGAGATGGTGCTTGCATGGAGGTGGCAGCCTGTGGTTGTGGCGTGCGGTCCCTCAGGTCCCCTTTGCAGGGCGAAGCACTCCCTGGGTCTCTCGTGCCAAATGTGAGCACGTGCCATGCCCACGCAGGCTGCCTGAGGGTCCCTTGGGCCAGGCCCACATCTGATCCCTCTGCTGGCTGCACCAAGCCAGGGCCTGGCTCCGTGTCCTCCAACAAGTGTCTGACAAGGCCTGATGGTCTGTCTGTCTGAGGAGAGTACCGTTTCCTTCACCCAAGGGACAGCTCCTTCTGGAGCATCTTTGTGTGGCTGCAGGGGAATGGGCTGCAACAGGGGGGTCTGAGAGCCGGCAAGGTGAGGTTAAGCTGCAGTTCGGGCACCCCTAAAGTGATGGGCTCCACGTACACTGCATTACCCTATGGACCAAGGAAAGCAAAATTCACAGGAATAACTCTAAATTGCATTCTTTCTTCTGCTTTCTCTTGTGCTTGGGAGCAATGGGAAATCTTTTTCATAAATATTTTCATATAGTCCTGCCCCAGGTACTAATGAACATCCCCAGCCCACGCCCTGCCTTGGCTGACGGGGCAGGCAGAGCGGTGGCAGGAGCTGTGCCTGCCTGTTCCCTGGTGACTGGCAGCTCTGCGGGCTGCGCTGGGAACAGCCCTGCTCCTTAGCACACACACCTGGTGGTCTTGTTCTTCCCTGTTTCTGGGAGTGCTAGTTTCTTCATAGTTTTTTTAATATTTTAGATCAAAGATTTGGGCAATATCTAACAAAGACCATCTAACAAAACAGTAATTTTTGACCAGGACAACAGAAAATATGTTGTAAGTAGCCACGCTATAATAAAGAGAATAGGCAGCAGTGAAACAGTCTCCTTTAAGCAAGGTAGCAGAGCTATGCCATGCCTGAAGGTATGAGATAATCAGTTTTCACAGATGCTATATATTTAACGTATGCATGCTTTTCCCATTTCAAATTCAGTTCTACTTATTGTTAGAAAAGAGAAAACTAGCACTGAAAAAATACCACTCACCTCTCAGCACAAGCTTCCTGACAGTGAGATACTGTCATTTTTCTTAAGTCATAAAACACAGCTCCCTTCAGTGTCCTTTCCCTCGAATCATCACTGAAGCATCCCATGTAGGTGCCTGTGTGCATGCAAGACCAGAGTTAGGCATCATGCATGGGACAGAGACAAGGGTAGAGGGAAAAAAAAATCCAGCTGTGATCCAGTGTCGTAAGGGCTGCATTTGATAAAGCCACAACCTGTCTGGGGTCCAGCTTGCTCTACAGACCTGTCCGCTGGTACCGAATCTTTGTAGGTGCTATTCAAGGGGTAAACTCCAGTGTCAAATGGAAATGAACAGAAGGGAAATGAGACTTTTCCCTCACCCAGGTTACTTTTAGCAGGCCTACCTTTGCAGACCCAGAGTCTGCGACCACCCCGGAGCCATGGTTCCCGCAGGCGGCTGCCGCCTGCTCGACTCCCTTCAGTGACAAAGCATGGCGAGTTTCTCAAGT
The DNA here is from genome assembly GCA_026212715.1 of Elanus axillaris. Lineage (NCBI taxonomy): Eukaryota > Metazoa > Chordata > Aves > Accipitriformes > Accipitridae > Elanus > Elanus axillaris. The sequence continues at coordinate 484,477 of JANZLQ010000089.1, read as the reverse complement.
AAAGGAGAAGGTAGTCTTCAAAATGATACAAACTCCGAGAAATCTTGTTGTACTTCTCCCAGCTTTTCTTGCAAATCTCTAGTTGATAATGAGATGGTGCAAGAGAAATATTAAGAAAATCAATTTTCTTTGGGTAGATAGAGTTATATTAAAGCTATAATGGGAAGATAACTTCAGTCTTAACTAGGCAGCACTGTCTAGCTATCACATTGAACTCTGTCTTTCTCTCTGGTGCAAATGAATCTCTTAAAATATGTCTTGCTTTACTTAGCATATGAAAGATAAATATTTCTCTTAGACTGCATCCTATGTTGAGCCTCTTTTTTGTTGTCATGAACAAAACACTATAAAAATCCAGCCCATTTTTAATATGTATGAGTGGAAGGATGATGTGGAGTCCCACTATTACACAGCAGTTGTGTGTATTTAAGTACATTTTATCATTAAAATATGAAGGGAGAAAGGAAATTTGATTTTAGAAGTAGCAGTATTGAGGTGATAACACAGGGAAAGAATATATGAGTAAAAAAGAAACTAAAAAGCATTGTATTAACGATAAAATAATCCACAAGAAAAATAAAGTTTGAGCCACTCTAACAGACATTTTGGAGCTAAGAATAATAAATCAAGCATTTAAATATTACAAACATAACAGTAGATTCAAAGACCTGTACATTGGTAATTTGCAAACATGCAATTAGAAAATTCACAAGCTGTGAATATACACCCACGGCACACTGTTAATGAGATGGGAGTCACACACCTGCAATAAGGATGTTCTACATTTTACTGCAAACTTTTGATTTGGGTACTTTGATTCAAACCAGTAGCAGCAGAAAACTCAGTGTGTGGGGCCAAAGAGCCTGAGTCGGGAGGCACGGGCAGGCCAGCGAACACAGGCAGCATCCACACTCCTCCCTGCATCCTTCCCACGCTGCTGCCAGCCTGGCAGCAATATCTCATTCGCATCCTCCTATGAACGAGTCACAGGGAGACTGCGCTCGTAGAGCGGAATGTCGTGTCAGCAATCCATCCTTGTCACCTCTGCATCCTGCACAATGGTGTAACCACGCCAGGGAAATGGTATGAAACACCCCATCCGCTGGAAGCATTTGTAACAGAAAATTGTCATTTTTTTACCTAACAGATTCCTGTTTTCATTTGTTGTACTAGTAGTATTTGCCAGTCTCCCTGGCAGGATAAGATGCGCTCCCTACCCTGAGCCACTTGCAACGTGAGCAGGCAAGATAGCTTTATGTGGAGAAAAACACCGTAAGGACTTGAATTTTCTCACCCAAGGCCATGTGATCCTGGGTGGACACGGAGCAAGGCAAAGTGAGCCAGGAGGTGTTCTCTATTTGCTGGGGCAGGTGCCATCGTTCTTGTCTCAGGTTAAGGGTCTGCCCCGGGAAGCACACTGGGGGCTGGCTTGCAATCCCCGAGCGTGAGCTGGGGCAGAGCGGCCGTGCCGCATCAGGAAGCGTGGGTGTTATTAGGATGGCACTGATGAGGAGTGCACAAACAGCCTCCGCGGTAAGGTGATGTGCCGCTTTACTGAGCGGGAACCGCAGCGCAACGCTGAAACTTCAATAAGCATTGTAACCACGGAGGAGTTAATTATATCTTGGAAGGGATCCATAATGAAATAACAAGCCCGTAAGTTTACTAGGAGAAGAGAGGGGGGGGGGGG
>JANZLQ010000089.1:469558-482687 GCA_026212715.1 Elanus axillaris | reverse complement strand
GGGAGATAACATGCTTTATGTAGGTAGTTAAATTTTTAATTGATAATTTCCAAAGGCATTCCAATGCTTGTTAACAATACTGTTATTAATAATGTCACTTCATGTTCAGTCAGATATTCAGATGATGCATATTTGAATCAACATAATTCAGCAGGATGTAGCAATAAATAGCCCTTCTGGCTCCTCTCAGTCAGCAGTTAGAACCTGAGCAAGGCACGAGCTTAACGGCTGATATGGGTGCTAGCCGCAATTAACTTTATGGATCATTTTTAAAATTAATCTTTTTGGTTTTAACTGAAATTTTTAAAGAACAAGTTCGTGCTCTGCCTAGTATTAGGGTAGCTCATAAGGACTGACCACATTTCTCTACTTTTTATCTATTCTTGTGCTCACCGGGGACGCGGGTGGGAATTCACCCAGCGCAAGGGGGACTAGAGCTGCCCAAGCAGCTACAGTCCATGAAGGGAGAACCAGGCGTGCTGTCTTCACACAGCTGGGACTGAGGAAGAGGCAAAGCCAACAGGCTCGTGGGCACTCACCAAGTTCAGCAGGCCAGGCTTACTTCACTGAACCCGCCAAAACTGTCCATGCTGCCAGAGCACGTGCAGCATGGAAATACTACTCACAGGGCGTCTGGAGCAATGGAATGTCATGTCCCCTATTTTGTTATATTGCTTTCTCTCTTTCCCAGCCCCCTCAAATCTCCCAGCGTGAAACAACAAGCCTGCCCGGGCAGCACCCTGCCTGAGCCCCTCCTTGTTAAATCGTCAGCCTTTACTGAGCAGCTGAGACCAGGCTGTCTGCTGCTTGCAAAAAAGTGAAAAAGTAGTACTTTGTGAATATTAAATACTGGCTTTATGAGGTACAGGTACAAAACTGGTAGCCTGGACGGTTCGTGTGATTCTTTTCTGCAACTGTCCATGAAGAGCTCATTAAAGTAGATGGTGACCAAAGTCAGCAAAAGACGTATTTGCGGAAGGTGAAGGTGCATCATCCTCCCGCAAAGAGCTGGCGGTGTCTGTGTCCAGCCCTGCCCAGCAGGGACGGGGATGGGGATATGGCCACTCCCCAAAGCTTTCTGCTGCCCTGCACCAGGCTTGGTCACTGGTGCGCGGGATGGAGGAGCTGCAACCTTGTGTTCCATGGTGCTCCAGGGGCTGCCGTTAAGTTCTGGGCAGCCAGGCTATGTGCTCGGGGCATATCACAAAATGCAGTGAGGTTCTCTGGGAGACATCTGCGCTTTATAGCCTCTCTTCTCTGCTACCACTGGGATGTTACAAAGTACCTGCGGAGCATTCTTGGAAGCTCCAGCTTGGTGCTTCAGGTGACTCCAGCGGCTAGTTTGCCTGACTCACAGAGTGCGAGTCATCTCCCATACACCATCACTATCACCGTCTTGTTCCTATTTCTGACAGTTCACTCAGTAGGAGTCACAAGGTGGCACCCATTTTGTGGGATTTTTGCAGAAGGTGCCCCTTTGGGTAAATTTATTCAACAAACTAAAGAACAGTTTAGTAATGTGGTATCTAGTCATCCAGATCCCATTCTTTTTTTTATTATCAGTGAAACATCTCCAAGAATAACTAGTTCTTCTAAAAGGCAATGGATGAAAGATTGCAAAGTCATAATTTGATGCTGCATCTTTGAGAGCATGGTCAGTCTACTAGCTTGAATCCTGGTGCTTTCTATGTTGGGCTTCTCAAGGGGGCTTGTCTGCTCTCTGGGGTTGCTCAGCCTTTGGTGGCGACGGCAGAGTTGGGGGTCCAGCTCCCCCCGGCACAGCGAGCAGCTCGGCTGTGTAACAGCCCAACACTATGGGTACCTGGCTTTGTACACCTCCTCCGAGCGCGCTGTGGGCCCAGCGACGGGGTGCCACCCCAAACTCACCCGGGATGATGCAGCTTTTGGGGCGGGGGGGTCATAAGGGTATAAAGCCATACAGGAAATGTGAACATCTACCTACAGTCTCCTGTTTTACTTCTTTGCTTGCTCTGGAAATAGTTTCTTAAAAGCTTTCCTACTGAACAAACCAAAGCAGTCCATGCACGTATTTATCAGCAGCACTTTGGGCAGCAGAATCAGGCTCACAGTGAAGTGAACTCACATTTCTGTCAAACCTGAACGGCTTTCCATTTGGATCGGAAGATGTACAGTTTTGTACCCTGTGCCCTGGCTGCTGATGCGCTGCACCCGTGCAGCGGCGTGAATTCCCCTTGCGTTCCCCTCGGCCTGTTGCAAATTTTCAGCAAACTCGCCAAACACACAGAGTTTGTCACTGATTCAGGAGGGTTGTGTGGCCCACATCTTGTCCCGCTAAGGACAGCGTGTTTGCAGAGACGGTCACGGAGGGCAGGTCAGGAGCAGTGAATGTGTTTGCAATAGCAGAATTTAGTATAAGCTAGAAAGTGTTAGCAGCAAGGAGGCACTTCTAGACTTAAGGTATTGTGTGGTTTTGGATAGTTAATTTAATAAACCCCACTTTTAAAGTATTGCCTGTTCGGAGAAAGACAATCACTTAAACAGTGTTCATCTCTGCCTACTTGAAGAGAAAATAACTTAAATTAGGGAAACATATTTCAGTGTCTGGGCTTCTATTCAGTCAATAAAAATACTTTTTTGGAGGAATTTACAGCTCAGCATGACCAGGGACATCAGGATCGTACTTTGGCCTGCACATACACTTAAGAACTGGTTTGAAAGTGGTGGTGAGCCAGGAGAAAGGTGTTTCTGCAGGGACATTTTATGGTGCTCACCAGTCTCTGCCTGGGACGGTCCTAGGAGGAGGTATAGTCTATGTGCGTGCCAGAAAACGAGGCAGGGGTACATCCCTTACCTTTGTGTTCAGCAGTGTGCTTCATCCCTTTAAATCCTGCTGTTTGCATGGGCTCCTGATCACTGATGAACCTGTGAAACCACCTTCTTCTCAACTGCCTGAGCTCCGAGTTGCGGGACACAAGCCACCTTGGGCTGTGCCGCTGGTCCAGGGCCGGCTCCTGCAGTGCGTCCATTCCCACCAGCAGCCTGGAACTGGGGCGGGAGTTTTGCAGCGTCCTGGGGTCTACGATCCCAACCCCGGCCGCTCCGTCCGGCATTGGCAGGGCCTGGTTAGCCGAGGTCCCACGCGAACCTTGCTGGATAACCAAGCGGGTCCGCTGTAGCAGCAGGAGGCTGCCAGCCATCAGGTAAGCTGCTGTGAGGAAGAAGAGCAGAAACTGGGTCCGACGGAGAATCTTCTGTAGCCTGAAGAAAGCTTTGGCCATGCCCTTACTGAAACTGGGCCCTTCACGCCTCCCAACGGGCCCCTGAATCTCTGTCTGGCCGGGCGCTGGTTCCTCCCATAAGTTCAGCCCATCACTTCGGTGCCTTCTCCCGACGAAAAGCCTTCTTCCCGGATGGCTGCGGCACAGGGAGCAGCCTGGTGCAGCACTGCCAGCAGCCTCAGGCACCCGGCTGGGTGAGGGGCTCCACGCACACCCGGGGGGCTGCCATCGTTGTGCTCTGCTCAGCTGCCCGACAGCCGGTGCTGAAACCTGAAATACCAAGGGGGGAAGGCTGGGTCACATCCAAATAGAAAATACCTGTCATCAGGGTGACTTTCCCCCACCCACCCCTCACCCCCTTTTTTTTTTTAGCTGAGCATTTCTCTCATCTGTTGTTTACAGTTACACACTTTAAAAACTGTAATCCAGTGAGAATGATTGATTAAGCAGAAACTAGTTTCAGATCTTCAGCTTTACTTGTTGTTTTTTCTTTCTTTCTTTCTTTTAACTTGGAATGCACAAGAAATATCTTTATTATAAGGTTAAGAAAGGTTATTTCTCTTGGGATGTTTGGAAAAAAAAAAAGTTCTTTATTTTCTTTTGTCAATAGCCAACATCTCCATTCTTTGTCACTGGCTGGAACAGCCAGCCACAGTATAGGCATCTTTTTAGGAAGGTATTATCAAATTCCTTCCTTTCAGCTAAACAGTAGCTAAGCTACAAATACAGATCAGAAGGAAACAGCAGTGTGGGTATGTGGGGAAAAAAAAGAAATTGCAACTCGCAGTAGATAAGATAATAATTATTAATCTCTTTGAAGCATAATAAAGTCAGGCTTTATGCTGGAAGGGTATTTGCGGATTCTGTATTGACACGCAGAGCTGTGTGAGTTGCTGTGCATGTTGCTTTAAAAGAAACCAGAGATTCTGCTATTTTTTTAGTAGACTTCTATTGCCAAATATTGACATGTGGATGCTCATGGATAAAAACTAATGAATGTTTGGAAAAAATTCATTTCAGGTTTCACCAGATATCTCTTGACTGCTTCTAAGCTTTGCAGGCTTTAGTTGTGCTGATGTATACCATGATGGGATTGTCTGGGCAAGAAAAGCTCCTTTGTGCTCTAGGGAACCTTTAACCTCCCGTAGCAAATAAAAGCTGGCATCTCCCCATAAGTTCCTGTTTTCCCAGTCAATCACTTCTCTGTAGAGCCAGGCAAGTGTTGAGAAAAGATGCAGTGTTTTCCAGAAAAGAAAATATTATGGCTTTTGCTTAACTTGCAATTAGGGCACACTCTTGAAATCCACAGTCCTGGCAAAGAAACATCCGTTCACTGAATTTCTTGTTCCAGTTTTAAAGTTCTGTGGAAATTCACTTATGCCTCTTTCTTAAATAGATGCTACCAATTTAAGTCTCCACACGTTCCCTTCTTCATTTAGTTGTGCAACTTCTTTCTATTTCAAGCACCAAACAAAAACAAAGCTCCAAAACTTCTAGGCGAAAAAGATATTAAAGCTCAGCTGAATCTTTTGTCAATTGAGCCTGAATTCCTTTAGTGTGACCTTTCAGCCTCGATTGCTAAATGGGGTTGGCACAAGGCTGGAGTCTGTGTCTTCTAATCCTACAAGTCGGGTGGTCTTGAGGACCCGATTTAGGTGCTTTTTAAAAATTTTGTTGTTAAAAGTTCATGTATGCTGGTCTCAATTGTATAGGGCTGAATAATATAAAAAAATATTCTATGAGTTTACACTTTCTCCAAGAACTCGGGAGAGCGAGCAGGTGCAAAGGGCTACAAGTCTGTAGCATGCTGCAGTAAATTACAACCACTTTCTCCACTGTAAAAGTTAACCCACCTCCCTTCTGATCGGCTCCAAAGCCAAAGAAAATGCATTGATTTACACCACATAAAGAGCTGACCCTTAAAGTTAAATTATTGAAAATCTCTGATCAATGTTGTGAGTGCTCAAGAATTACAGTAAAAGGGTCAGAAGTACCTAGACAGATGAACAGGAAATTAGCCATAATTAGATAACTGCAGATTGTTACTGCGCTAATTTATCTGAAGAAATACTGTCTATCAGCATAGGTATGATTTGATTCACTAGTTATTCCTAACATAGGGCTACTGGAAACTTGAGCTATTCCCAAAAGAGTCTGTCTAATCTAAAAGAAAGATGCATGTGTCTATTAGCCAGTTGAGATTCTGACTGGGAAATTACCGTGCTCCTTAGAGCATACAGTATTTTGGGGTAAGGCTTGGCCAACAGAGGAGGCAGCTGCGTGCCTTGGTGGCTGATGGCTGAGCAGACAGTACAGTGTTCAAGTTGTCATCTATAATGCAAAGGAGCGGCCCTTTTTAGTAAAATGGTGCTGCAAAGCCTCATCCATGAGACAATAATGGCTGAAATCACATAGGTATTCAAAAGGTTCAATATTTGGTGTGTGTCGTCCCCCCCCACCCCACCCCAGCAGCAAGATGGAGGCTAGACGAATTTACAGACTTCAGTCGTCTTTGCCCAACTGTAATTCAGGGTTTCATAGCTCTTCTGGTTTACTCACAAAGTGATCAAGTTACAGTATCAAGAAGTGCTTCCAGCCAAAGTTCTCAAGTGTGTCCAAGTCATTTGCATTGGAAAGGCAGTGCTGCGGCAGCCGGGAACCTTTAGGCGTTGCTAATCAGCGATGAGTGGCAGCTCAGCTGGAGAAGGACCATTGAAGCCCTGTAGCGGAGGTTGGGCATGTTATGCTTGAAACTGCATCGCTGGCCCAATTTAGTCCTTTTTAATGCCACTGTAGGCTTGAGTCTTTCAGCAGATTTCAGCTGAGTTTCTCCATATTTGCAGTGATGTGAAGTGGAGCAGCTGGAAGCTGCATCATCGCCGTGACAGGAGGATCTGCCACTTGTCTGGGCAGTACGCGGCGATGCCTCCTGGTGCCAGCGGAGACGGGTCTGGCCACCGCCTGCCCAAACAATGCCTGCATAGGGCGCGATCACCGCCTCCCATGTTAGCAGGATGAAAAACCTACTATGCATCAGCAGAACTAGGGTAACTGCGCAAGATATTGGACTAATTTAAGTATGCAGCAAGGTCTGCATCCAAACACCAAGAAATGTTCGGTATTGCTCCTGTTGCTCTGCCTAGTTCATTTATTATTTACTAAGGAGAAGCTGCTTCTGGGTCTCAGAAGGCTAACTTTGCCCTTGCCCAGTGGTTCAAAAAGTTTAAATGGTACAGGCCAATTTTACTGCAGTCAATATGACATATATAAATTACCTCCAGATGCATTTGCCCTCAGTACAGTTGCCATGACAGTACATTGTAGTAAAAACCAACCAAATAAATAAGCAGACTCTCCGCCCACAGCAACTGCTGCAAATGTGCAACTCAAAAATTAAATGTTGCTTTTTAGTGAGGAAATAGCAGAGTGCTGCTGACATAAAAAAATGTCATTTGATTTTTCTATAAACTGCATATTGCAATATCATCAAAGTATGCCTAAAAGAATTGAAGTGCATCACTTTTGATGATGATATTAAGAAGGAAAGAGTAAGGAGGATATGAACTAGTATCTGGTAATAGAAAGTGTATCATTTGTCTTTTTCATACGTATTTCGCTTAAAATGAATGAAGTGAAATGGAATAAAAGTACAGTCTTCTGTTCCTATTTATGAGTGCTCACAGCCGAAGGGGTTTTAGGACCATATTAACTGAGAGTTAAGTTAGTCTGTAAAATCATAAAATGATAATTGAAAGGACTTTCAGATGGGCAATGCGGACTGTTAAACAGCAGACGAGAGCTCCAGGTGAAGAGAACAATGAAATGGTTAACACTGCAACAAAAAAAAGGGAAAACAATTGGCACAGGCAAGGATCAGCTTTGGAGGAGGAGAGTGGTAGTACAGAAGATCTGCTGGGTGCTCTGCCTTCAGCAAGGAAAGGATCCCTTGCACCACTAAAAAGGTGGTGCATCTGGTGGCTGTGTGTTTATAAAATGGATAATTATCTGGTTATTCAGGGCAAGAATTTGATGGGGTTCAGAAAAGCACTGAGTGATTTTATTTTATAAAGTATGAATTTATTCACTTTACTAGTGACAGGTGAATTTTTAACTGTTCAGAAGTCAGATAACCATTCAGTTGTTTGAACAGCATTTTTAGCTGTTTGTGCCTGAAATATTTGTCTGGAAATGTCATTAGAAAAAATAGTTGGAGTTTTTTTTTTCTGTAAGACCTCTATATATACCAGAAGGACTGAATGCAGGGCTGAAAAATGGATCTTACCTGAAATCCTAGAATCCCAAAACATGCATCTGTTTGGATCTGTTTCCTAAAATAGGCAATGCTGCGATTCTTCTCACTGTCTCTGAGAAAGCCAACATCTTAAAAGAAAGATCCCTCTAAATCTGGCATGACTTGATCACCAGTGGATTTGCTGGCTGGTAGTCAGACTACTGTCCCAGTGCTGGGGAACTCTCCTGAGCACTGTTGCAGGTGGGTTATTTGTTTATTCAGGTGCCGTCAAGCTTCAGAGTGTGTGGTGCTGGGTGCCAGCTGTAAGAGATGCTCTCCCAAAGGTTTTGCATGGATCTGCAATGCTTGGATAAGGCATGGTCCTACCAGCACCCAGAGAAAACCTGCTTTTCTTTTCTGCAACTTTCCTGCAGGCCACATTGCTCAGAGCCTGCTCCTGTGGGGTCTTGCCATTGCCCAGAAGAGTGGGGTGGCAGAGGCAGCAATCCTTGAGGGGACTTAGTGGTATCCTCTGAAATAAGCTCTGGCAGCCATGTAGCACCCAGCTCCTCTGAACGTGTCCGTCAGCAGACAGCTGGCAGTTTTCGAGGGGATGTGAGCCCCCTGGTTGAACTCACTGCAGACACTAGGAACAGCTGCTGTGCCGGGCAAAGGATAATGTATCTTTGTAGAGCTCTATCAATATTTCATAAAAACAATGTGGTTAACAGGTAGGGGAACACCTGCACCGCTGACATGACTGTAGGGAGCTCTTTTTGGAAGGAGGCAGAGAAGGGAGTCGTCCACATGTGTTACTCATTTCAGACCTCTCTGGTAATGTACCCTTCCCTCGGTGTTTTTTCAACGCCGAGAGGTTATGCACAGCATTGAGAAATGCCAGAGCACAGATTGTGAACTCAGCACGTTGCGTCTCAGAGTGCACTGACGGGACTAAGCACCAGACCCGAGGCACTTCCAATTTTAAATGCTGGTTTTCCTTTAATCCTTATTTTTCTTTCATTACATATATAATACAAGATTTATAACTGCCATTAAAAGGTTGCTATAGAAAAAGCAGGTCAGTACCTTGCTTCCAAAATGATCTCACAAAGTGTGATGAAGATGTCATGCTAGGCAGCTGCATTAACTTATTTGGGAATAGAAATAGAAGAAAAATTATAAAGTTCTTGGCAATTCTAGTCTCCTAGCCAAAGGGGTAGTTACAGAATTTTCAAGGGAAGACTGAATATTTTCAGTGATGCTATGAAAGCCAGCAAAGGCTGAAGACACTAAAGAACAGCCCCAGACTTGCAGATGAGGAGTTGCTCAGCTGAGGGCTGTCCCTTAACGGGTTGCTCAGTGCAGAAACTTAGGTCAATACTGCATTGACGGCTGCAGCTCATCAATAGTTGATCTCGTCTAAAGACTAGCAGGATTTTGCAAATTCAGAGTTCTTGGAACGGAAGCAAGACTATGTTTTCTATTGTAAACTGAAGGGAATTGGACTCATGAACACTATTTTTAGAAAAATCCATCCCTCTTCCACATTTCTCCTTTCTTTTGTCAGCTTTCTTTGAGGACAAATGTAGTCAGTTAGGACCTAGCTGAAGGATTCTGGCTAACAGCCTTTCTTTTGGATACACACTGCCATTTTCTTGAGGCTGTTTGGAAAGTCAAGGCCAGTATCATACTGTGTGAATGCACGTAGGAAGAAAACCTCTTGAGAAGCTGCAAATTTGATGCTGGGATCCTGTCAAATATTGGCAGTTCCCTTTATTCTGGTAGCTAAAAGCAGCCTGAGTAATCCCGAGTATCTGCCAGTGTTGGTCCCAAGATGGCCGACAGCAAGTTCTCGCAGCCGTATTTTCGTAAGTGGCCAGAGCTGTCTCTTGAGGAGGAAGGGGCTAAAAAATATGACAAAGGTGAGCTGTCTGAGCTCTTCCCCTCATACCTCAAGTGGGATTGACAGGGAAATTCCACATTATCCCAGTTTCCAAATCATGGGAAAAGAGAGGAAAATGAAACCATGGATCACAGTTGTGTGGAAAGCAGCACATGCTAAAAGTAAAGCTTAGAAGAAACATCCTGGTACTCTACTGTCTTAAGCCAAAATCCACTCAGATCAAGATACGGGTTGATGCTGATGGATTTTGGCTCATGTCCATCGTTACTTTTTCTATCTCCTTTAGAAAGTGTCATGTGGAATCATCTCACTAACTTAACAATGTAATTTAGGAATTCATGCAAAGGAAAGAAAAAAGGGTGATTTTGTAATTCCATCATCTTTCCTAGGATACTCTTTCACCTTTCAAAAAGAGAGGAAATTTTCAATGAAGAGCTAACTGTGATACTCATTTTCTTCACCAACTTCAACATGCACTTTTCTGTGAGCTAAGGTCTATGGTATGTAGCCTGATCATTGACCTTTCTGGCAGTTACAATGCAATGCTCAGACGAGACCCATCTAGAATCCAACAACCTGGCCTTCCCAGAGCATTTGGCTTCAGATAGAGAGGCAGAAACATACTCCAACTCTGGCCCTGGGCAGGCATTCCCCCCACGCTCTTCTGATGGATAACCCTGCAGGTGAGGCTTTTATCGCAGGCTGTGGAGCAGCCAGAGCCACCGTCCCAGCAGTGTGTGAGCTGTCCCGCACGGGCAGGGCCAGGAGACAGCCCTGGTGCGGCTCAAGCCTCACCCAGTGACGTGCCACGCGGCTCCAGCAGCCACTGCAGCTCACGCTGGTTCTGTTGTTCTCCAGTTTTCTCACCCCTCCCCTTCCTGCAGGGCCAGTGGAAAACTCAAGCGGCTTTTCTACTTTGTTCCAAGGCAGGATGTCTAGCTCAGGCACACGAGGCTGAGGATGAGTTAGTGCCCGTGCTTTGCTCGTGCACATCCTGCATCACCCTCCATGTGAAACACACCACATCATTCAGTTCTGCTGCTGCAGAACTTGCTGAGGGTTTGTATTTAAATAGAATAAAAGGATTTCTTCCCCATCTCTTCCCAGTTTATCTCCAGTTGTTTGATCTAGAGAATAATTCGGCTTTTGAATATTTCTAGAAACTAACTCCTCCATCCCTTTCCCATCAAAATGAAGCTTATCATCCAGGGATTTTCAGTAACGTGGTGAACAATGAGACATGAGTGAAGGGACCTTCAGCCTGCCCTGACCACTGAAGCTCCGATGCGTCATGCCAGCTGCCCTACCAAAGGATCTAGCCTTACTATCTGGGCTTTCAGAAGCAATAAGCAATTCTTCCAACTTAAAAAAAGTTTTACTTGCTAGAGGATGGACCTCTGCTGACTCTAGGCATGTGCCCCCTCATGAGCAACTCTTTCCTGGCACAATACTGCTTTGAGTGTTACTGCAGGAACAACATAAGGTCTGCCAACAAACTAGAAATGAGGTAGAAGCGCCACAATTTCTCCACATTCTGTAGTGGCAAACGTTGCAGCCTGAGAGGGCTTTCTAGCGAGTTTACCATTGCTTGCTACAATATGTAATCAGATTGCAAAGTTATTTTTGATGCTGATACCGTGTTAAAACTGTTAAATAATTATAAACTGATAAATAAAGCAGAAAAAATCTTTATGCAGAGAGAAACTATAGTCCAAAAACTAGTCAAGTCAAGTTGCAAATATACAAGTTAAAAATATACATGATATCCACTGTATACAATATGGGAGGTGTTTTACAGATGACAGATAATTTGGCTTTGGAAGCGAAAGGCAATGTCACAGAACAGAGCTGCAGCCTGAGGCTGGAGGGTCAGCACTAACTTGTGCAGATTTGCTCAGAGCAGCTCTTTCACTAGATACTCTGCTTTTTTGAGAGCAATTTCCTAGCAGAGGTAGGTGTAAATCTAGGCTATAATTTTGTTGGTGAACGCAGTAGCCTATGGTGAGAGATGCAGAAGAGCCTGCAGGAGGCAGCTGGTCCAGGAAGGCGTGTTGTGAGACAGAGAGCTGACTTGGAAAGTGTTCCAGTGACAGCTTGTAACAGAAAGCACACCATGGCGATACGGTATTTCTTCCATTAATCCAATACTTTTTACCTAGCTCAGTGATAAAGTAGTAATCGGGAGGACTGATTCCATGCCAGTATGGAAAAGATGCAGAGAGATACATACCTACATTTTGTATGTATACACAGACACACACAGATATATATGTATGTGTGTATGCATTCTGTACATAGAGGGATGCGTACTCAAAAGGTAACATACAATCTGCTGCCATTCACTGGTAAACTGAGACCTATCAGCAAACAGTATTCTTGAACCTAGAAAGTATTTTCATCAATAATAAACCATTCATGCATAATGTACATGCCTTTGATATTAAGAACTCGAGCACCCGGCAAATGATGCTTTATCTGCAATTTCCAAAGAATCCCAATGTGATTCTGCGGCTATAGGCTGAAGTTTTGCAAGGGATTGTCGTAAAAAAAGGTACCCTATATTGTTTTTTGCCTCAGCCCACAGTAGCTAGAGAGGAGATCTTTTCCTGTGTGCAAGGAAATCTACTGAAATGAAAAGAACGTGCAGATCTGTAACTAAATCATAGGTATTTAAAAAGTGTCTTTCACAAACCCCTCCGCAACATCCACCTACCGAAAATTGTTAGAGGCTGTTTATGTAGCACAGCGATGGTTCAGAAACTGTTTAGAGAAGCCGAGGGTTCTAGTCTGCCTCACCAGGCTATGTGACACAAACACGCTCGCATTATCCATGCCTACTTTTCAAGTATGTTTCGCGGATGCTCGGAGAAGGGCATCTCGAGAGCGAACTGCAATCTTTATAAATAATGCAGCTCAGCCTCGTGTACTAGGACGCCACGGATAAATTCAGTAAATCAAACAGCCGTCCAGACCGCAGTGAATTTCAATACCTCAGCCTCGGCAAAAAGTTGTCCGGTTATTACTCGCGTCGAGGCCGGCTGACAAACAGCTTGCAGGAGCAGGCAGCGCAACTGCGTACGGAAAAGAGGAAGAAAACTCACCTTTCTTTTACGGTCGAGGGAGCCGTGTCGCGGCCAGGCGAAGTCCTAGACAATCCGGTGGAATATTACAAAACGCTGTAATGCCTATCTGCAACGCCGGTAAAGCCTGCTCCCTCTGCCCTTCCCCGCTAATCCTAATCCTCCCGGGCGCCCTGCGCTCCGCCCGTCCCCCCGCCGCGCCGCCCGCCGTGGCCATCGCGGAGCAATCCCGCCGCCGCGCTGCCCGCACATGCTCCCTGCTCGCCGCCGCCCGCCGCCGTCCCCACTCCCAGCCCCAATTAACACAAAAAAAAAAAAAACCAAACCCCCCACCCCAACAAAAACGCCAAAACTAACCCCCCCCGCCTCCGATCGAATTCCCAAATCTGAGAAGAAACGGCGCTTTATTTTTCAATTTTGAATTATTACCTTTTTTTTTTTTTTTTGCGCCGCGGGACAAAAACCCACTGGCCAAAAAAAAAAAAAAAAAAAAACCCAAAACCAACCAAAAAAACCAAATCAAAATCTGCTCCTGGAATAAAACTGAGGCTGAAATTACGGCGGTTTGTAATCCCTGAAGGATGCGGAAAAATGAGGAAAAACCCAGGCGGAAAGGGATAAAAGAGGGGGGCAGGGGGGGGAAAAATTAAGGAAG
>JANZLQ010000089.1:424425-459872 GCA_026212715.1 Elanus axillaris | reverse complement strand
AGCCGGCTGGCATTGGCTCTGTCGGACACAGGGGAAGCTTCCAGCAGCTTCTCCCAGAAGCCGCCCCTGTAACCCCCACTGCTACCAAAACCTTGCCACAGAAACCCGATACAGTCATGCACCACAGAAAGCTCTTGAGATGTTGCCTCCCCTCCTCCCATTCAGACCCAGAGCTGGATTTCAAGGGGTGCCGTATTCACCTAGACCGTGTGAACGAGTAATGTGGATGATAAAACCTTACACTGCGGTAACCACAAAGCAACACCAGCTAAAGTCTTCAATCAAATAAGACTGCTTTTGTTTTCTGCTTGAAGGCTTGGTCTTTTGACAAGTGCAAGTAGTGTCTTGTTCTTTATTTTTAGTGGGCCATAATAAACCTGAGTAGATAAGAGAGTCACCTGAGCCATAAACATTTGAATGTCTCCAATGTCTGCCTATTTCATAGAATAGCAGCACCAGTGCCTCTCAGAAACCTTCGTAGCTTCCCTTTCAGATTCTGTAGAGAAAAGTGAGGTTGTTCGAGCATTAGATCAGGGGGTTTGTCCCATGCTGGCTTAGTCATTCATTATCAGGAACTGACAGCAACGATTAGTGAGCCCTGAACACCCAGCACAACAAAGATCACGCTGATTTGCAGTTTAAATGAGAGTCAAGGTTCCGAACAGTGCTCTTTGCAAGCTGGCCTTGCAGTTAACACTCACCACCTTTTCCCAGCTTCGAAAGGAGAAATAGTTGAGTCACGGCAATTAGTCTGCTGCCTTCAGCGCCCATGAATTAGGTTATTGTCTGGCAGCACTATTGAGTTGGCCTATTAGGTTTTCTATGGCAAAAGCTGCCCCCTCCCTCCATGTTTAAGTGCATCACAAAGAACCATGGCAAACCATCAGGTAAATCCAAAGAGTCAGGGATCACGAAGGAAGGACAAGGGCAACATCACAGAGAAATGTAGGAAGACAAATGATAGAGAAATAGTGAACTGGAGGTGCTAAGTTTGTTTCTCTTGTAACATTGGAACAAGCAGGTGTTCAGCAATGCTCAGAGTTTCAAGACAAACTGTTAGCACAGTTGCCTGGTGGCACACAAAGCGAATGAAGTGTATTTATGTGAGGAAATAACAACAGTCCCATTAGTGATAGTTAACAGAATAAAATAGAGTAGTACAGCAAAACCTTTTTATCTTTCAGTTGTCCACAAAACAGTTTTCCTGTGCACTCACAAAGTCTGTGCAAATAGTCAGCATCCGCGTCAGGATGCTGAATTGTGTGGACAATTGGTTTATGTCTCCAGTCCTATTTTTCACATGATGAAGAGAGCAGATATAGATGGGCATTTTTAGTATTGGTGTCCTCAGCTGTCTCATATGGCATTTAATCACTGTCTTTGTGCTAATGTTTCAACCTGAGACATTTGAACCCAGACCTCAGCTCCAGACAGCTCGAGGCATTTTGGGATGGATGTTGCCAGGGAGATGTTTGGGGCAGTGTGAGGCTGTGACGTTTCGGAGCCAGTTCCTTGCACCAAAATGGGTCAAAATAAAACCCCTCAGCTCTTTGTACAGCTTGGATAAAAGCACAGATTTTCGCCAGCTCAACTCATAGCCTAAACTAAGCACATGTTGTGCCTAATTCTTATTTAAAACAGTGATGGAGGTAACAAAACAGCTCGTGGATTAGATAAGCGTAATGATCTCCTTGTCCGGAGTTACTGGGATGAAACACCGTGGAGCTCTGGATAAAGCCGTGATTGTGGGTTTTCAGCTGCTCACAGAACCAGCCTTGAAACGTTAGGTCCAGGAGGATTTATTTTCTTCTTTCCGCTGTTAGAACCCTGAGCCGTACAAAATCCTGCAAAACACTTCAGTGTGTCCAACACGTGAGAACTGTTAACTTCAAAGTTTTGTTTGCTGTTTCCCTTAGTTCTAGTAATATACATCAAACGATGCTCATGGTTACACCCACATAAAACTGGATCTCTTCTGCTGCAGTTACTGAGTTTATTTCAGATTTCCCTCTTCTCCCTGTTCCTCCATCAGAGTCTGTCAAGTGCAATGCATCGGCTGGATTTCCACCCTGGTTACTCCCAGAGCTGCGGTGTGTTTCTGGAGCGGGGCTGGGCTGCAGCCGCTCCCCGCCGAGCATCCTCAGCTCCGCCGCAGGGTGCGCAGCTCTCCGGGCTGCCCGGGCCTCCTGGGGCCCTTTCCAGCGCGGGGGGCACAGCTGCGGTGTTGTCCCCCTTCCTTCCCTGCCTGAATTCGGAGGCACTGCTGGCAGCAGAGCAGGGGCTCCGCTGTTGCTTGGTAACTGCAGCCACATCTCAAAAATGTACCCTTTTACAGCCAGCTTCCCAAACCAATGGCTTTGAAAGCAACAGTTGTTCTTTCAGGATCATTTTCATTTTGTTCTTTCTTAAAAAAAAAGAAAAGACTCTTTCAGCTCTAGCTTTGCTTCTCTTCTCCGCTCTCTTTCCTCGCATCTGGTCCCACAAAGGGGAGTCGTGTCATGTGCCCGGGAGCGAAGCCCTTTCATCCTCCTCTCCTTAGGGTTTAGCTGTTACCATTTCTGAATTTCAGTCTGAGCGGAAGGAAACTGGAAACACTTCCCATAACGTCTACATTTCTCTTACCTCTACTCTTTGCTGAGCATAGTTTTCCTCTTCTAAGAGTTATGCATTTCACCCTCTCGAGGGAGGATGAGTTAGTGTGGTAGGTAGGACCGGTGCCATAGAAGTGTTTAGTGTCTGTTCTCAGCTCTCATCATGGTTTGCTGGATGTCCCTCTTGGACACTGAAACTAGACTGCCGCTGTTCACCTAATGGCAGCCTTCTGTTCCTCTTTAGCCTAACGGACAGCCATCTCAGCCCCGTGGGACGCATGTGTGTAAGCCGCTGCATCAGTGACTGAGGTCAGCAGAATTACATGCAAACCTCCAGAGGCTTGATCGGTTGGCTTGGCTTTAACCTTCACGTTCCTGCCCATGTAGCACCCCTGTCGTGGGTGATGTAAGTGCTTTGATCTAGTGGGAAGCTGAACAGCCATTGTTTGTCACTCACATTGCAATTATTTGCAAAGACACAGTACAGAACTGTTGTTAGTAATTAATTTCTATCCAACCTAAAGTTTTTGTATAGCATCTATAGCATCAGGACATCTTCCACGTAATTACTTTTACAATGCTGGTAGTAGATACCAGGAGGATGATCACTCTATCCTGATCTCTTGATTAGCAATTAGAAACTTTCCAAGTTGTACACACAATTATTCTGGTATATATTATATATATACTACCAAGCAGCGAGACGGTCTGCTTGGTATTTTCATGCCAAGGCAGGTTTTTCAGCTTGTAATGATAGTTCCGCAAGCTGTAATGTTCCTTGGCTGCCCGAATGGCACTCTTCCTACCTCTGAAAACATCAAACGCTGTTGCTGTTGTTTTGAATTTCAGTCCAGCCTTTAGAACAGGATGTCACAAAGCAGCAGATGAGAAGGCCAGCCACATTACTGGCAGAAGAAAGTAGTAGTGAGGTATCTTTCTATGCTGCTAACAGAATAACAGCTAATTGTCTAGGGCAAATTCAAAGAGAGACAAGGCAGGTTGTAAGCATCCCGATGACCTGCAAGTTACTGCAGGTGATGAAGGTGTTAGCCATGCAGTCATATGGAATGGGATACTAAGACAATTTATTCTTGGTCCCTGTTACTGTAGACTCTCAAATAACAAGTGAGTGAGGCCATGCAGGGATGGGGATGTGTCACGTTCTTCAAGCAGATTCAATGCTGAGTAACTGGTGGTCTGAAGAGGTTGGTGGAAGAGCCCAAGGTCATTGCTTGTGTACCATGGACCTTGCCAGGATATACGAGTAGCAGCAGTTCCAGTGTCAGTGTTGTGCATCTGAGAGGGCTCCTGAGCACAGACGCACAAGCCCTTTCCAGCACTGCCCAGATCACTGACTGACTGGCAGTGGTATGAAACGTTAGGTCATCCTTTGTGTTTTAAACAACAGTATTACGTCTTGGGCTCAGAGGTCAGTTCCACCAATCATGCTAAAGCCATTTAGTGTGTCTGAAGAGCTGCATTCAATTTGTGCCAACTCCATCTGTTTAAAAATTGAAATGACAGTGTCTTAACAGCACTTGACATGGACTGTCACTTTTTATTTCACCACTGCTGTCCCGTCACCTAGAAATACACCCAGCTGCAAAAGAAGAAATGGCTAACAGCACAGAGAGCACGTCTCTGAGCCACATCCCAAATTTGTAGTGTCATCGCAAATGCAACAAGCTGGGCACCAAGATCAATTTGGTGCTGGAGCTGGGGGTGCCTAGCTTCATGAGTTCAGCCCGCTGCTGGAACCAGAGATAAGGCTGACCTCAGGTGTCTTGGTGCCTCCTGAATCTGAGCACCAAGGCAGGTCCTGAAGGATATCCGTCATGGCTCAGGACTACCTGTGAGCTGTTTCAAGTGCCCAGAGCCATCTTGGCATGTTGAGGACCATTTCAGGGATGAGATGTGAGAAAGTACATCATATCCCAGCTGTCCTGCAGGATGGTGGCCTCCCTTTGGAAAACACTGAGCTCGGTGCTCTGGTGTTTGGCTGAATCACGGTGGATCAGGTTTCTGCAGTGGTAGTGGGCAATAGTCTATTTTCTGTTTATTGCCTTTCCTTTGCCCTGTTCCCCTTGTAGGAGATAACTCTGCTAATGCATTTGCTTCTGAAATCTGCCTGAAACTCTCAAAAAAGGTGAAGTGGGATGAGGGAAAAGAGATTTTCTAGAATAAATTGTAGGAGAAGAAACATTTTCTTGGTAGGTTCCTTTCATTCTTTTTTCTTTTTTTTTTTTTTTTTGACTTTTACTGTGATGAACAACAAATCTATAAAAATACTCTATGCATCAAAAAAATGCCAATACATAAAACAAGAATGCTGTTCCATAATACAATTAAAAACAGGTATAATTTGAACAACACCAATATTCTTTTAGAAGGTAGTGCTGCGTTACAGAAGAAAGCACTACTAACACATTTATAAACATCTGTCAGAATTATTTCCTGAGGCAAGGGAAAGTGACACCCAGCACAATCTCTTTACTGAATTTATCCTAATTTTCACAGCTGTATATGTAAAAAAAAATGCTTACAGCAAATACCTTCTGATGTTGTAATGCTTTGGTGGGAATTGGGCTGGAGGAAGGAGTACTCACTTGTTCTTCCCCTGTGCTGGGAACTGTGATTAACACCTTGTAGACCATCTGCCAAATGTATCTTTCTTCATCTACATCTGTTTTCTTGTGTCCCCTTCAGCTCCCATTAAAGTCCCCAAGCCTCTTCTGTGCTTGCCTTTGTGCTTCTCCAGCAGACCTGTCTGGGATATGATTCTTGAGGCAGAGGTGGTCTTTGCTTATGTCCCAAGCAGCATCACCCCCATCCCTGAGGTTATTATTCTTTATAATAATCATAATCATTATCATAATTTAGGTACCCTCACTTGGTTTTATGTTATAGGATGGGACAAAAGAATTGAAAGTCTCTGTACCCTTCGCACCATGACTGAGTCATATTTCCACACCAGTTAACATCTTTTCCAGAGCAGGCATTCAGGGCATCTGCTCATAGTCCACACTTCGTAGCTACCTTTTGTTCACATAAATATTAACCATGTCAGCTGGGTGTGGAAAGAAAAATCTTAGTCTGTATTAGTCATGTATTGCTGACATCCTCAGTCAAGCCGACCAAATATTCAGAATATTTAAGAATAATGAGACAAGAAAATTGCCCATCTTATTTTTAGACTAGCAATTAAAAACATCCAGCCAAACAGGCTGTTTACACAATGAGAGTATATGACACACAAAGAGCCATGGAAGAAAGCTAGCTGGACAAGCTGGGCGATATATGGGCACTGTGATAGCTGGGTACAGAGACTGAAAAGCTGTGATGATGAACGTGGTGTGAAAAAAGAGCTGGCAGAAGTCACGTGAAGAGGAGTCAGTGCTAATAAATACTGCATTAATAACAAAAAAGGTTCACTCACATCTCAAGCTGCATGTATGCTCACCTTGTCTTTTAACAGCAAGTTCAGAACTAAGTGTTTGTTACCAGGTTTTCTTCTGCCTGTTTGCTTTTAATTTCTGATTCTCTGTTCTGGTTGGTTGCAGCCATCTGAACCTTTGGATGCATTAATATTTTAGCGAGATGGGCAACAGGAGGCTGTGAAATGTCAGTCATCTTTGAAAAGCAAAAAGGATTTGGAAGTAGATGATGGGCAGGTGGTTGTCTTAATTCAGCATTATAACAGCAGAGATAACACTGACTCCCTCCTCTGCCGCCTCCCCCTCCCACACACACTCACACTGAAAGAAAAATAAAAGATACTTGCATTCATTGGCAAGCTGGTGATGCGCTCAGAAGGATCTTCATCCAGCCTGTGAACAAAGTCATGATTCCCTCCACTACCCTTCCCCGAATTCTGTGTTGATGCCTAGTTTCCCTTTGCTTCTCGGATGGATAAGGCTCTTCAAAACATATGCATTGATATAATAAATCAGAGAAAGAAAAAAACAAGTGCACACTCTTATGTACCTCAGAGGGCTTGCTCAACGCAAGCAAAAATGCAGTCAAATGGCACGCTACTCAAAGCTGGACTTCCAAGTCCACACTTAGTGTCCTTTTAGGAACTATTTATTCATCAGAGTATTTCATATAATCTGACAGGAAATTATATTTATGATGCTTTTAGCTCCATTTGGGACATCTTTTTAATACTACTTCTGGGATGTAAATTATTTAAAAATCATCAATTGAGTTCTTTACATGGAGAGATGAAAGCTTAACCAAAAAGCTTTCCTGTTCATGGCAGTCTTAAATTCTGCGGGAGATCTATGTATTTTTGCTTAATTGAACACCTAAAGTAAAAAAAGAGCTTGGCCTCATAACATTTTTAGTAGAAGTAAATGCTAGATTTATTTAGCCCCATTGACTTTTGAAATACAACCACTAATAGCATCTGTTTAAATATTGTCCTCCAGAATGGATAAAACATTTTATCACTAGGCATTAAATTCACTAACGGAGCATTTTATATACCTCTCTGTCCCTTGCACAGCTTCTCTGGCGGCTCCAGCCGTGTATTCCCAAGTGATGAGTGAGGACAGGCTCCCCCATGGAAGAGGTGTTTGCGGAGCAGCCGCCCGGCTCTGGAAGGCAGGCAGCCCCAAGACCCTTCCCTGCAGCCGGGGAGGAGCAGGCAGAGGGGCTGCCTTGGCCCTCGGGGAAGCCCGGGTGGCCAGAGGACGGCTGGGGCTCAGGAGCCAGCCGGGAGCCCTCCTGCTCCCCTCGTCCGTCCGGAGGCAGGGCAGTGCCCGTGGCTTGCTCCGGCCCAGTGGGTGGTGATACCTTGGCACTTGCTGCTGGCAAAGCGGGGGCTCCTGGACATCAAGGTGGGGGAGAGGCTCCCACCGCCCCGCGTTGGGCCGCTCACTGGGCATGCCTAACCGTAGGTGTTGTGAGCTGTACTTCCAGCTGCGGCGCAGGGCAGTGCCTTGTGCTAGCTCTGTGCGTGGCTCTTCCCCGTAGCCGACCTGGTCTGGATGCCAGCGGGGCTTGTCCTGTGGTGTAACCTGGTCACAGAGACTGATGTTCTTCTTCCCTAGGTGGTATTTTTGGTGGCTTATGATTCTTTTGTCTTGGTAGTTCTTCTAAAGAAATAACGGGAGCAGCGTCTAAGAAATACTTGAACTCGTGGCAGATTTATAGCTGATGTAAACAAGCTCAAGGACCAAAGATAAATGTAACTGAAAAGTCTCCGAATAAAAGGTGTCTGCATGGATACCATCTTCCTCTCTGAACAGTTCCAACCCCAAACTAATCCCAGGAAGTAGGTATGCGATGGAGCCACAAAACTGCTCATAGAAAAGGGACTGCTCTAATTGCACAAGAGAATTGCAGTGAATGGTTTTGACATCCTTTTAAATCCAAAATACATCTGTCATGAATAAGAGTGTAAGAACTTGCTAAATATTAATGAATCTGGGTTTTCTTTTGTTCCAGTTATGCATGGGGAGTATGGGATGTTTTCCCCCTACCAATTATTGGCTGTTTGATCCCTGTCAGTGCAAATCTGAGGGCAGAAGGACACATTTCACATCAAGGTGCTGTGCCTGCTGCTGACCTTAAAATCGGTATGTGAAAAGTTGGTGGTTGCAGGTGGCTGTTACTACAGATGCACTAGAGACACTGGGATTCCCCATTGTAATTAGCATCGATTCCCCTTCCATTTGTGGGCTTTGTTGTCTGTGAACTCATTAAATTGTGACCTGCATGTAAGACTTGCATTTATGCTCTGGAAAAGTCAGCATATTTGTTATAGGTTATTATACTCTTGAGGCTGGAGTTGTTTAAATGCATGTGACGAGAGGACTGTTTAGAAATATTTCAAGTAAGAACTATAAAAGCAGCTTCCAAGGGTACTTTTTACAGCCAGAATCTGTTCTCTTGCCTAAATGTGACATACTAAAAAGGCAGCACTCTGTTTATAAAACCAGCGTGGAATCTCAATGTCTGCACTCATTGTTCCTGATGAATAGGGGGTGGCAACAGCACTGATGGAGCTTACTTGGAGGTTGATTCGGCTCAGTTATTGCTTTCTTTAGGAGGACTTGACTCTTTTTTTGTGCTGCATTGACTTCCAAGTGATGCTGGAAAACCTAGATCTAGCACAAAGTGCAATACAACCAGAGGGGCTCTGCAGAATCCCCATAGGAGTCTCTGACTGAGTGCATCTAGTGGGTATTTCTTGTCAGAGGCTCTCCTCAGACTAAGCTCCTATAACCAGGTATTTGAGAAGAAGCACTGCTTGAATATGGCTTGATGTAAATAGACATCTTTGTCCAAAAGGAGTGGAAAAAAAAGGTAATTGCCATCTAAGAATGGAGGTAAATAAACTGAGTTCTAAGACAAGAATCAACACACAACAAATCAAGAAATCTTTGGTATCAGTGTATGTTTAGACTGATCTATGATACAAAAAAATAGCATGCTCTCTGTAACATGAGAGTCCTGAATCACGAATTATACCTGGCAAATGCTTTCATACAACTCACCTTCTGGGTTGGACCCCTGTACAGCTAACAGGAACTCAAAATAAGTAACTCACGTTGCAAGAGAAAAGAGCTGGAAAGAACTGCTCCATGTGCAGTTGGCTACCTTCAGCTATAAACAGCCCCCCTAACAAAGACAAAAGGCTACGACTTGGGACTAATCCTAAAAAATAATGCATTGTTTGGAGATCTGTAAGCTTGATTTTCCAAGGCAGAATTCTCCAAGGCATGGGGATATGGAAAAATTCCCTAAGGCCACGTATATACCTGAAACCCTCCATGACGTGGATTAAAAGGGGTAATGAGATCTTCTACTGGCTCTCCGCAAAGAGATAAATGTCTCCCCTATGTGCTGCCCCAAATTTAGGAGCTCTTCTGCACTGTAAGAGACCAAGTGGAATATGTTTATTTTTAGACTACACTCTGCCTGGAAAGATACCCTCAAGTGTATGCTGTAAATAAATACACAAACCAAAACCACGCCTGAATACATCTAGAGATAGAATATCACATACTGGCATTGTGACAGGAAATTTATGGTCTACCCTGAGTATTTTAAACGATGCAATGGACAGTGATAACCCTGAGAGTAGCTATGGTAACACACAAAAACTTCCTTTGTAGACAAAAACATTTCTGCATTTTTATTGCCGTCAGGCCACTAATTAAAAGAAGGGATCACAATGGGGAGGTCATGAGAATAAACACAGTTTTCAGCTCTGGGTGAGGTTTTCTTCCACATTTGAAAGGTGAAGAATCTGTGCAGTGGCTGTAAGACCAGTTCTGTGCAAAAGGTGGAAATGTTGCAGCCGAAGGCATCTCCTTTCTCTGCTTGCCGTGTGACGTGGGGCAGGTCACTTCACCTGTTTGCTCTGCTCCATCAAAGCTGCCTTGTTTGCCTGCTGGTTATTCCCCTGGGACTCTGATCCTGACCAGGGCCACTTAGAGTGGTAGCCAAAGTTTGCAGTTCGTCATTTCTAGAGCACGATTTTTGGGGCAGGCATGGGGATGCATATAGTGAAAGCTTCTAACAGGTATTGGGTTGAAAGACTATGAGTTGTGACTGTAATTTTCCCCAGGAAGAGACATGAAGATGTGGACAGGATCTCACCACGGGCATCTCCTGGCGCCCCTGAGGCAGCAGGCTGGTACCAGCACAGATGAGAACTCCTGAGGAACAGCTCGTGGACACCTGATGTCTCACCCCATTCCCTGCAGAGTCCCTGGAGCTGAGATTAGCGCCTGACGTAGGGGAACAACATGTTCCAAACAGAACAGAACAAAACAAAAGGTGAGCCTATGAATTCACACTGCTCTGGCCACTTTGGGAGCCGAGTAACACTTAGTGTGGTCAGCGCTTGGAAAGGAGGTTGATTCTGTGGGGGTGAGGTATGAGCATGTGTGTGGTGACCCCTGAGGCCGGGCCTGTCTTGGTGGGCATCTCTCCAGAGCCACATCTGGTTGTGAGATGGAAGTGCTGAGCATAGTAACGCAGGCATTAACTAAAACTCTAAATAGGACAGTGCTGGTTGGAACAAACATGCAAGTGTCCTTGTACTTTTCTTTGAGGCAAAATTATTTCAGAGTTCAGGGGATTTTAAAACTCAGGGGATTTTGTTCCCTGTGTTTAAGGGGCACAGGGATTAAAAAAAGAATTAAAGCGGGGAAAAAGAGAGCACAACAGGATCATCTTAAAGCAGCAAGATGGAGATGAGGTAGTTGAAAAGTCTCCCCCTGAAAATTAATATGATGTGAAAGTATGAATGACTTATGCAGAACCATTTCCTAATCCAAAATAAAAAGAAGCCCTTATTAAGAAATGAATCTTGTTGTCCTTACATGTGTTAGGCTCCTGGGATATGACTGTCCTGTGTCTTCATTACCCTCCTGAACATCTTTATGTATATTCTTAACTTTATCAACACATGCAGTTCCACTGGGACCGTAATTGCACTGTGCTGTATTATTCTGCCCTGTTCTCCTTTATCCTTTTCTCCCTTCTCCTCACTTTTAACCCTGGGCATTATGTTATTCTAGGATGGCTTTTTTTTCCTTGTAAGTCCTCCAATTTGTTTCAGTTGATGAATCAAGGACTCAGGCTTCCTTTTAAGCACTAATTGGGAATGTGCATTGTCCTTAAAATGAAAAATGCACTGAACATCCTCGTGCTGCTGACTGGGCTGAGGATATTTAAATGACTCATGGTTCTGTTCCTTTATGTAGCTGCAGCACAAGTTTTGACCCTGTTGTCAGGGAGAGAAGGCAACAGCTATTACACAACCCAGTGCAATTTTAAATTAACCAAGTGAAGTTCAGTTTTTGTTGCAATTACAGAGCCAGTTTGTTTGCTGATGTCGACAAGCACCACTCCATTGACTGCCTGAGGTGGATCTTTGTTGGTTCATGCTAGCCATGTATCCTGTCCATCGTGCAGTTCTTGCAGTGGCCGGATGCTTTCCTGCAGGATGCTCTCACTCTGCCTCCAGCAAAGAAACAGCCTTTGTAGAAGCTAAAGTAATAATGGTTTCCAAAAATTACTGATACACAAAACCTGGACTATTTTAGTCTTGAGCTCAGATACTTGATCACTACTGCTTTTTATGACTGCAGAGGCCACTTGAGTTTGCCTGCTCATGACTGTGTGGCAGTTACCAGTGCTATCTAGACAGACAGTTGACTTCAGAGTACAGATCCCATTTTCCCTGTGTCTTTGCTAAATATTCTGTGGTTTAGATGAATTCTGGGTTGCAGAGCTGGTGCAGATTTACCTGGCAGATCTAGGATAGCCCCTCTTAGTGCTGTTCAGAGGGACGCGAGTTCTGTCTCACATCACAGGAATGAAACTGCATGGAAAATATAACCCTGCAGTAACTGCACCAGCATTGCAAAAGGTGTAAGGGAGGAAGGTGTTAATGTATCTGGCTATGAAAAGTAAGACCGGAGTCACCTTCCACCTGAAAACCCATTCTGGACTACGCAGAACTGTCAGCTGGCTTCTCCTCCATCAGCAAGGCTGGGCAGCACATAGTGCAATAGGGACTGTTACGTCTCGGGGTGTTTGATCTCGCCGTCGATGTTTTCCTGTCATACAGCAGGCACATGTACTGTGCCTGTTCTCAAATGTAAAGAGGATCTAGAGCTAATGTGCAGAACTGGGCTCATGTAAAATTAAAACCACCCCAAAATCTTACAGAGATCAGAATTAGTAATATTGATTTATCAAAATAATATTGTGGCTCTTAATGAGGAGCTGCCCTACAGGTATGGATTGTTGTAGCACAAGTTGAGTCATTGCTGCGTTGCTGTGCAGACTGATTCATCATCCATGGCACTGACACAGAAACATCATTGGCAGATGGTGGGTTTTGTTATAGATTAAGCACCTTTGATGGAATTATGCCGTTATTGCAGTATCACATGTTTTGATGATACTCACTTCCACTGATACCTCAAACTCATGAGCTTAAATTTAGGTTAGTAGTGCTGGAATGCAGTGACAGCTGAGTAGACCATAGATTTGCAACTATATGGACCACAGTAGGAGAGTAAATAATTCAGCATTTCTTTTCCTACAGTTTTTACACTCTAACAGCAATTAGCTAGGTTTCGCTGGGATTTCTGTTTACGTGATGCCTGTGAACTTTGATCTGGATAAATTCAATCTTCTTCAGTAACAATTTCTTCTGAAGTGCAGTTTGTTGGGTGAGCAAAGCAGCAAGAGCAGCATGCGGATCCACCCTAAGGCCAGGTGCTGCAAGTGCGGTTAACTTGGACAGCGAAGAGGAATACAGTTACAAATGAGACTTGGGCCAATGCACTGTGTACAATTTGACATGCATCTGAGCACTTCTGTGAGCAATTTTTGCTTAAGCAAAGTGTAACTGCAGTGATCTAGTAACAGTAAGGGGGGGTTATTACGGCTATCCACATGGAAACCTCACAGTACAGTATAAAATATTTCATGCAAACAAATTTGGTTTGGTTAATGCGTGGGTCTTGGTGCAGCACCAGGGAATGCCCTGGAATGCCAGTTTCTGCTGGAGAAGCAGACCAAATGTTTAAATTAAACCTAAGGGCAATGCAACAGAGTTGCCTCTCTGAGGCCATGTATTCCAAACAGCTGCCAAAATTCTCAAAACAGTCCCTACCCAGAGTGTTAATTGCTTATAGGTAAAGCTGAGCTTTCATTCAGGTGCAAAAATATGAACTAGGGTATGTTGCAGATCAAAGTTGGAATATTTGGAATCAACTGCAAAAGATTTTTTTCTTCTGTTTTCTAACCTAATCAGGAAACTGAACCAAACATAGTTCAGTCGTCTTTGGTCAAACAGTTCTTTCAGCCTGAAACTCAACTTTGTCAAAACCAACCTAGTGATCTCAAAAACTGACTCGAGAATAGATAGCATCTCTTCATCCTGATTCAGTTCCAGCTACCCGCTGCATCCAGGGATATTTGACTGTACCACTACTGATAGCATTTTCGCAGTAAAGATCAGAGATGTTGAAATCTCCCGGAATGATACAATTTCCAATAGCATTTTTTCCCTTTAATAGCATAGTAGCCCGTTCGTTCTCTCTCTCTCTGCCTTCCAGTACAACTGTTACTGACCACAGCAGACTCCCAGTATCACTGCGTTCACACATCTTTCAGCAACTTAGTCCCTAATAATTGTGATTCAGTTTCTTCTGTTGCTAATTTTCTTTATCTACCAATCGTAGAAAGCATTTTGCCAAACCAATGGCCTGGACGCATGACCTGGATTCACCCCACTATTCTGGAAGCCACCCCAATACGCTCCTCTTCCCTCTCCTCCCTGTCCCTTTACACCTGAGGACGACCCTGGCAAACAACCTTTTTGTCTCATTCGCAAGACTTGCTCAGCTGAAATGGGTGTGATTCCCTGAAGAGTGTGGGTGACCCAGGGCTGTCTCGGAGCTCAGCCTCTGCTCCACAAGTGCCTGGATGCCTGAGGAAGAGAGGCAACCACTGCCAGTGTGGATAAACCCCCTTTTACTCACCTAGGCTAGAAAATAAACATCACTGGTTTGGCGGCACAGTAGTTAGACAGCATTGGAGCTTTTTTGTTTTATTTTGTTTTGGTTTGGGTTTTCTTGGTGAAAT
Organism: Elanus axillaris; assembly: GCA_026212715.1. NCBI lineage: Eukaryota > Metazoa > Chordata > Aves > Accipitriformes > Accipitridae > Elanus > Elanus axillaris. Next base: position 445,659 of record JANZLQ010000089.1, on the reverse strand, counting down.
TTGAAGCTGAACATCTTCATCTAAACTGGGGCTCTCAGAAACACTTGAGTTAATTACACCTTGCTCATCAAGCTCTTCCTTTTAAATAGAAAATAATGAATGGCTTCATTTCACTACACGAGCTATGGGGGCTGCCTGAGTTCAGCTTCGGTGTAGCTGGCAGGCATCTGAAGAGCTCTTGACAGACCTGGTACTGTCAGCTCTCCCCATGTGCTCTGCGAGAATATTATGCACTTCAGTATTTTTCGTGGGTTTGGGGGGCTTTTTTTATTGTTGGTTTCAAAACAGAAATTTCACATGGTAAGGCAATTTATTGTCCTCCCTCTTAGGCCAGTATTCGTCAGGGGTCAATTAAAACAGTGCAGTGCTTGTTAATAATAATTCAAAGTAACTTTGAAGTTCAGTTTTGGTTCGTTTAGTGATGCGTGCTGGGACATACCCGGCATGCTTCAAAGGACCAAGTGCATTGCACGGGCCAGACATAGCTCAGGTTCTCTATGCTTTTAACCATGACTTACCAGGGCACCTGAAGGGCAGTTTTACTGATTCTCAGTGGAAGTATTGATAAGTTAAAGAGAAATTAGTTTAATGTGTTGTTTATGTCCCACTTAACTCCTGGGCGCTGAAGTGGAATTCCAGTTAAAATGCTTTTCTAGTTCTTTGCAACTCTGATGGACAGTGTCTCTACATGACTCATTATACTACATAGTAGAACCATGGCATGATTTACATACTTTAGTAAGTAAATGGACACACATCTGTAGGTCTTGTAAACTAGTGAAGCTCCAGTGATTTCACTCCTACAGTTAATGAGTTGCTGGAATTAATTACAAATTTCATTGATTATATTCACCTATCTATAGCTCTATTTAAACCTCTCCCCTCCAAAAAGTAAGCATGTGCTTACATTACTTGTTCGCAAGAAAACTCTGACCCATGTTTTAATTTATAGTACATGATAAAATCTTACTAATCTCAGTGGGGTCCTTTATTGAAAAGAGATATTGTCTTTAGATATGCTTTAAGGTATATTCTTAAATGTGGGTGTCTGTGTGTGGTGATACTTTTGAAGGAACTGTGTAAGATCAGAAATTACAGAAATTTTGAAGGAGGAAATAATTTTTTTTTAGGCCTGCTGATACAGCTGGCAAATGCAGATGGTTTTGGGGTGCTCCCGTCCCTTCTGATCCGGAGCAGGACCCTGGGTGCACTCAACGGAGTTGCATTTTAAGCGCTGTGAAAGGCTCTGCTGAGGCTTCCCAGGTAATTGCATTTGCTGCAGGGGCTGGGGCTTAGGCATCCTCTCCGAAGTCCCATTGCTGAGGCTTCTCCCAGCTTGCTGGTTGCAAAAGTGGGAGCACCTGGAGCCTGGGAGGGCCCCCCCAGGCCAGGTGAAGACAGGCTGGAGGTGGCTGTGCCTAGTTCCTCTGTGGTGGGGCGGCTGGTGGGATGGTGGGGCAGCGGTGCATCCTGTGCAGAAGGCTCTGAGCTCACTGGAGCAGCTGTGACACTCCTGCTCTGGGGCAGGGAGGCTTGTTTTGCATGATTCCTTCGTCTCCCGTGGTGATCCATTTTCCTCGAGGGTGGAGCAGCGGTAGAGGTGAGCTGCATCTTCCTGCTGATGCTTAGTGTGGAAATTCCTGTGGTCTCTTGGGGCAGGGGGCTATGTCCCTGCTCCTGGCTGATGGCACCAGGGCACCTCATGGAAAACAGTTGTAAAACTCCTGTTTTGTATCCTTCCTGCTGGCTCTTGTGCATGCACACACGATAGGATGTGGCCTGGGGATGTGGGGAATTCCGTGGGAACCCCTCAAGGTAATGGCATCCATCACGTCAGAGTCTGATTTCCTCTTGATCCAATAACGCACCAATCTATAGGATCTTTCTGACTCAGTGCATTCTGATAAAGCAGTTGCACAGATCAGGTCCTATTGTTCAGCTAATGATCAACGTATTTCCTCTGACATTTTCTTTTCCTAGCATTAAGATAAAGTCCGGGGTTATCATTGGTAAAATGAAGCCCGGTACCCAATGGCGTAGTATTAGTGTGCATGTGGGTGGCACAGCAGGGTGTTCTGTGCAACCTGGTATTTGTTGGTTGTCAGCTTACAAGTCAGAGAGGCGAAATGTGATGTACAAGGGACAGCAGGCTGGGCTTGGCTGTGGCTAAACTAGCAGCAGAGGAGGGGCAGGGAGAGGACGCCCCCCCCCCTTCTCTGAAAACCCAGCTTAGGACTTGGGGGCCGTCAGACCTTTGGGTGGTGGCGGATGCTGTCTCCCAAAGGGACCTGGGGTGTGACAGTGAGCAGTGCTGGCTGGGGACAGCCAGCCCCTTGAGCGGGACCCTCTGTCTGTCCCCAGCCCTGGAGTGGGACCCTCGGGTCAGGGTCTCTGAGCCCTCCTGAGGTGCGTGGGCAGAGCTCCCGGGTCCCGCCGCACAAGATAACCGCGACTCCCATCCGTGGGAAAAAGCCGAGGAGGCCAGCGGGGCCCGAGGGACAGTAACGCGCTGGAAAGGCAGAGGCAGACCTGCGCGTGCACAGAAGGAGAGCTGGGCACTGAGGGGCCCTTACTGGCGAAGCTGGTGGTGCCGAGGGCTTCACCTGTCTGAGAAGTCCTGTGCCGTGGAAACGGCACCTTTGCGCGGGGTCTGGGAATCAGCTGAAGGCTCTGCCTTTGTTGCGTAGAGCCGTGCTTTTTGTGCCGTCGTGCAGGGAAAATACTTGTACCAGAGGAGTTTTGCTGAGATGGCTGCTCCTGCCAGTGCTTGGGCAATAGTAATAAGATGCGCAATAATTAGGTTCTGTATTTATGAAACCTTGTGAGAAGAAAATCAAGCTGAATATGTACAATATCTTGAAGTGTAATAAAGCCAACTTGAATGGGTACGTTACTGCAAAGCAGACTGTTTAAATGCATAACATTTGTGCGTTGCCTGACAGTACAGTCCTCTGAGAAATACAAGAATCCTCGTCAAATATGACTTGCAAAAAACGTGAATGAATTCCACTACTCCTAGTCTGAAAACTATAATGACTCAAAAAGCTTCCCCCTGTGCCTAAAAGCCTCCTGGAAGCAGCAGGTCTCTCCTCGGCCAGCCCTGTGTGGTTCACCCGTCCTGCAGAACAGGGTTTTGGAGCTAGGCGGCCATGGCTGACAGCGAGCAGAGAGTGCCCGGCTGGCGGGAGCCTGGCGATGGCAGGAGACAGGAGGTTCCCAAAGCTAGAGATTGTAACGCTTTTGGATGAAGTGTCAACTTTTTGCTTTCCTGAAAAAAAGTTGGGCACTTCCTTTCCTCCACTAAAGCCCTCTGTTGTCTTACAGAGCAGAGAAGATCCATCTTGGGAACAGTCTGCCCAGCCTGTATCAGTTCCCACAATTTTCTTCCTCCCCAGGACCAAGAAGTGCAGAAACAAAGATAATTGCAATGGTTCCAGCCTTTCTGGTCCCACAGAAGAAGGTCACTGTGAGAGAGAAGAGCCGGGTAACTCCCGAGCACTAAAAGTAAACTCTTACTTAATGGCATGCTGCACTTGTGATGCTGAGTCCTCTGAAACGGTGTGGGCCATGGTTACAAGGGGTAGGCTTTGTACACTTAATTTGCTGTAGGACTACTTAAAAAATACTCCCATCTTCATCACTTGGACTAAAACTATTTCCTGCCTTTAGTGTGGATTTGTAAATACTTCAGCTTTTCTTGAAGCTTTTTTTCAGATAGTTTATGTTTGTCGAAACACAAGTTTTGCTCATCTCTGTAGCCGAGCGTCCCATCAACGATGTGATCCAGACGCCTTAGCGGCCTGCGTTCATAAGGCTCATAATGCATTTTCTCTGTGAGCTTGTGTTTAGTGAACTCCATAAGGATGTATCGTAAGTGCTACCGTTTTGGTACGATGATAATTTTCTTTAAAAAGTGGCTGTAAGTGTGAATTTATTCTACTTATTTTTGATGTCCAGTGAAGCTTTAGACAGCAATTTAATCACTATTATTGCTATTGTACAGCTGCTCTCTGGAGGAGCTTAAACCATGTCAAAAAGGGAACCAACATAATGAGTCTGACAGAATTTCAGAGGGAGCGATTAAATTTAGGATAATGAGTTCCGCTGAATTTTTAATGTTATTGCAACAGTTCACACCACTGCAGCCTGTTCATCTCTGGACTCAAAACTGAAATGTGCAGCTGGGAATTGGGCTGTGCAGATATGATCTCCAAGTCTATTCCTCTTCAGAATAAAAGAAGAACCCAGACAAAAGCAACCCTACAAGTGCTCATGTACTCTCCCCACACCCCCTGCCNNNNCCCCTGCCCCCCGCTTCATCTTTCTCAGATCTTCAGGGTGTATTGCTGCTAGCCATCCTTCCCAAATCCAGCACTTGCAATGTGCACACCTCCAGCCCAGGTGAGGGTATGGGTATCTTTGTCCTGCTTCTTTCCTGTAGCTGCAGAGAAGGTCCCAGACCAGTTTTCAGTTATGTGTATTATACTATCCTCGATATTTGGGGACAAAATGAGTAGAGGTAAATCCAACTTCATTGAATTGGCTATTTTATACTGTTGTTTTAGAAATGGGTAGTGGGAGCTGAAATGTGATTAGTACTGTCCTCCTCTCATTGCAACTGATTAGTTTTTATTTAGCTCCGATGCATGCTGGGGTTTCTCATGCTCCATGGCAGCTGCTTGGAGCTTAGAGATTTGCAGGGAGAAGCTCTGATTATCGCAGTACTTAGAGCGCCAAGTGTTGTCCAAGTCTTGTTGCTTTTGTTACGCTAGCTGTAGCCTGAAGATTACAGCCAGGGTAAGCTGTGCAGGAGTCTTACACTGGTGCAATGCAAAATCATCGGTAAGAGGGATTTTATTCTGGAGGTCAGTAGATATTAAAAGACGTACTGATTTTTGTATGCTGAAGAGCTGGAAATAAGACACGTTTTGTGCTGTTTCTGGCTGGTCCTGTAAAACCAAAAAGAAAACGTTTGTGCGACATGTGAAGAAACACTTGAATTCGAGGCTGTTGCGTTCCACTTGGAGCTCTGCAGCATGCTTCAGAAAAGCTGCTGAAGCTGTGCGCCCTCGTAGTGCTCTCTAACTCACCGTAATAAAAGGAGTGTCCCTCCAGTGCATGCATGTGGCAGTGGATGTTTGCTGCCAGCCACCAGCAGTCTGCTGCCGGAGCTGGGACCCCTCCAGCGCAAGTGGGACGAATGCCTACGCTCCCCGCTGCGCCCCCGCAGCATGCCAGAGCTTCGGCAGGGCTGGACGGCATCTCCCGCTCTTCCAGACATGCTGCGCGTCCTTCCTGTCCCTTTCACACTGAATCTCCCAGATATATTCTGGTTTCTGTATATTCTTAGCAGCTTCTGAACAAAACCTTTATCTATTCCTAGTTGGGTTTGAATAAATTCTACCCACGTATGAGCTGAAGCAGCCCATTCTTGCTTTCCTGAATCGGACACCAACACACAGATTAACTTTAGCTTTGTGAACTCCTATCTGTGAATTTTTAAAACTCAGTGGTGACTTCAGAGACAGGGAAGCAATGCTGTGTATGCTGACGTTGCAGTGATAAGTATGTGTACTTACATGCAACGGGGAGATGTCAGGACAGGAGTGGTGCCTGGGGAGGTGGCTTACTTCCACTGGTAGGAATGTGTTATTTTATTGCCAGGGCTGTAAGCAGAGTTCGGAGCTCAGAAGTGCTGATAAAAGGCATCTTTCAATGGTGAAGCATTACCTCTGGACTTGTTTACCTATTCCTCTCGGCCTCTCTCGCCTGACAGGAGTGGCATCTCTGTTTGGTATTGAGAACAGCAATTCTGTTATCTTGGGTGTTGAACAATGTGATATAATTAATAAAAGTAATTACAATTCATTCACTGAATACCAATTAGTGTTCAGCTTTCTAAAGGAACAGAGATTGGGAATGGAAAGCAGATTGGATGATACCACATAAAGAAATTATTTCTTTGATGTAAAAGACGTTAAGAAAGTGTTTCATCCACAACAGGATGAAAAATGAAGCAATCTTTATGGAAACCATAAGTATTTTCATCTGTCAGTGGTTCATTCTGTAATGGAGACATGAGGGAGCATAGTTCAACACAAACACCCTGATGCTCATGGCCTTAAATGTCACCACTCACTCATGAGTTAAATCTGTTCTGGGTCTGCAGTCACTGTAACAGGATTTTTCCATCTGAAAAGATGCACTGGTGACAGAAAGGAGAAAGCACAAACCAACTCAAACTTATTCCAATAAAACAGAAGAAGCGGCCCCAAATTATGTTGTTACTCTGGTTTAATCAGCCCACCCTGCTGCTCTTGCCTGCACAGAACATCAATTGCTAAACCCATCTGTGAAATGTGGCATTTGAGTTGCATTGGCTGAGAAAGAACAATATATCTAATGATTGCTTAATCTGTTGTGTATTTTTTTTTTATGGTGTGCTGAAATGCCAGGGTGAAATCTGAAATGCCTCATTTATTAGCTCACTATTAGGAAGAATAAGGATGCAATTAGGATTTGGAAAAATTAGGTTAAATACCCATTTCCTGATACAGAGATATTAAGGCTCCTCCTGTTTCACATTAAGCTCCAAACTGGAGGGCAGACTGGACGGCAGCTCTGTAATTGGTGCAAATGACACAGGACATGCTTGGAAGCACCTCAAGAGTTCAACTTCAGCTAATCTGACTCATAAAGAGCTGCAGGAGTCACATATCCTCACACTTGAACTGCAGGCTAAATTGCCTTTGTCCTTGCTTCTCCTTGTTTAGCCGAGTCCTGTTTCCAGTTCAAATCTCACCAGCTTCTTGATAAAATAGATGATCTTCACTGCTGCCTTTTCTGCCCTCACTCCTGATTCTTCTCCATCCCCTTTCTCAGTCTCTCACTTATCCCTCAAAAGTGTTTCTGTTCATTCTCTGATGCCCTGGCACGTGAAAAGAACTTGACGCTGTTATGAGAGGTGGCATACTGCCAAAAACCCACGGTCATCCAAAGTGTACCCTTCTCCATACACCAGGCCAGTTAAACCTATTTCTTCTGGATGCTTGTATTAACTTTCCTGAAGGACCTGATTTTTGGAGATGCCATAACCTCTCCGAGCAAAGAATTGGATTGCTGGGCTCTTAATCTTTGAGCCAGCTTGGAAATGCATATTCCTGGGATAAACAGAAATGTACAGGGGAGTTCTTAAGCTGGTACCGCTAATTGTACATTGGTTATTTCCAAGTGCTAGGATGAAATGAAGCAAACCCTCCCAAGTCCAGCCATACCTGTATTCCTGCCACCTGTAGAATCATGAAATGGTTTTTAATGTGGAGTCAGGAGCCATTGGTTTGCGGCAAAGTACCATCCTCTATTAACATATCCATAGCATTTCCTTTGAAATATAGATGAATGAGCACAGCGTTGTCTCACTGATGAAATTCAGTGGCTAATTGGTCCCCAGATAAATGGCCTTCCCAGTAAGGCAAAGCCTTTGTTCTAGATAGCACTCTTAGAAAAACGTTTTTTCTTGAAAAATGATTTTAAAAATATACTTTCTTTCCACTGTGTGTCCCCCTGGCAAATGGAGCTTGATGTTGTTTAAATGTTCTTTGAAAAACATTCTTGAGATAATATCATTAGTATATAAAAACGGTTTCTTAACAGAGGCAGCTCTTGTTGGAAAACCTTCACTGGTGGTAGATTGGGAATAATTAAGTGCAATGTAGTTTAATGACTCAAAACAACAAACAAGCTTTGGCATAGCTGTTTATGAACATGCAGTTCTCCTGGGGAAACCTTCTAATTTGAAATCAGTGCAAAACATGCATTGTTTTCAGGGGATTGCCCCTCTGCCATGACAGACTGGCAGGAGGAACGTTTCTGAGTTGCAGAGTTGCTTCAGTTCCGCGCAGAAGTGTTCTCTCCCCGAGAGGTGCAAGCCTCGCAGTGCTGTGCCCGCAGCTCTCGAAGCGGTTTGGTGGGTTCGCTTGTCCCACGCGCAGTTGATTTGACCCTGACTGCGCGGTTCCCGTTTGTCTCTCCTGGTCTGTAAGCTACTGGGGATAGGGACCTTCAGGTGGCTCTGCTTTTGTGTACGGTTGTTGGTCTTGATTGTTAATCTGAGTTCCTGTTGTCACCAACGTTAATATATAACCTCTCTGTGCACCTCCTAATCCTTCGTGCGCCACTAAATGCGAGCGGTGGAGTTTCTGCACTGAAGTGGAAAAACCAAATGCAAATGAGAAACGGTTTTTACAAGGATTTTTGCAGAAAGTGAATCTCCACTGCATGTGTTTTGCTTCAGCTAAGTGATGTACAGTAGCATCCTGGAGGACAGTCAGTCCTGTGGTGCTTTTCAGTACCTCTTAGAGACATATGAAGATCAGAAGTTAATTTTCATGCCTCTTCTATAGCTGCTTTATAATTAATTTCTCTGAACCAGTTTGTTTTTCTGCTGCCAAACACTTCAACACTTATATGTAAATTATCAACATCTGAAGCCTTCCTTCTTTAGAAAAGAATACAGGGCAATCATCAGATAAAAGTCATTACATATTCAGAGCTATTCTGCTCCACTGATAATAAAACATTCTTAGGGGAAGGTGACCTTTTTACAATAGACTTATTAATGTCAGGACTTCAGAATTGTCTTTTCTCATTACAAGTCTTACCAAAAACATTAGAAAGAGTGAAGTTTATGATCTTAAAGATGTGTCAAAGCACAACCGTTACAGACATTTTCACAGAATGTTATTTATATAACCCATTTTTTGTGCTTTATGTGGCAAATATTGTGAGTCTTAACAGAACTCTGTGTTCATGACTACTTTCTATTTCTGACCCTATTCTAGAAATTCCAGGAAAGGTTTCCAACACTCATGTTTATAGGCTTGGAAATCTCCCCAGCCACCTATGCGGTGTGATTGAGTTGGCCTCCAGATAAGTTGGACTCATCCAAACTGCTACGCTCCGTTGAGGAGCAAGCACGGAGGCACAGTTTTTAGTTGAGGACACACAAAATTATTCTGCAAAGGGTAAAAAAAGAAAACTCTGCTGCATAATTTGAAACCAAGTTTGAAAAAAAGCTGTTAGTACCAACTGTAAACTAGGAAGAAGATGTTAACTTCCCTTGGGAGGGGTGAGACAGCTTTTCGAGAAGAATCCCATTAGAGCACCCATTACATTAAAAATATGCATGTGGGATGACAGTCCTAAAGAAGCATAACTTGGAGGGCACAAGCAAGTAAGAAAAAATTGAAAGATGTAGGATATAAAGCTGCAAGTTTAGGAAAAATTTTTGGAAATTATATATTACCAGTATGCCTCCGATGTAAGGGAGGGAGGCTGTCTGGGAAGTGTATGAGAAAGAAGGGAGGCCATCTCGAGGTTTAATGGTATGTACTGCACAAGAACTAATGGCTTGCTTGTCAAAAATGTACAAATACTAGCTAGGTGGGAACCAAGAAGTCAAGATGCTGCAGGAGCTGGCCATGAGGTCAGGAGTATTTTCCTAAGGGAATGAATGCACTAAATGTGGAAGGGGATAGATATCCCAGCTGCTGACTGTGCTGAGTCACTGTGGGCCCACCTGACTTTGCTTGGCAGTGTTCTTCACATTTAAATGTAAAGCTGGAGTGGGTTCGGTTTAGTACAAGTGAAGTTTTGTGTCCGTCTTCTAGGAAGCAGGATCTCCACGCTGCTGAACCAGCATGGCAGCAGACACGTGTAGTTGCAATCCAGGATGACAGTCAGTCATTCCCAGCGCAAAGAGGGCACAGACACCTTTTGGTGGTCTTTCGACGTTCAGTGGTACTGGGTACGTTATCTTTGCGACTCTGAATACCACCATGCCCCCAAGTTTTGAAGGCACACTCTGTCATCTCTTAGCAGACATGTGTATCACAGGGGTCTTTCATAAGAGCTACCATATATTTTTAATTGCTTTTACAGAGGAAGAACTGCAAGATACCAAAAGGCCAGTGCTGTGGTTAATGTTCAGGAAGAGTATTACTGCAGTAAACTGCAGGCATTTGAGCTTTGAAAATAGATGCAACTCCATCATAGTTTCTTGCATGTTTTTAAGTAGAGGATGTGCTTGGGTACTCCCTGAATTGCTGCCTGTCTCGGGCAGTAGATGGATAAAGTGTAGAGCCCTGTTGAGAGATGAATACGTGAAAACAGACAGATTTCCTTGTCTTTAATTTCAGATTTTGAACTCGGCAGTTCTGGCCAGGCGCTGTCACTAGTGTTACTTGCCTGATGTGGGCCACTTCAGCTCGTTAGCCTGGGCTGACGTTCTGCAGTAACAGAAAAATCACATTTTCATTGCCTGACACGTGCTGGGAGCTTGTGTTTCCAGATGGGTCTCAATGAAGGCCAGAAAGCTCTAAGAAAGAGTTGAGCAGACTTAGTGGCAATGAAAAGCTGATACAAAATGAGTTTGGCTGGTGAGGTGTTCTTACTTTATTTTTTAGTTAAATGAACTACTTTGTGAAATTGTTGTGAAAGTGGAGAAGATGATTTGAAACCTTTTAACTGAAATGTGTGACAGGCTTTAGCAAAGGAAGAAAAAGGTGGAAAAGGAGAAAACTGGGACTTAATTTCCTAAATTTGTCTTTGAAAACATTCATAAGATTGAAAGGTGAGCCCATTTATTCAGTGAGTTACAGTAATATATGCAAGTGACAGCTTGATAGGTCTCTGTTGTCAAATATTCCTGTACACATGCGGAGAACATCAACTCCTTCAAATGTCGAAATGTTTTTGTGCTGTTCTGAATTTGTGCACCGAGCTGAGGGTAGCTCCGATAAAATGCTAGCCCAGAACTTCCCTCTGTGTTTCTGGATTTCTGTCCCGCCCTAGTGTGGCCAGTAATGCTCATCCTTGAGGTGCTGTGATAGCAGGAATTCGGACTCATATGCCTGCAGTTTAACATCTTTCCAAAATCAATATTTTAAAGAAACTGAAATTATTCCTCCTACTGGAATAATGATTCATGCAATGATAGCATCAATATTAATACAATAATCGAACTTTAATTTCAGTTGCTAAGTAACCTATCATCCCCACCGAGCAAACTGGACTAAAAGCAGAACAATGGAAAATGGAGAAAACTTAATGTCAAAAAGGAAATATTAAAGGGGGGGGGGGTGTCAGACAAGTACCAGTTTCTGCAGAACCATCCTCTTGGGTCAGCTAAAAGCCAAGATTTTCCTTTTTCAAATGTTCCCATTCTGTCTTTTCTCCAGTCCTAAGCTCTCCTGCCCAAGACCCAAGCCTCTCCTTCTCTGTGGTGGATGCTAGTTGTGGGCAGCACTACTGCAGAGGGCTCACAGGCAAGATTTATAGCAGAGCTGTTTGTTGGCTGTGTGGCTGTTCAAATCCCCTGCCACTAGGTATTCAAAAGGTAATCGTCATAAAGAAAAATAAAGTAAATATAACCTGTGAAGTTCATTCTGCTATATGGGTGACGTCTGTAAGGTTTTTCTGCTTGAAATGTGAGTCGGTAAGAGTCTGAGTCTCAAAAGGTCAAACAGATTTCTCAGTTCAGGCAGTTTTCATGTCAGAAATGTTCAGCTACTGCCACGCTCATGTCGCCTCTCATGAGTGCTGTGGTTTAAGCACTCGCAGCCACGGATGCTCCTGGCGAAGGGGCAGACTTGTGGTTTTCCTAACCCCGGGTTTTGGGCTATGGTCTTGGTAGCCGTAAGGCACCGTTCCTCAAGCAGCCGGCGCTGCTCGGTTGGGTCCAGCACCGTGCTCGGCACCCAGCGCAGCGGGGTCTGAGCCGCCCCGCGCCCCGGCCGGCACTCGGAGCTGCCAGAGACTGTGGCAGCCGGCAGCGCCGGAGCTGCTTCACAACCACAGCGCTCATTGTCCCATCGCTGGTGGAAAGGGCCATGTTCCGCTCTGTTAAAATTCTGTTGAAATAAAGAATCAAGAAGAAATAGTTAAAGAAAAAAAAATATCTGATTTTCCTTCTTTTTTTTTTTCCCTGCACCCTTTTGAAGATGACCAGTTCAGTGTGTTTCTTCTGGCAAACTTTTGTCAGAGAAGTCCCACAGAGCTCCATTTCTGCCCTTTGAAGGTTATCCATTGGATTTCAGTGTGGCCAGTTTAGAAAGATGTGTCTTGATGTGCAGAGAGCAGATTAACAGAAGAGAGGAAAATTACTTATTTTAATAGCTCTTTAAGTACGAAAAGTAAGTGCATTTAAAAGAGGGAAGCCCATGCAAAGTATTTCCATTGTACTGTTTTTTTCTTTAAGCATTATCTTGAGAAGCCCAAAGAAGACTGTTTATTGAGGAACTGAGATTCTGTTTTGGTAGATGATACAAGTGGAGGTTGGGAAGGGGTATCGGAGCCAGCTGGTGCAGAAGGAAAAAAGAAAAGAGGTCATTCATTATAATTTTTCCTCATGGTTGCCAGCAAAACAGAGGAAGGAGCATGTCCTCTGGGATTTCCCAGCTGGCAAGAACATCCTTACAGGCTGACTTCCAAACGCACCAGCAAACGGAGGGGAGAGAAAAAAAAAACAAAACCAAAACGCTGGAGACCTACCATCTTCATGGATTGTATCAGCGTGTCGGCTAGCGCTCTGGTTCTTTTAATCTGAAAAGTTGCATGATGATGTGAAGTAGAAAAGACATAAGATCCCCAACTCTAGGAACATACCCAAATAGCTCCTATTTTTGTTTTTCAGGGCTCATCAGTGTTTCTCTGCCTTTTCTGTCTCTGTCTTGCTGTGCTTTCTTCCTGAAAACCAGTTCTGCCTTTTGGCCCCGTGTGCTCCCTGTGCAGAGCATGACGATGGCCACGGAGAGATGCCTGGCAGGTCTGTCACGGTCAGCAGGATGTTTTTTCATTTTCCAGACGTCAGCTACCTCATTTTCCACTGACTGTAATTTCCTTCTTGTCTCTTTAATTAGCTCACCTAATGCATTGGCTGCAAACAGCGACCCAGTCTGCTCTTTCTTCTTTTCACATGTCGATGCATCATCCGCTGTGACTACTAATTTATGCAGACCCAGCTGTCCTGCTCCCTTGTCTTTCCACTCGCTTGCTTGTTTATCCACCTGAGTTTTGGTACTGCAGAATGGGAAGCCTTCTGACAGCAGGGCTACCTTCCCGTGCTCGCCATGAAATACATGTTGAGTTGGACCTAGACCCTGTACAAGTACATTCCTGGATCCAAAGTTGCCTAAGGGCAAGAACTATCTCTGTGGCATTTAGCTGTACAAAAGGCAGTTCAGGCAAGTCTCTCTCGCTCTTCTGAATCTTCTGGTGCTCCTGGAGAATTGCTATTAAATGATCATCATTTAGTCATTTCTTGGGAACCTTGACCCTGCCTGGATGTGGAGATCAGCAGCTGCTTTCACTCAGATTTATTGCCACTGCAAACAAATGAAATCACATTGAATTCTTCTGTCTCTTGTACCATCATGTAGTCGATTAGCTTTATGGGCAGCTATCAATTTAAGGTGGATTGTTTTGTGTTAATCATCAGCAGATCTCACATGATTTTTTTCTGAGTGTCGTTAGCCTGTTCACACCAGGCAGTCACAGCATGGATGTTGGCAGCGGTGCTTAGTGTTGTTGCCGAAGTCAGAGAGGAGGTCCTACGGTAAGTGCAAACCTACCATCGAGTGAGAACCCAGAGGCCTTTTTCCCACAGACTGTTCTCAGGCATGTTCTCTCTCCAAGCAATGCTCGCAGGCTCTGCTTAATCACCTCTTAGCTCCCCAGAGGTTACCCTGTTCTGCTCTGATTTAGTGTCTCCGTGGCTCTGCCACAACTGGAGATTACAGGTCTCATTTCCTAGGTCTAATCTGTATTTTTCCTTAAACACCCTATAGGTGTTTTATAACTGCAGGCACAAGGTCTTGAGTAGTCACTCCAAGCCCACTGTCACCCTCAGGTGGTTAGTTGCTGTGGTTGACCTTGGCTGAGTGCCAGCACTTAATTGCAAATCCTAGTCCTGTTTATAAGATCTGGTCTTAAGAAGTGACAAAAGCTTGCAGAAATCTATTTGATTTAAAAAAGAATTCATTTTGATGTCTTAAAAGTCAAATTAAAGCAGGAAGAGGCATTAATTCCACTTAGCCTGGGAAGTATCCTTTTATTTTTGTTTGGTGGGTTGTTTTTGTGTCACTTTATTTGGATGGTTTTCTTTCAAGGCATAGTCCAGGAGCACTGAAGTCGATGAAAAATTTGCTGTTGACTTCAGCCACAGCAAGATGATACCCTTGAGGCAAATTCAGGTTACGCAGGGCTAGAATACAGAACAGGGCTGCTGTAGTGTGCACGTCCTGCTGAACAGCTGGGGGAGGAATGGACTCAGTAGACCAGGAGGGGTGTTGAAGACCCTGTGTGTTGCACAGTTTTTTAGGCGGATGGATGGATCCTTCTCCCTGTAAAAGAGGACTAACTGCTGAAATCAGGTGCTGAAGCAGACACCAGCCCGCCACTCCTGCTTCGTCACCAGGGCTGAACACATCACACCTCCACTTGCAGGAGAGTATCTGGTGTTACCTGAAATAAAAAGCTGACTGTCCTGCTGGGTGAGTAGTTTAATCGCTGGGCTTAATGTGATTGTTGTTAATCCTCCAATTGCTGCGTTCGTCTTGCAACGATAAACGATGATAAAGTGAGCTGTAGTGCTCGGTCTGTGGTGAGCCCTGGGTAAGCAGTAGTGAGTTTCCTTAAGCCACAGTGCACTGCTTTAAGAAACAGCCTTGTGTTGCCCCCCCAGGATGGGGCGACACATAAGCCCTTGGGATTCCCAGCCCCCCTTCTAGAGAAAAGGGCTGCCTGCAGCGCAGGCATGCCCCCACATGCCGTGCAGCTCTTGAGCCCTGCCGAGAACCAGGTCTGCAGGGTCTTGTCTGCTAGGGCTGCTTTATCTTGAAATAAAGCCTTGGTGAATAAACATGATGAAATGGTGCCTGATAAATAATAACAATAATGGGTACATCTGACTTTTGCTTTCTGCTGCTCAGTGTAGCTAAACAGCAAGTTGAGAAGTCTGTGTTTGCACAGATGTAACAGCACCGATACGCTCCAGTCGCCTCCACTCCTGTTCAGGATGCTGCCCCAGCTGTATCGCACGCTGCTGAACCGCGCTGGGCACGCAGAGACAGAGCCCTCGGCGGTCACCTCCGCGCTCTGAGTTGAAGTAATTTGCAACTCAGGAAAACTGGACATTTTAGACTCTGCCGCTTCAGAAAATGCATGTGATGGGATGCTGGAGCGGTGCAGCCCCGGCGCCGGGATTTCGGTGGAGCCCTCTGCCCTTGCAGAGCTTGCACACCACAAGGAAGGGAAACTGGCTGCCTTCTCGGCTTTGCAGTGGGGAAGCAACACTGTGCTTCGTATTGCTGAGTTTTTCTTAGTGTGTGGACAAAATTCTTGCTAGGTAAACCATTAGTCTGGGGTTTCAAAGGAGCTTGGTGTTAGATACCCAGCTACCCTTGTTCTGCTTTTTCAAAGGTGAAAGGAGAAATTAATCAGAAATGCAGGAGAGGAGGAAGTGCTACAGCAAGTGAACGTTTTGAAGGTGGTGCTTAGTGGAGCTAAACAAGCTGTTGCCTTCAAAAACTGAGCTGACAGTCAAGGGAGATGGTAAACTTATGCTTGGGCAGTGAGAAAGTCAAGTCTCTGTTAACGCTGTCTTCCAGTGTGCACTGATCCGCACGGGTGAGGGGTTTCTTCTTCCCCAGCACTGGCAAAGCTATCGCAAATCAGACCTTGAGCGTCTGTAGGAGTTGAGGAGACCTGTACAAAAACAACATGACAGAGACTTCACCAACCTTTACCAGAAAGTAGGCTTTTTTCTTCCTTCTGCATCTTCTGGCTTTCCTGAGATCGTTGTTGACATTTCTTAACAACAGTTCTCCAAAAGGCTCTTCCGTTTCACTGATGTAGACTATATGGAGCCGCCTGTACAGTCTTTGTTAACTGAAGTTACCTTTATCTAATGGGAGAACACTGTTGCCTGGGCATCTCTATCAGTATTGCATTCCTCAGCGTGGCATCTACTCTTAAAACCGACCCATCTAGTCTGTCTGCCATAGGAAATAGTTTTAATTGTAACTATATAATGTAGTTCTACACTCCACCCCATTTTGTGGTGTGTGTCTGCATGGTTTTGATCCCACAGCAGCCCCAAATACTGCCAAATACTCCCAAAAAACATCAACCAAAAAAACCAAGCCCCGGACCCAAACCCAACCACAGAACCCACCCAGCTGCAGCCGGGTAACTGTGCGCGGCCGGTGGCTGGCGGAAGGCGCTGCGTGCTGCGGTCCCTACCTGCGGTGGGCTCCTTCGGCCCCTCCGCTGTCCTCCTCAGGGTGCACACGGGTCTGCCTCCTCAAAAACCAGTCCTCTGCTCCCCGCAGTGAGAGGTCTGGGGGGCTCCCCGGACCCTGGGGGACCGGGGTCTCGCCCCTGCGAGCGCGAAGAGCGTGGCAGCGCTGCGAGAGCTGCACAAGTGGATCCAGCACGAGCTCTTACCTTCGTGCTGCAAACCAAAGCCGCTGGAGCTGTAGGAGCGAGCTAGGTCAAAGGACAGAGATCACTCTTAAGCACACAAATTTGCTGAAATTTCGATGGGTGGCAGGTCCTCCAGCACCTCTTGTGCTTTCAAAAAAATAAAGGACCTTGATTAAAGCAATCGGAACAGAGAGTAAGCCAGGACTTTGTAGGAAGCCTTAATATTGTCTTCTGAATACGTTGAGGGCAAATTATCCATGGCAAATTACTTTGATCACTGCCTCTGTTACTTGGTCTTAATCCTAACTTGATACCTTAGGCTAGACAATAAAATTCTCCCATGGCAAATAAATCATACTTTTTTTTTTTTTTCCCTCCCCCCTGAGGGTTTCAGTTTTTCTTGCTGATGAGATTTCTTGGAGGTAGCCTTCTGCTTCTTTCCTTCTTCCAAACTATGGATTTTTCATGGTTCTGATTGTTTTGTAGCTATTATTTTTCCTTTGAAGGAAAGTAGAAATGAGACCTAAATAATCTGCTTGATTTTTATCTGAGGCAGCTGTGCTGGGACAGAACCCATCGTTCAGATCTGTTACCTTTTACACAACAGAGATAAATTAATTACAGGGCTTTCCCCTGACATCCAGACTCTTGCCTGCAAATGTTCACATAAAAGATGAATGACAATGAGATTCTCATTATAGCTTGATGAATTAGCCTTTTCACTTCAGTTACAGCAAAGTCTACTTCATGGTCAACAGTCTTGTTTAGGCCCAGCCATTTTTTTTCTGTCTTTGAATTCAAATCAAGCAGTTGCTGTCAAACGACTTCTCTTGGTGCAATCCATTATTTTGCACTGCCCATTAGAATTTTTTCATTTTTCCAGGGAATTTGCCACACCGGTTTGCCAAGAAAAATGTTACTGAGCAGCAACATCTTCCTCATTATCTTTAGTGCAACATGGTGCAAACCTCAGGCTGCCTTGAGGAGTGGAAGCTTTGTATAAAACAAAGAAAGGACCAGAAGACCATTGCCTCTGCAATCCTGGGCATCACGCTCTCAGTCAAGGCAAGCCAAGCCGCTTCCCTACAAACGTTGGTGTCTCAGTAGAAAAGGCAGGCGAGATGGGGTGGGAGGGGAGGTGTTCCCAGTGTCCATCCCTGCCATCCGTGCTGGCCACAGCAGTGCTCCCGAGGCTCGGGGCTGTGTCCCTGCTGCAGCTGACGCTCTTGGGTGGCCAGCCCCATCCCATGTCCGCTCGCTCCCCTCTGGCGGTGTTGGGGGTTTGGAAGGCTTGCAAGTGAGACTGAGCCGTGGGGTCTTCAGCTTCACCAAGGTAAAGACACACGCTCTGAAATCCTGCTCATTTTAATGCAGTGCGTCTCTCTTGTCTCCTGTATTTGGGAAAACACTCTTCACTGTCTTCAGGACCCGATGTTTTTTTTTTAAAGTAGCAGAAGCTTAAAATAACATAAATATTTTATTTGGCCGGAGTGGATGTTGTAATAGAGAAGCTAGAAGGGAAGGAAAACTAATTATCCCCCACTAAGGTGAAGTGGGGTAGCAACTGTTGCTGACAGTCCTTCAGGTGTTCCTGATGGCGAAGAGAGGACACGGCTGCTGCACGCGTCCCAGTCCGACCAGGCTGCGACTGGCAGCGGAGGGTACAGCACCCTCTGAGGCATCTGCCCCTGGCTGCTGTCTCCATTAAGGCACCGCCTCGGCTGGTTGCTTGACCTCATCCAGGGAGTCTAGGCGATTTGTAGGAGCGTTGGGAAGGAGTGACTACAGCTGGACAGGGACCTGAGGAACCCACAGCCTGCTATAAGGAAAAAAGCACAGGAAGGGAATGGTTATTTTACAAACTCTGAGTTAATGATTGGGAAATTAACTTGGAAATACCTATCAGTGCTTTCATACAAACCAGGCAGTACAACAGTCTTCTTGATATCAACTACTCAGTTTAGTTAAAACTGAAATATAATTGGGCAAGAGGGAAACGTGTAGAGGTTTTTACTAGGAGTTGCACATGCATCTGTTCATTTCCAGTTTGTAGGAGTGTGGGACAGCTGACAATACAGCCCCCCGTGTCTCCCTGCGGGAGAGCCCAGCCCTGAGCAGGCTGCAGTGCAGGGACACCTTGCTTTCAAGGGCACAAGTGCCGTTTTGCTGACCCATTCTGCTGTGAGAGGCCAAATGGTTTTCCTGGGTAATTTGAAAAGCTATCGTCTACACAAAAACAAAGTCAGAATAACCATCCCTGCCAGGTGCTATTTTACAAAGAAAGAACATTGTGTTTCTTGCTCATAGTTCTTGGCAGTTTATCGTGTTCATTTGCTTGTATCTTTAAGTGTCAACATTTTGATCAATTTTACCGCACCTGCCTGTGGTCAGAATATCACTAATGGTAGCTCTGATTGGTGTTTAGGGACAGGAATAAGTCATTTACAATGACTGTAAGTGAAAACATCAAAATATCGGTAGAAAAATAGTAGCCATAGTGTCAGGCTGTCATTATTTATGTGGTGATATTTACTTGTACACCTCTTCTGTGTATCCTAATGCTTCCCAGGCCACACTTGCTTTCCTGGCTTCTCTTAAAACCAAGAGGCTTGTGTGCTTTTGGAAGTATTATCAGAGCAAGATGCCAAGGCAGAGCGACGGCGATGGTCACCCGGTGACTTCTGCAGCGGGAGGCTGGGCATGTTCCGACGGTGTCATTCCCTCCCCCTGGGGCAGCCCCAGGAGGAGAGGCGAGCGTCAGGCTGAACCTCACCAACGTGTCTTCGGAGACATAAGGTTTTCCGGAGTTTTCCAAGCCCCTTTGTCTGTCTGCCCAACAACTCCCTTTCACTGAGGACAAGACAAACATCTCAAAAACTTTATTCTTCTGTATAAGCAGTGTGTGAAGGATGTGTGTGCAGAGGTATCAGAAATAGGGGAACTGGAGGGAAAAGCAGCAAGTCTGGGGCCCAGCTGGTAGTTTCGAGGGAAAAGATGCTGTGATTTCATCACTTGTTCTTGTCTCCCGAGACCCTTGTAAACGCCAGCAGAACTGGACTTGGGTTCATCATCTGCGGAGGTGGTGATCTGAACGAGGACTCCCATGTTCCACCGCTGGGCTGGAGCCGGTGCAGCGATCGCTCCCGGGGTTACGCTCCAGCGAGGCGCAGGCACCTCCTGCCCGGAACGGTCTGTCTGTCTGTCAGCCCCACCTCCCCTAATGCCACGATCGCTGGTGGACGGACCGCGGCACTGCGGGGGCTGGTGGGGTGCCTAAGGCAACCCGGCATTTGTCTGTACAGCAAAACAGCTGCTGAGAAGCGGGTGGTTACGTCCCGCAGTGGGGTTGTCCCAGCGCTCCGGTCCCAGCCCTGTGGCCTCGTGAAATCACCTCCCATGGCACCTGCCACCTTCCAGCCTGCTGGCAATTTTTAAAGTCTCTGTAGGGAATACAGACGAGGGAGAAACATGTTCAGTCCTTTGCAAGTTGCAGCAAACAATTCTCCTCACACAGAATGACTGCATGAAATGCAAACTCTCCATGTGAACTGTTTAACCTGCAGCTGCTTTGCTGCACCTGCTTGTGGAATTGCTCAGTCATTGCTGCCTCTGCTTGCAGCAGTGTCTCTGTCCTTGTAATAATCATATTAAAGCAAGGCCAAAATGGTGATTGGCATAAGCGACTTGCATGGAAGACAACTAACACTATCCATCCACCAAGGAGAAAACTGCTTTGGTATCATAGTTTTCTCTAACAGAGGTATCTGTGCAATGCGGTGTCACCAAAGTTTCAGGTATTTGTTCATGGTTGTATTAAAAAGCAACTCAATTGAAAGAACAAGTCATTTCAATCATAAGGACCCTGAATGAAATTACTGCAAAATGAGCTGGCATGGGAGGGGAGGAGGGTGCTACCTCTGTTATCCCTTGTGTCCCCCCCGGGAAGGAGATCTCGCCCGAGCTGGCGAGGCTCCGCAGCGGGATCCTCCTGGGCAGAGGGGCGAGGTGCCGTGGGGCCACTGCTTTCCCGGGGACCCCGTCTGTGGCTCTGCACAGGGACCTGCTCTCAGGAGTGGCACAGCCCGGCTCCCCTGCCTTCTCACTACTCGAACCTGCCTGGATTAGTCTCCTCCAAGTGCTCCTTTGTAAATATATATGAATTCTGAACTTGATTCTAATCTGTTTCGAGCAATTTTATTGCCTTTAAAATGTTGTTTTATTATTCATTTCAGACAATTGCTTTAAATTTTCATTTTAGAAGTCTGCAGACAGTGAAACACGGGGATAGAAGGATGCAAAAGTCATTTGTACTAAAGCAATCAAATGTTTTTCGCTTTTAACTTCTCTTAAAAACACTTGTAAAGTAACCCCCTCCCTTCTCAAGCAGTCACTATCGAACACAGTTGCTGAAGAAGGGCATAACTGAACATTTGAACAAAACACAGCAGTTGCGAGGGACTTGTGCTTTTCCCCATCGTCGCTGTGCCTTGGGGTCTCCTAAGCCTGAGCGGTGTCTCCCTGCAGCTCTGCTGAGGTTATTAGTATTTCCTCATCACCAGCCGTTACCCGTGGGAGCCTCTCGGCTGCTGTGCTGTGGCTCAGGCTGTAAGGAATGGCTTTTCAAGGGCTTGATGCCCGTGATCTGGGTCATGCTCTAAGGGTGGCTCAGCGCCCAGGGGAATCCCAGGCTTTCCAAATCTCCCAGCCTGCCCTTTTGCCTTTTTTTTTTTTTTTTTTTTTTTACAAAAGGAA